>OX328127.1:15654741-16017974 GCA_946811695.1 Gonocerus acuteangulatus
GGAAAAAAAAATTGAAATATATTAAATAAAACTTTAATGTCGATTTTCTCAAAACTATAAGTTTTTCAAATCGGGCTATATGCTAGCGTTTTCAATTCTCACCCGATCAACTTCAAATTTTAACTGCAGCTTCGTAATGCTATTTGCTAGTACGGTACGTAGGAATTTCCTTTCATAGAATTATTACGATTTTATGAGCGGTACTCGACGAATTTAATAATTAAAGATTGTTCACCAATTTCGAAACAATTACTGTATTTAACCTTCTTCCTTCGAAATAATTTTAGTTTTTTGTTATTTTTTTTCGAAGGATATACTTCGAAAAAAAACTTTCGAAAAATATCCAATGCTCCTTACTATGTCTCGAACCTCGCCCTCCATAATGATTTCAATATCCCCTTTATCCAATCCCTGGCCAAATCAGTCTATCAGAAGTTTCATTCCAATCTCCCCGGCCATCCAAATCCTTTGATAAACTCTCTATCCTCCTTCCATAATCCACAAAATCCTCACAGAAGGCTGAAGCGGCGGTGGCCTTGAGACAATTTGTTTTAACATGCCATCTGCAATGCCCAAAATTTATTGTTCTAGTGGGTTATGTAATTGTACATATTTACACATCATGCCTTACATTGTTAATTTTCCAAAACCAGCAAAATTACTGGAAATATGTATACATATTGTTGCGATTATCAATAAATGTTAAAAAAAAAAAAAGGTTTTTGTTATTGCTCAAAGGCAGCCGCATACAGACTATCGCCCGGGAAAAAAAAGAGGGTTTCCGTTCGCCAGTCACAGTGCCACCATTTTTTTTTCAAAGATTAATACTTATATTTTTGAATACTTTAACATCCTATATAAGACTTATCACAAAAAGAATTGAAAAATATTGATTTATTGGTTATCTTTTTTATTTTATTTTCGTTTTTTCACCATTTGGTGACAAAACCACGGCTTTGTTCTTAAATATAAAATTCAAGATTGATAGAAAAGTATCCGTCTGTTGATTATGTGTGATATTAAATGTTCTGTCTGTTGATTATTTTGTGTATTGTTAAGTATTCTGTCTGTTTTGTTTCATTAATCCAACAAAAAGAGAATATCTTTTTGTTGGATTAATTCCCAAAAAATCCAATTCACCAAATGGCTGTTGTTATTTTTACTTTTTCAAATTTTGTTGTATAAATGTGTATGCATGAGGTATTTAATAATTTCAACAATGTACTGGCTATTATCGAAAAGTAAGTCAGTCAAATTGTAGGGTAATTTAAAATTTGTCCTGAGTCTACACTCTGTCAGTAAGCTTGTTGTCAGTCGTGTTGTACCAGGACTCTTGCCATTTATCTGTTATGTATCTCTTAGATAAGGCTTGAAGATCCTGGTATGTCATGTAATGTACGTCTGGTCCTGGTCGTCGAGTGGCTAGTTTAGCCTGTTCGTCTACTGCAGTACTTTCTCTGATGTCTTCATGGCCGGGTAACCAGTACATTGTGAAGTTCTTATTTGTCTGATGTATTATTTCAAAAATTTCGCGTACTATGGGGTGTGTACTGTAATAGTCTTGCAGTGATTGTATTGAACTGAGTGAGTCCGTGCATAGTACAATGTTCTTATGTTCTGTGTCTGGTAGGCTGTTCAATCCTAGTTTTATGGCTTCCAGTTCAGCTGAATATGTGCTTGTGTCCTCTGGAAGTTTTCTGTAGTAGCAGTTTTGACCAATAATAGCAGCTGCGCCTGTCCCATGTGGAGTTCTTGACACGTCAGTTTATACAAAAAGGGAATCACTATTTTCTATGTAAAAAGCTTGAAAAAAAACTAAGTGTAAAAATGCCTAGAAGTTGGATTATTCTTTTTGAATTTTGACAAGGTTGGATTAATTTTTTAATTTTCTAATTTCCACGGAATATATGAACATACAGGATTCATGAGAACAGGCGTTGCTGCTATTAATGTACCATTCGTATAGTCCATGTATCGTAGGTGTAGTGGTCCTTGTCTTTTTGGGTGCTGTAGATATTTTCTAAGTATTCTTTCATCAAAGTTTTTTGGGGTGCAAGGGCAGTTTAAAAATTTAGATTTTAATGTGAACTGTATACAATTTAACATACGTCTAAACTCCAATGGATGTTCTCCCGATTCAGCGTACAAGCTGATTGCTGGATTTGTTATCTACAAATCGGATAAAATGAATTTGATTTTGACCACACAATGTAGTCGAGCGCTGTACCACTTGAGGTGCATTCACCGGTAAAAGTTGAGTTAAAAACCATGAGGTTCTTCTAATAGAGTACTGTACGAAAACGAGCTACAGTATATGATTATTAGATTTGCGTCGTATGCCAAGCATATTTTGAAATCACTTCTTTCAGAATTAAATTTGTTTATAACTAAAACGTGTTACCGTTTTTCTTCATGTCCAGGTCCTGATTGAAGCTGAAGTCATTGTGCGTCCGTCGATAAACACTTATCACTTTTTACACTCGATAAAATAAAAACTACAAACTTTTTATTAATATTTGCTGAAGAATATTATTTTCACTTCGCCGATAGAATATTAAATATTTTCCTAAGATTCTGAGTGGGTTTCCACCTGTTGACTTACCCTCATGTTTCTTCGGTCGTATCCTGACAACTGACACCTTCTCACAGCTTGCATTCCTATATATAACCGCATTTCTGCATAAAAAAAATATAAAATCAATCACTTATTCACGGCTGTCTATGTCTTAATTGTATACTACCTTTGTAGGAGCGGGGCCCGTCGCCCCCTCTATGTCAAACGTTATGCAGTCCGAATGCAACAATATCCACCTCGTACTGGAGTGGGGTATGATTTTTTTCCATTCCAGTTCCTCTCTCTCTCTCTCTCTCTCGCACACCGTTTCCTTCTGGTGTTCCCTCTCTCTCGTGCGATCGCCCCCTCCACTGGAGAAAAACAACATGAGTCAATTTTTGACATCCCTTAGGAAACTTGTTGAAATCCTGGAAGGACATTGGTTGCCTTTTCGCTATACCTGCTGTCACGTTTTCTATTCCTTGCTCAACGTTTCTTGGCCCAGGGAAACATTTTCTTTTTTTTACAGTTGTCTGTTTAGAGGTCATACGTCAGCACTGAGTCCTGATTAAGGACGGATACTGAAATATATCTATACATAAAATAAACTTCTAACGGATCGCTGTCTGTACATGGAAGACATATGGGGAAGAATACTATTAGGGGCCTCAATCAATGCAATAGTACCCAAAACAATGATTTTTAAATTTTTTGTCTGTTTCTCTGTGCGCGTTAATCTCAAAAACGACCTATCCGATTTTCACTAATATATTGTGGTAAGCTTCACTTACACAACATTTAGTGTTTCTTTCATGTTAATCGGTTTATAAATAAAAAAGTTATGCCAATGTAAAGAATCAAGCCTAACATTTCATGAACTATCGTTAACAAGCCACAAACTCAGGAAACTTTGTATATAGTATTCCCACCAGCAAACGATTGAACAATTTCGTTAACCAGCAAAATTGGTTCACCTGGAGGGTGGGTTTACTCTGGCCCCAAAGTAGCTATTCGCCCTTACCGGACGCAATAATTGTTGTATTGCAACGAAACTCGGTATTCGTTATGGAAATATTAAAAAGAAAATATGTTGTAAATAATAAATTAAATCGGTTCACTGTCTACGCGGACGAAAGGTTCAGCTAGTCCATTAATAATAATAATTAATTTTTTTTAATAAAATCATTAAATGCACTTCTGTTTTTTTTTTCCTGAGTTCAACCTGATAAGCGATTTTCATACTTGGGAAAAGGAGAGAGGAAACTCTTAAAAAAAAAAAAAAAAAAAAAAAACTTGAAGACGCATCGAGATACATATATATTCTGGTTGTAGGTTAAGTAATTATGGTTTATTAGCATAAAATATTCTCCTGTTGTGCTCTTGAATATTTTGTAAATCTATGTCAAAAAGATTCCTACAATTTTACTACAATCTACTATCCAGGACAATATCAATTTACAAAGCGGGGTTTCTAATTTTAGAAATAATAGCCAGAGTTACTTTATTATATGGAATATACCAAATAAAATTCCAATTCAATACTGTACCTGCACGGACAGTAGGAAAACCAAACATGTCACATCGATAGCGACTTTTGTTGGAGGAGAATAAGTTTTAATGTAAGCATGGTTAATGTAATGTTAATTTATTGAGGAAAGTTTGAAGGAAACTTTCTCTAGGCAACATCGGTGCTAGGGGAAAATGGGGCCTATTTTCATGATTTGATTTATTATATTTATTTAAATCTTATATATAAGTTGTATGTGCTAAGGCGAGACAGGCGTTTTACCTCCGTGTCTAAGGTTATTTTTTTTTTTTTTATTTCCTGTAGAAGGAAAGTAGCTATTGAGGTTGCACTCATGACGGAATTTTTGAAAAATTTCTTCAAATCTTTATCGATCCTACCTAGTAGACACCGAAAATGACCCCCGTTAAAATTTATATATATATATATATATATATATATATATATATATATATATATATATATATATATATATCTGTTAACACGATAGCGGCTAGAGTATATAGCATTCGAATAGCAAACGATTGAACGAGTTCGTTAACCACCAAAATCGGTCCACCGGAAGGGGGGGTTTACCCCGAACCCAATAAACTAATTTTACCATGAGATAAAAGTGAGATGTAAAAATAAACTAAATCGGTTCATTAGAAGGGGGGGTTTACTCCGGTACCACAATACCAATTCGCCACTACTAGCCGAGATTTTTGTTATATTTCGACGAAACTTGGTATTCGTAGTGGTAATCTACAGGTAAAAATGTGTTGTAAAAATAAACTAAATCGGTTCATTACGAGAGGGGGGAGGGTTTACTCCGGACCCACAATACCAATTCGCCATTACTAGCCGAGATTTTTGTTATATTTCGACGAAACTTGGTATTCGTAGTAGTAATCTAGAGAGAAAAGTGAGATGTCAAAATAAACTAAATCGTTTCATTAGAAGGGGGGGGGGTTTACTTCGGACCCACAATACCAATTCGCCACTACCAGCCGTGATTTTTGGTATATTTCGACAAAACACGGTATTCGTAGTGGTAATCTACAGGTAAAAATGTGTTGTAAAAATAAACTAAATCGGTTCATTAGGAGGGGGGTTTACTCCGGACCCAAATTACTAATATACTCATAGCGGTCGTAATTTCTGCTGTATTGTAACGAAACGCGGTATACGTCGAGGGTAACTTATGGGAAAGAAGTGTTATAAAAATTAGCTAAATCGGTCAATCGGAAAGGGGGGTTTACTTTTTAATATATTTCAATAGAATAGCCCGCCAGACGTATGTTCGCAAGGCCGCCGCAAGGAGCGCTATCTTCCACTAGAGGGACTGTGTCCTGTTCCTGCGTCAGATCAAAAGACGAAAATATGAAGATTTTTGTATTTATTGAGTAGTGTAGTAGGTACCATGTGTAAAAACTCTCTGAAAGCTAATTAATAATTGAACAGTTACTCATTACAAATTATTATTCATGTTTTTATTTTATTTATGTAGGATATTACCCAGTCTACATTACCCAAATTCTGAGGAAAGTGCTTAGTTATGCAGCTTCTGCGTGACGGACTTTTCTTTCTATAAAAGAAAATTAATCACATTAAAACGCACTTTATAACCGAATGGCAAAAGACATACACTACAGGCAATATTTTTTAAATTATTTATTTCATTTTAGGGATTCGCAACGATGAGCCCTAATCCAGATTATAAAATATATACACTTCATTTTCATTATGTTAACACTTTTCCAATTTAAATTCAAACTTAAATCATACAGGGTGTCCCGCATTGAAATGTCATAACTTTAGGGGTTTATTTTGCATTTTATTTGTAGTTCAGGGATGCAGAAATGAGCGTTCTATCTCAACATGTAGCAGAGCTATTCAAAGTTTTGTCTTCAAAGCTATAGGTTTTTTATTATGAAAAACTGGGTTTTCCGGATTTCTGGTTAATGTATCGTAAATAACGACCACATTTTTAGAACGTACATTTAATTGTCCATAAGAAACACCCTTCATTGTAATATTTCCATGTAAATTAAGAGCTATACTAAAAGCCAAATGGATGTGAGCAATTGATATTAGTGTTTTCTTAAATTATTCAATATTTTCTTAATCAGCTATTTGTAGACTTAGGGGTTTGCCTCCGCCTCAAAAGTGGCATTATTTAATAAGCTTCAAAATGATACCTCATCATCATCGTGCGAAATTTAAGAATTTGTTCAGAATGACTCCTTCATGCTAAAGCACATTTATAGGTTTTGACTTAAAAATCAGAAAATAATAGATTGAAATAGATTTTTTTTTTCTAAAACTACGAGGTATCATTTTGAAGTTTATTAAATAATGCAACTTTTGAGGTGGAGGCAAATCTCTAAGTCTAAAAATAGCTGACTCAGAAAATATTGAATAATTTAATAAAACACTAATATTAAACATTCTCATTAATATGGTTTTGAATATAGCTCTCAATTTACATGGTAATATTTCAATAACGAGTGTTTCCTCTGTAACGAAGTTTTCCTCTGACTCATAAGTTGCCTTATTTAATAATCTGTAAAATGGTACCTCGTTGGTTTAGAAAAAAAAAATTTGCTAATTAATAAATTTGCTTTAGCGTGAAGGAGCCATTCTGAACACATTATTTACTTTCACACGATAAAGCTGATGCCCCATCCTTAAAGCTTACTAAACAAGTCGACTTTTGAAGCCTTGTATACATGCGTATAAAACAAAATGCATTTAAAACAGAAAAAAAAAATATTATAAAAACATAAAACACAATTTATTTACATTTACAATATATTACAATACAAATATAAAACACAAAATAATTAATATAAAGTACGTTAGCGTAATTAAATCGAATTCATAGGTTATTCATAAAAACAATTAAAAAATCACTAGGAGAAGAAGGAAGATTGGTAAGATATTTTTGTATAAGTTAGTTTTCTTTACATACTGTAATATAGTGTTGATGTGAGGGCTACCTTCTGCGAGTAATATGTGTAAGTCGTGTGGCATGAGTAAATTCTCTCGTCGTTTGCAGTCTGTCAGTATGTGTTTTATCGTCAGGGCAACATTACACAGTGAGCACACGGGTCTGTCCTGTCTTTCCATTAAGTACGAATGTGTTATGAGTGAGTGTCCAATTCTTAGCCCGGTTAAGACAACTTGGTCACTTCTGTTTAAAGAAAACTGAATATGATGCCAGACGTTGATTGCTCATAATTTTTTTTCTGTCCGTAACCAGTGAATTAGCCAATCTTGTCATATGTGTTTTCCTACTGTGTTACACACACAAGAAGAGAAGAAGTTATAGTAACCAGGCTCAGAATAGGCCATTCACTGCGTACTCATTTGCATATAATGACACGACAAGACGAACCACACTGCAGAATCTGTCAGGTGACATTGACAATAAAGCACACACAGACTGCAGAGAACGGGACTACTTTACCACCACATATAGACACCATTATTCAACATTTAAATATCAAAAATATTTATTATAAAAATGAAGTGTTATTGAATACATTTATTCATTGTCATTGCAGAGCATCAGTTCCAAAAACTAGCAGCTCTCAAAAATTTTTTTTTTTTTTGGGGGGGGGGGGTTAATAACGGCGCTTATGTTACAGGTTGTTAGGCATGCAATTTTATGAATATACCCTTGTAAATAACTGTTATTAAACCATAATGCCATAGATTATTTTAATGTTCCCAATATTTTGTTCAATCATATTGAAGGTGTTAACCTTAATGATGATTATAATATTAAAAACTATGTTGAACAATGATTTTTTTTTTTTTTTTTTTTTTTTTTTTTAAGGGAAATTCAACCGCACGGGTCATTGTTGCCTTCTGAAATTTAAGGCCTTATATAATTATATTATATTATAAATATAAATCTGAAATTGTTGCCTAAGTAAATCAAAATGTATTAGAGGAAAAAATAATGAGACAAAAAAAAAGTTGTTGAAAGCAAAATACACTAATATTGCTAATTGCTGATTATATTTTATTAAATAGCTCAGTGGCTCTCAAAAACTCAATTGAACAATGATTGCTGCACTTTACCAGGTTTTTGTTTAAAAATTAATTTTTAGTGTTTCCTTAGTTATTATACAATATTTTATGCATTCTTATTGTATATTTATGAACTGCAGGCTTGTATATATGTTTATGTTCATACACAAATACTTCACATTTATTGTATAGTGTACTTCGGAAAATTATTATAAGAGATCAGTATTGTTTAGGTCCGTGACTATTTTAATATGTCCCAATAAAATGCGCAAATCACTTTATTGGACGGAAAGTAGCTATTGGGGTTGCACTCATGACGGAATTTTTGAAAAATTTCTTCAAATCTCCTTCGATCCTACCTAGTAGACACCGAAAATGACCCCCGTTAAAATTTATATATATATATATATATATATATATATATATATATATATATATATATATATATATATATATGTCTGTTAACACGATAGCGGCCAGAGTTTTGTTTTTTTCTTCTCGAAACGTGGTATATAGCGTTCAATTAGCAAACGATTGAACGAGTTCGTTAACCACCAAAATCGGTCCACCGGGAGGGGGGGTTTACCCCGGACCCAAAACACTAATTTGACCATGCCAGCCGTAGTTTTTGTTATATTTCAACGAAACTCGGTATTCGTTATGTTGATCTAAAGAGAGACATACGTTGTAAAAATAAACTAAATCCGTTTATTAGGAGGGGGGGTTTACTCCCGACCCACATTACCAATTTGCAACTACCAGCTGTAATTTTTGTTACATTCCAACGAAATTCGGTATTCGTGTTGGTAATCCACAGAGGAAAATGGGTTGTAAAATAAACTAAATCGGATCATTTGGAGGGGGGGGGTTTACTCCGGACCTAAAGTACTAATATACTCATACCGGTCGTAATTTCTGCTGTATTGTAACGAAACTGCATCCTCTTCCTGCGTCAGATCAAAAGACGCAGGAAGAAATTAAGTTTTTGTGTATTTATTAAGTAGTGTAGTATCAACATAACTCTGGAAGCAAATTATTTACAAAATTAATAATTGACCAGTTCTCATAAGAAATGTAAATGAGCAGAACTATTCACGTTTTTATTTTATTTATATAGGTAGGTTATTTACAGCAAATTATTCAGTAATGTAGTCTTCACTACAAACATTCTGAGGAAAGTGCTTAGTTATACAGCTCCTGCGCAACGGACTTTTTCACATTCGATACTTTGCAATTGTATCGACGATATAAGCCTAGCTCCATGTCCCAATTCCTTGGGCCTGGAGCTCTCTAGATAAGGTTTTTAATAAACTGGGAGGTGGAAAAAAATACTTTTACAATACTTACTGAATAGCATCTGCAGTACACATCCAATACTTACTGAATAGCATCTGCAGTACACATCCAATACTTACTGAATAGCATCTGCAGTACACATCCAATACTTACTGAATAGCATCTGCAGTACACATCCAATACTTACTGAATAGCATCTGCAGTACACATCCAATACTTACTGAATAGCATCTGCAGTACACATCCAATACTTACTGAATAGCATCTGCAGTACACATCCAATACTTACTGAATAGCATCTGCAGTACACATCCAATACTTTATTTTTATTTATTTTATTTGTGAGCATCCGCAACAACGGCGATTCACCCCATACAATTGTTACATGTACTTAAACATACAATTGTTAATAGCCTTATACATATAATTGTTACATATACTTATTAATATAAGTATATTATGTTACTTATATTTAAAAACATCAAAATATAGCTATATATCTACGTTTGCAATTAAGAATACTATATTAATAATTATAATAAAATAAAATAATAATAATTATACAAAAAAGCCGGACATTTTGTCACTTTGAAGCCATAATATTACTAACTAGTATGTGATAGTTTCTGTGCTGGTTCCCTGAATAACTCCTAAAAACTCTTTTTAATATTGAAATTATAGTTATTTTTAAGTGTTAAACTCTTCATAAGTTCGAAGTTCGTAGTTTCTTAAAGGAAAACATTGGGGTTTGAATTGTAGTATTCTCCACATGACTCCATCCCCATGATATGTTGTAAGTAAGGGTTGATTTAATACACCAAACCCCTAGTATGCTAGCCTCAGCATTCCAGGGTATAGAAGGCTCCACGCTTGGATGGACTTCACCTGAATCCTGCTAGCAGTTCAGTCAGAAATAGTTTCTCAGCGGTTAGCTTAGGCCTAAGTCTATTTGTAGTTAGTCGCCTGTACTTAATGGGCAGTCAAAGATATTTCCTCCAATAATGCCTGATGTATTTAATTAAACAATGTTACTAACGCATGTAAAAAATAAAAACAAAGAATAAAATTAACACCTAACTCAATAATTAATTTTAATTTGTATGGTATTAATCATGAAATTTTCAAATCAATAATGTTTTATAAGCATCAGTGTCTGGTTTAGGGGGGGACATTAGGGAAATTATGGCTTCTATACAAAATATTTGGCAATATGACAATAATTGCAATCAAGCGAATTGCTAACATTAGGTTCATATATCGTCCCTACCATGTCAAACTGACGAATATGCAATTCGGAGTAAAATAGGATCGAACATATTTTATCCCTTGACGAAATAATATATTCAAAAATGGTCTTATTCAATACTATATTTAAGGCATTAAAGGCTATTCTATACAGGGGTTAGAGTTGCGACAAGCCGTATCGCCCGCAATCCAAGAGCAAAGTCCCGAATTTAAAAACGAGATTTTGCATATTCGATAGTTTGACATGGCAGGGACGATATGATATATGGTTAACTCTTTCAGGCCGATGGCTTCGAAAACAATTTATACCAACCCAAGTCTTCCTTTTGTATAATTATTTCGACAAAAATATAAATAAAAATATATAAGTGAAGAAACATTTGAAGTGATGTACTTTTAGTGGATCCATCACGATTTATTTATGTGTCAATTACGCCAAGGCAGGAGGCCCACTGAAGGAATTGTTCTGGGGAATTCAATATCATACGGTACCAGACCTGCAAACCTAACCGGGAATAACGTAATGTGATCCCAAACTAAATACGAAGGGTATAGGACAAGGCTCGCAGTAGTGGGGATAGAAAAAAAGCCAAGCTATCTGCTGTCAAACACGCCAGTACTCTGGGCCCGCAGAACAGATCTCTCTGGCACATATGACACGACGCCAGACCCGAACGTGTTAATGTCAAATATAAAAACATGCATAGTGAAATTCTATCACTGATTTTTTTGGCGCAATTGTCTTTTTAAGAGTTGTAAACTGGTCAACAGAAATACTCTTGTACAATATCTTTGACTGGCCATTTTAGAAATATGCCTCGGAGATATTGACCCTTCCAAACACTCCTTTAAGCAGGCATAGCTACTTCGTGGCAAACGAATTCTCTGATATTTTGTGGGGGAGGGGGGAGGTGGATTTCAGTATGGAAAAGCATTTCATACGCAAGGGAAGACAAACTGGTCATGTAAATGGTATACTTCATGTCGATATATACCAAGAAAAGCATGGTCAATAAATTCCATGGTAGTAGAATCGTTAGGAGACCAAACCTCGGCCATTGGGTTGGGCTCCCGATCCTTGGAGCCTACTTCCTAGTTGTTGCACAGAAACGGCACAACAGCTGGTGACTGATCCAGCTTAGCAATAGGTTGTAAGCAAGCAAAGTAAAGTAAGCTAAAATGTAGCGTAGCTTTTAAATTAATATCTAAATATATGCTCGATAGAGAAATATGTTGGTTGATTTTACCCTCAGAATGAATACTGGATAGTAAAAATTCTAAAATGTATATCCTACCGCTAACCTAATTTCAGAAGGACCTCGTAAAATCTATAAGCTAGAAACCACGGAGCAGTTCTGTATCACGTAATTCATTCTTTCCCTCACATACTCTCTTTCTTTCTCTCTCTCTCTCTCTCTCTCTCTCTCTCTCTCTCTCTCTCTCTCTCTCTCTCTCTCTCTCTCTCTCTCCCCCCTCTCTCTCTCTCTCTCTCTCTCTCACTCTCTCTCCCTCTCCTCCTCTCTCTCTCTCTCTCTCTCTCTCTAATATCTTTCCTTCTCTTCCGTTTATTACACCACACCTCTCTAAATATACTTTTTCTGGTAAATCCCATAACGTGCTACGAGTTTTGATATTGTTCTACAAAAAGCCAGCATTCCTGTGGCTGATGTTTCATTAAACGTCCAGTGGAGTTGCTAATATATTTTCGAATTTACCCAAATTAAAACGTCTCACTTGGAAACATCGTGGAAACTTCATAATAGCACGTGCTGCTGGCATAAAAAAACCTTCAGAATAAATGAACCTGCTATATAGTTTGGCTCTTTACCAGGGAATGCAGTCTTTGATGTTGCACTCATGAAAGACTTTCTCAAACATCTCTTCAAATCACCATCGAACCTACCGAATATATGGTAAAACTACCCAAAATAAAATGTATATAAGTATATGTGTATGTATTGTTATTAATGCGGCATACTCCAGCGTATGGATTTATAACGTTATAGTTCACGGAATCACATTACGGTTAATCAAGCTGTTGTCTATTTTTATGCATATATTCAAGTTTGTTGCTTGTGTCTGTCAACACGTTAGCGGTCACGAAATGTGTGGGCTTATAACAAACCTTTACTATTTTTTTTTCCCACAATATAGTATCCCTATACTGTGGGAGTTTATTTAGGTTCCATCTGCCGATTCTGGATTTTCTAGAGATGTGGGTACGAGACCCGCCAGCAGTTTTGTGTAAATTTGAATTAAAATGTAATTCAAATGATATTTGAATTGTGTTTTACATTTTTTAATCGTAATTGAAAAGTGTGAAAATATCAATTACAGTAATTGGAAAAATAATTCAACTTGGATTAACTGTATTTCAATTAAATAGAACTCAAGTATTTGAATTACGTAGTTATTTGAAATAAATGTTGAGTAAATTTGAATTACAATGTAATTCAAATGGAATTTGAATTATGAATTACATTTCTTTTTGTAATTACAATTGTAATTCAGTTTCAATTCTTAGTAATTGATATTTGAATTACACAATTGGTTGTTCAATTACATTACAGGATTACAATGTTTTAATTGAATTATTTTTCTTGGTTCTAAATGGTTTCTAATTCATGAACTAAAAGTCCGACTCGCAGGAACTGCATCATCATAGCGCGGTTCCGTTCATATCCCTTTTGTCACTTGAAAAGCTTAGAATAGAAACAGATAATATTTGGTTCGGCCTTTGTTCAAAGGGGCTTATGACTTTACCTGGTCGGGTCCGCCAGACCCCAGAATCCTCTTCTAGAGATACCTATTTAGTACATTTCAATACATTGAAAAGTATCAAACTTTTTCGCATTTTCTTGTGTTCTTCTACTATAGTAATAATTCTACAAATAAAATCAATTAAAAAATAAAATAAAAAACCATCAGCATAAAGGCAATTGAAAATATTCAAAAGACGTCATCGAATCTCTTTCTCTTGGCAAGCTATATTTCTAACAATGAATTGTTTTTCTTATTTTACTTAATCTGTTTTATTGTCAAATACATTATCCAACTTTAAGCAATTAAAAAATAACAAGGAATGAAAACAGACAAAAAGAACCGTTCTAATGAACGAAATCAATTACTTCAAAGTTTAAGCACTTATTTCTCCGATTGACATCGCTTATTCAAAACTTTCTTCAGAACCTTTTTTGTAGACCATTTAGTAAGCTTTCGAATGGCAACCTTTCGCTTTCCAAGATTATCAACCGTTTTCGAGATATCAATGAAAGTATAGGAAGTTCCCAAAAGTTTTCATTATTTCTAGCAATAGAAAATTGGTCTCATTTTACCTATCCTGTTTTACACACAAATACATTTTCCTAACATAAGAAATTAGAAAAATAAAAACCAATAAAAAACTAAGGGAAAGAGACAAAAATTACAAAAAGAACGACAAAAACCAATTCATAAGAACTAAACAGACGTATTTGAAGTTTTAAGCACTTATTTCTTCGATTGACATCGCTTAATCAAAAATTGTTTCAGAATGTTTTTTGTAGAGAATTTAGAAAGCTTTCTATCCACTTATCAAGATTTCCCAACCGTGTTCGAGATATTAATGAAAGTATACGATGTTCCCAAAACTTTTCATGTCTGTTCATAAAATATTTTATTCTAACCCTTCCTTAACTCCAAACGAAACCAAAAGTTTAACATGTTAGTTTTGATGAAATTCAAACATGCAAAAATGTTTCAACTGAATCCCATGATTCTAAGTACCCAAACCAAAAACGTTATTCAGCAACTATTTTTCCAATTTTCTCGAAAACGGTTAAAGCTATCGCCTTAAAAATGGTGTCATTCGTTTTCCTAGGCCAAGAAGCCTATAAAACTAGTACTTTCATGCATATGAAGTAACGTTTTTAACAAAACTTAACTGTAGCTGCTATATGTTGGATATTTTGTAGGACTATCGGTTGAACAAGATTAAGTAGCATACAGAGTAGTAGCATGACTTGTAGTCATATTTTAGTTGCATCATCATAGACTGATAGTCCCAAATAATTTCCAAATTATAGTAGCTACTGTTAAGTTCTGTTAAAAATGTTCCTTGGCACTATTTTGCCCCGACCCCTTCAATTCTATCTGAAGTTTATAATGAACATTAGCGCCCATAACTTGTAAATTATTAATATTACTGGGCGAGTGTAATGCAGCATGACTAGTGCGGGAAATTGAAAAGCTTCTCAGGAAAATCGCCGATGACCGCAAAACACAACATCGTAATGCAGCGGCGGCCTGCGAGTTTTGCCTCGACCAATTCTTTTTTTTTCGCGTCTTCACAGTTCCATTCATCATGAAATTCGGTCAGTAGTACAACCAACTCCGTGACTCTTGAGAAATAATCTATAGAAAGTATTAAAAAGGTTGTTATAATTATAAAAGCAGATTCCGGCAATATTACCAATAGTTATGCAAGTACTTAAGTTGTTTCATATTTTATGTAATTTATTCTATTGTAGATTGTGAATAATTCGGATTCCTATTCTTCTCTTATTCCGTTCTCCGTGACGACTCGCCTGGAGATGTATACGGTTCGAATCGTTTCATGAAAGCATTTCAGAAATTGCGAATGTGTGGCTAAAGGATAATTGAGGAGCTTGGTAACAACTTTAACATGATTCTGTAAATGTGGTAATTTTGTATTACATAAATAAGAGAATGTTACAACCAATAAATGTCTTACTCACAGGAGCTGCGTCCTCTAAGCGCTTTTCTGTTTCTTTCTGATTTCTGGTGTAATATTAGTTTTTGAACTGTCGATATTTTTTTATTTCTTGCGGTTTTATTAGTGAACGTACAATCATAAACTAATTTTAGTTTGATGGATTAGTTCCATTCCAGCAAGCCCGAAATTCTGAAGGAAATATTCCAGACGGTTCCGCTATTTACATTTCCATTACAATGAACAACAGGCTACTATAAACTCAATAAAAACTGATTGTGTCTCGTTTAGGACCAGGGAAGGCTTTGAGAGGTCAGGCAAGGGATATAGTGTTTAATATTTATCAATACCTAGCCAAAGCTAAGGCATCTCGTACACTGGAACCGAAAAGCTGCGAAATGAATTCGACCGAAAACGCACGAACAATCCAAACACATGGTTCCATCATGGACCGCGTCCTCTGGGCCCGCATCGTTCGTCCGTTTTCGTCCGAACTGGTCCGAAGTGCGAACCGATCCCATTCAGCTGAGATTTATAGTTGCGAACGATTGCGAAATGTCATGGTTAAAAATGGACTGTGAGAAGTTAATTTTACTTTTGACCGGAAAGATCTGTGGGACCAACGAGAAGCAAAATATTTTAGAATAAATGTTGTCAAGAATGTTTCGAAATGTATCCTTTCTTATTCGAAAATAGGAAAAGTGGTGGTCATCGTCTATTTGAAGATCATTCCACAAACTTTGTGGAAATATTTTCTCATTAAATATTCCATTTAATAGGAAAATTCACCGAACTCGTTTCTTTTGGCATTAATGTGATTCGCCCTCATTTCCCGTCTTTGTTGATGTCGTCGGAGCCGTCGATGAATCAAAGGTGATATTCCAAAGCGAAACATTTTTCATCAGAATCATGAGAAAAACCTTCTCGACGACCCATCATGTCTACTGCGAATTCGGACGAATCCTGAGGCAATGGACGAGAGGCATTCGGGCGATTTCGGACGATCGGCGTTCGTCCGAATTCGTTGCTTCGCAGTTCGCAGCTTTTCGGTTCCAGTGGACGAGAGGCATAAGGCTGAAAACAATTTAAGCTATAGCATGTTCAAATAGATGGTTAGTTGGAGGGAAAAGGGCGTGGCCTATATTCCCCGTGAAAGAAATTAGCGGTAACAATTTCTTCAGTTATAACCTTTTTGCTACGAGGTTTAAAACGTTTACACTCTTAGCTTTGGCTAATTAATGAAACAAACAACTTAAATTTTGTAAGCAATTATTTCTCTGAATGTGACCGTCCCATCGAAAGTTACAACAACGTTTTTCAACATTTTGTCAACAGTTTTAGAGAAATTTAAGAAAATATATGAAAACCCTAAAACGTAACTCCAAATGTAACCATTTTTTAAATATATTAGTTTGGATTAATTTCAAAGATGTAGAAAATCTTTCAACGGAATCCAACGATTCTAAGTACCAAAGCCGAAAATAAAAATTAGTTTTATCCACTCTTCTCAAAAACGGTTACAGATATCATCTTGAAATGGTTTCATTATTTTTTCTATGTGACACCTTAAAAAGTGTACCTGGATAAACGAAAAGCCGTAACCGCAACGATTTTTTCGCACGACTTACGCCCATAAAACAGTTTTCCGGTGGACGGATTCTGCAGGTTAACGAACTTGACTTTTATGAATTCAACCACCATTTACGACCACCATAGAGCATCTAGAGAGGGAAAAGACAAATATACATATTTTGTGTGAGTTATTTCTAGTTAAAGATGGCTACTGTGTATTTGAATTACAATTTAGCCACGGTTATTTGTCTAAATAATTTGTTTAAAGACCGCAACCAAAATTAATGAGCAAACAGACAGATGAGGTAGTTTTAACACGACCTAGCATTGGTCATTCTTCACTTACTCATGGGCCCTTAATGACTAAACAAGAATAACTAAATTGTTGGCTATGCGATGTGATTAACCAAAACGACAGCCATAACAATTACACATAAACACTGACCTCAAATTTACTTTGACCTTTTGATGGTAGCCGCTACTTGGTCACGATATACAAGCCCACAAAATATAAACAAACAAAAAGTCCGTCACGCAGGAGCTGCATAACTAAGCACTTTCCTCAGAATTTGGGTAGTGTAGACTGCTTTCCAGAACAATTTGCTTAAAATATCCTACATAAATTAAATAAAAACATGAATAGTTCTCTTTTAAATTTGTAATGAGTAACTGTTCAATTATTAATTTGCTTCCAGAGTTATGTTTACACATGGTACCTATTACTCTACGTAATAAATACAAAAAACCTCATATTATCGTATTTTGATCTAAGGCAGGAACAGGATACAGTCACTCTAGTGGTAGAAAGCGCTCCTTGCGGCGGCTTTGTGAACCTACGTCTGGCGGGCTTTTCTATTGAAATATATTACAAATTAAACCCCCGCTTTCCGATTGACCGATTCAGCTCATTTTTACAACACTTCTTTCTCATGAGTTACCCACGACGACGTATACCGCGTTTCGTTACAATACAGCAGAAATTACGACCGGTATGAGTATATTAGGAATTTGGGTCCAGAGTAAACCCCCCTCCTAATGAACCGATTTAGTTTATTTTTACAACACATATCTACCTGTGGATCACCACTACGAATACCGAGTTTCGTCGAAATATACCACAAATCACGGCTGGTAGTGGCAAATTGGTATTGTGGGTCCGGGGTAAACCCCCCCTTCTAATGAACCGATTTAGTTCATTTTTATATCTCACTTTTCTCTGTATATTACCACTACGAATACCAAGTTTCGTTGAAATATAACAAATATTACGGCTGACATAGTCAAATTAGTGTTTTGGGTTCGGGGTAAACCCCCCCCCCCCCCCCCTTCCGCTTGACCGATTTTGGTGGTTAACGAACTCGTTCAATCGTTTGCTAATTGAATGCTATATACCAAGTTTCGTGACGAAAAAACAAAAACTCTGGCCGCTATCGTCTTAGCAGACATATATATATATATATATATATATATATATATATGCACATATATATATATATATATATATATATATATATATATATATGTGTATATATATATAGATATATAAATTTTAACGGGGGTCATTTTCGGTGTCTACCAGGTAGGATCGATAAAGATTTGAAGAAATTTTTCAAACATTCCGTCATGAGTCCAACCTCAATAGCTACTTTCCTTCGGAGGAAAGTGCTAAAATGTACTCCCTTTTTGTGAGTTACTATTTCCACGTATTTTTAATATAAAAAAAAAATAGTTACAAGATCTTTGCAACTATGGCCATGATCCCTAATACACGTTATAAAATAAATATTTCAGTTATATAATATTAATATTGTTTCTATTTACTATACCGCAATTGTTTTTATATTGCAACGCGAAACGTTCTATGTGGCTCAAGATAAAAAGAAATGTCGTTAACTAGACATTTTCAATAATATCAACTTCTTAAACAGTTATTGCTGTTGAAAAAGACAAAAAAAGGTAATTTATTACTTATTTTAAAAACGTCATGCGCGTACAAGCAGAGAAAATTTGGCTTTTCTACAAAAAATACGTTTGTTGTTTAAATAACATTTACAACGGCACAGGTCAAGCACAAAAACAGATAGAACTACATTTTTGTCTAGTTTCTCCCATTTAATCGATTTTTCCCATTTCAATTTGTTTCAAGCCTAACATTAATATTGGCTTCATGTTCTTGACATTTCGCTTTCTTCAGAAAATCACTCTTGCTAAAACTAAATACCGAGAAACGATTTCACATGAAAATGGCAAAGAACTGCATCAAAATCACAATTTTCAGTGTGGAAACAATGTTTTTCTTTGAAAGTCCACTTTTCTTGAGTCCGTCTTTCTGTCGGGGTATTATTCACGTCTCATTTAATCCAGAAATAGGCCTGTCGCTGTTGTAAGGTCACTTCGGTTATCCCGGCTATGCAGACCTGACGGAACGCAGCCGAATAGTGTAAGCACCGTTAGTTATATGCTGTGCTTAGGAAATCGATAGTATATAAAAAGGAATGTCCTTCACGTGGGAGCTGTATTACTGGGCGAATTCCTCAGAAAGATTGTAGAGTACGCTCTATTATTGAATAATTTGCCTAAAATAATCCACAAAATATGAAACGTAGGAGCTCCATAGCATAGCACATTCATTCTCTTCAGAAACTGGATAATTTTGCACTTCATTCCTAAACTATTTCTTACACAAATAAATTAAAAAAAAAAAAAAAAAAAATGAAAGGTTTTGCTCATTTATATTTGTAACGAACAGCTGATTCTATTATTAAATTTTTGGTCCGGAGGGTTGATCATGCGAGGTACTACACTACTTAATAATACAAAATCATAACAACAGAGGAACCTGATAAAGCGCTCCTAGTGGCATAACTAACAACTAGTGCCCGAACCGGTTTGGTTGCTTAGTTGAATTAACCGAGTACGGATTAAACTACTAATAAACCGAGATAGTTTATTTTTAAAACACATATTTTTCGTTTGTGTTTCTTTTCTTTCTAATACTATAGAAATTACGACGTGATAACAATATTAATAGTTTGGGTCTGGAGTGAAACCCCGTTTGAGATGGACCGATTTAGTTTAAGTTCAAAATATAACGTATTTCTCTTTTGATGCCCAGGAAGTTCGTTGCAATATAACTGGCGGCGCACAGTAGAGCCAAACGCCTTTTTGTGTTTCAAAAAATCCAACAGCCTCTATATCGCAACCGATTTCAATGCATTCTTTCTTTTTTTCTTTAAATAAAAGTTAATAAAATTCAGAACAACTTTGTCTGGCCAGATTTTTGTTTTTGTTTTCCCTGTTTATTAAATAATTCACGAACTTTTACAATTAAATAATATTTTACTTTTCATCTAACTTAATATGAGCACTGATATCGTTGAAATTAAACATTACAATCCTGATTAGACTTGGAAAAAGTCAGACTGACACATCTTCAAAATTATGTTAATTCAACAATGAGATTAATTAAAATAATATGATTTTTTAATGATTTGAAAATAGAATTTGATTATTTCCAAGTCTCATCAGGATTTAAATATTTTGAATGAAAACACCATTGATGAGTTTTACAGATATTTACTAGATAAAACCATCCTTCCTTGACATTTTTATATTGTATTTTCACATAATATATGTACTTCTTGAGACTTCGCATAAAAATTCTTCTCTAAAGACAGTATAAAACTTAGGAACTGTAGAATTATGTAGTTATTTAACCCTAAGGGTGATATATTTTGCCTTAAGAGAAGTTTTCGAAGTCTTTATCGATGAACTGCCATTCTGAGAAGGAGACAGGCAATTATATCTTCAATATTTCATCCAAATGGTTTATGTCAGAACTATGTTTTCAAAAAGTTTCTTCTCGAATATGGAGTTTTCAAGTTATAAATAATGCTTTCTTAAATATTGAAGAAATATAATAAAAGTCTTATTCGCAATAACTGCGTTATCTAAGCGTGTTTTCATGACTTAGAAGAGCCTCGAATAAATAGATTTAATATTTTGGAAAAAATAAGAACACCTACTCCAATGAAATCTTGAAAATTTAATTCAAAATGAAATTTTAACCTCAATTATTAATAACTAAGAATTTTGGGACGGGTTATCTAAAGGTGACCAACCTTTTCTAGCCAGGATAGAATGATGGCTTTCCTTTTTTTTTAAAGAAAAGCCATCACCTCTGGTTGGAATCGAACCCACGACCTTTGGCACGGAGTGTTAAGAGCTCACGCTTGAACATTCACGGCTACCGGGCCTCCGAAATCTTGAAAAAAAACTTAAGTTTTAGGCACCACTAACTTACAGTAGCGGATGTTGGTTTATCAAAATAAATCATAAAATCAAAAGTCCGTCACGCAGGAGCTGCATAACTAAGCACTTTCCTCAGAATTGGGTAGTGTCGATTGCATTCCTGAATAATTTGCTTAAAATAACCTATATAGATAAATAAAATAAAAACATAAATAACACCTGTTTCAATTCAATCCAAACATAGTACAATGTAAATCCCCCCTTCCGATAGACCGATGTAGTTCATTTTTACAACACTTCTTCCTTATTAGATACCCAGGACGTATACCGTTTCGTTACAATATAGCAGAAATTACGACCTTCTTATCCTCGATCTTTCTTACCGACTTACTTAACACTTTCGTCCCACTGTTCCCCCTGGACATATCTTTCATTTGCAAATATGTAGATGACCTCCTGTTAATTATAAACCCCGATAGACTAACAGACATACTAGACTGCTTCAACTCTTATCATCCCAGACAAAAATTTACGGTGGAGACAGAACAGGACCAACAACTCCCCTACTTGGACGTTCTACTAATCAGACAGACCGACGGCACTATCATCACTAACTTGTATACAAAACCTACTTATTCTGGACGTTTACTCAACTTCCACTCTTCCCATCCTTACCACATGAAAATCAATGTAGCTCGAAACCTTCTTCGCCGCGCCCTTTCTTTATCCCATAAGTCCTTCCACAATGAAAACTTGAAAAGAGCTACCGAAATATTAATACTAAACCAATTCCCCCCAACCTCATAAACCGGCTAATAAAGCAAATAAAATCCCAATCCTTCAATGCCACCTCCCCCAATACCTCCCCTGCCTCCTCCCCCCAGATATTTCGTTCCCTGACATACACACCAGGACTGACTGAAAAACTCACAAAGACCTTAAGAAAAGCCTTCCCGTCACTAAACTTTGGGTTAAAAACCACTAACAAACTTACTACATTGTACACCAAACTCAAAGACCCCATTCCCTATGACTGCACCACCCACTGCGTTTACCAAATACCCTGCCAAACCCCCTCCTGTAATGCAGTATACATAGGTGAAACCAAAAATTATATTCACTCCCGCATAACACAACACAAACGGACAATAAAAAACAAAGAAATCCACAAATCCGCCCTCGCAAAACACGCCATAACAAAAAAACACACATTTAACTTTGACGACACTAAAATACTTTCCACAGAACGAAACACCAAAAAACGACAGATTTCCGAATGCGTCCACATTAACTTAAACCCCAATAACATTAATTACAAAACCGACGAACAAAACATCTCCCCTGCTTACTCCGCCGTCTTACATAAATTGTCCTGACCTCCTTTTAGCGCGGTTCCTCCCTCCCCCATAGGGAGGAACCCCGCTTATAAGGTTGATACAATGAAACAATCCGGAAGTGCCGACAAGAAAATTTCGCGTTTCAGAACCCCTAGAGACCGAAAATAACGGTGGTTCAAATTTGTATATATATATATATATATATGTATATATTTATATATATATATATATATATATATATATATATATATATATATTTGTCTGTTCGCTCTCTAGCTCGAAGACGAATGGTCCGATTTTGATGAAATTTGGTACAAAAATCAGTCGTCCAATATGAAAGGTCAAGTTCGTTAACCAGCAAAATCCGCCCACTGGAAGATGGAGTTTGGGGCAAAATTCGCGCAGAAAAAATCGTAACGCTTACGTTTTTGAGTTCATAAGCTTGTAAGTACTCTTTTTATAGGCTTCTTGGGCTAGGAAAACGAATGAAACCATTTTAAAGGCGATAGCTTTAACCGTTTTCGAGAAAATTGGAAAAATAGTTTTTGAATACCGTTTTTAATTTGGGTACTTAGAATCATGGGATTCAGTTGAAACATTTTCTGCATGTTCTACTTTCATTAAAACTAATATGTTGAAATTTTGGTTACGTTTGGAGTTAAGGAAGGGTTAGAATAAAATATTTTATTAACAGACATAAAAAGTTTTGGTAACTTTGTATATTTTCCTTAATATCTCGAAAAAGGTTAAGAATTTGGTAAACGAAAGAATACCATTAGAAATCTTACTAAATGCTCTACAAAAAAGGTTCTGATGAAAGTTTTGATTAGGCGATGTCAATCGGAGAAATAAGTGCTTAAAACATTAAAGTAATTGATTTTGCTTATTCGAACTGTTCTTTTTGTCTGTTTTTATTTCTTGTTATTTTTTAATTGCTTATAGTTGGATAATGTATTTTACAATAAAACAGAATAGGCAAAATAAGAAAAACAATTCATTGTTAGAAATATAGCTTGCCAAGAGAAAAAGATTCGTTGACGTCTTTTGAATATTTTCAATTGCCTTTATGCTGTTGGTTTTTTTATTTTATTTTTTAATTGATTTTATCTGTAGAATTATTACTATAGTAAAAGAACACAGGAATGTGTGAAAATATTTGATATTTTCCAATTCATTGAAACGTATGAAATGAAGTATCGGTAGAAGAGGATTCTAGGGTCTTGCGGACCTGACCCCAGGTATAGCCAGCCATAAAACCCTTTGAACAAAGGCCGAGGAAAATATTATCTGTTTCTATTCTATGCTTTTCAAATGAGAATAGGGATATGAACAGGAACCGGGGTCTCCCGTGGTCTAATGGCTAGCGCCTTGGATTCATAAGCGGGAGATGGTGGGTTCGATTCCCAACCTCCGGCAGGAATTTTATCATCCCACGGCTCGCTGGTGAAATTCCTCGCTACACCCTGGATGTCGGCGCTAATGACCTAGATGTAGATGTGCCGTAAAAAAAAAAAAAAAAAAAAAAAAAAAAAAAAAAAAAACCTTTTACAACCCGCCTTTACAACCTAGCTATTGCACTTAATTCATCTTTCATCTTCACCGACTTACCGCTTCTCCCCCCCCTCCCTAAGTCATTTTTTTTTTTTTTTTTTTTTTTTTTTATTTTATTTATTTGGAATTTACAACAATGTATAAGATACACCCCCAGTCATAAGTATAAAATCCCCTGTGTAGTTGCTGTCCCTCATACAATCCACCATGGTTACCTAAGTTGTCCTCAAGGTCTTCCTCCCTCCCCCCTAGGCATTCTCTAGTGGTACGTATCTATATATTAATAATTATAAATTGTATTCACTTATAGAATAGATTGTTTTTTCTCACTATATGAAAAATGTTCGTTGTTTTGTACTGATTAGTTTTTTTTACTGTTTACTTACCACTTTCTACATGCTGTTTACTTTCCAACTACCGTATTTTCATTGTTTAAAAATAAGATATGTTAAAATTTATTGTCTTGATGTATATACTACGCTCATTTCTGCCTGTTTTTTACTTACAAGTTGTATATTTATTTTTTTACTTATAAGTTGTATATATTTTTTAGCTGAAGAAGGCTGCCAATGTGTAGCCGAAACGTCCAAATACAGATTTTTTCCTGAAAGACTGACGTTTTTCTCCTAGCCGAATCCCAACTATACCTTGTCTTCGTATCTCTGCAACGGCTAACTATCTCCATCTTCATTAGAAATTACGACCGGTATGAGCAAATTAGTAATTTCTGTCCGGAGTAAACTCCCCCTTCTAGTCAACCGATTTAGTTTATTTTTACAACAAATTTTTCTCTTCAGTTGACCACAACAAATACCGAGTTTCGTTGAAATATAACAAAAATTATGGCTGGTATTGACAAATAACTACTTTGGCTCCGGAGTAACCCCCCCCCCCTCCTCTGGATGGACCTATTTTGTTGGTTAATGAACTCTTTCAATCGTTTTATGAGGGAATACCATATACCAAGTTTCGTGGCGAAAAAACAAAAACTCTGGCCTGTATCGTGTTAATGGACACATATATAACTATATATATATATATATATATATATATATATATATATATATATATATATATAAAATATATAATATGTATATATATGCATATATAAATAGATATATATAAATTTTAACTGGGGTCATTTTCGGTCTCTACTAGGTAGGATCGATAAAGATTCGAAGAAATTTTTCAAAAATTCCGTCATGAGTGCAACCTCAATAGCTACTTTCCTTCGGAGGAAAGTGCTAACAACCAATAAAGCCAACGACCAAAGCTTGAAAGCGTTGAATGCGCCGCATAAATGTTGCTCCAAAAACCTTAAATCCCGATTAGAGCGTAAACAAATCTTATTACCCACATAAGTTAACCCATCCTGTTCTAGTATTGATCTAACCTTGAGGTGTATTTGCATTAGCCTTGCCTTGGGCTATCATTCTATATTCAAACTAAGGAGATTTGTTAGTCAATGTCTTAGAGCAGGGGGGTAGTCAAGTCGAATCTGTAGGGGGTCCGAGTTGGACGTTACTAAACTCAGGTGGACTGCACAGATCAAAATAAAACAACAAATTATTCAAAATATTTTATTTTAAGTATTTGATCGCATTCCAATCAATGTGACACTTGTTTCTACCAACGTGTGTTTTCGTTTCAACCGTCTATAGTCTAAATCAATGTGACACTTGTTTCTACCAACGTGTGTTTTCGTTTCAACCGTCTATAGTCTAAATCAATGTGACACTTGTTTCTACCAACGTGTGTTTTCGTTTCAACCGTCTATAGTCCAAATCAATGTGACACTTGTTTCTACCAACGTGTGTTTTCGTTTCAACCGTCTATAGTCCAAATAAATGTGACACTTGTTTCTACCAACGTGTGTTTTCGTTTCAACCGTCTATAGTCCAAATCAATGTGACACTTGTTTCTACCAACGTGTGTTTTCGTTTCAACCGTCTATAGTCCAAATCAATGTGACACTTGCTTCTACCAACGTGTGTTTTCGTTTCAACCGTCTATAGTCCAAATCAATGTGACACTTGTTTCTAACAACGTGTGTTTTCGTTTCAACCGTCTATAGTCCAAATCAATGTGACACTTGTTTCTACCAACGTGTGTTTTCGTTTCAACCGTCTATAGTCCAAATCAATGTGACACTTGTTTCTACCAACGTGTGTTTTCGTTTCAACCGTCTATAGTCCAAAGGTCTAAAATAATATGAACAGTTAGAAACTTCAATTCGGTCGCAAAAAGTCTTCAAATGAGCCCATGTGCCGCGGGCTAGACATGCCTGTCTTAGAGTACCGTAATATCCATATGGAGGTCTCCCGCTTATGAGATTGATTTTAGAACATTATCCAGAAGTACCGACTAGAACATTTCAAGTTTTAAATCCCATCGATTTCGAAAAGAATGGAGGTTTTTCCATTTATTTCATTCTTACAGTAATATATCAGGCTGTACCGTATGAAATGTCAGTTTTTCCGATTTCCATCAAATGTCTTGAAACTGACGTGGCGCCTACTCCGAGTTCTTTGGAATATTCCCTAGTGCATTTTGAGGGACAAGCTTCAACCCATTCTTTCAGGTGGTCATTGTCAAGCATGGTTTCTGGCCATCCTCGCTCCGCGTTGTCATGGTCAAAATTTCCACTTCGAAACCTGGAAATCCACCGGTAAACAGTTCGTTTATTCACCGTTCCCTCCCCGAACGCCGTGTTAATGTTCATACACGCCTCAGCAGCGCTATGACCGAGCTTAAGTGCGCAACGAAAAATAATACGGATTTCCGTAGAAGTCATAATTTAAGTTTTATTTTTTTCTCAGAGGATCGTTCTCACAACACAGTACGCAAGTTACTGAATAAATAACAGGAATAAAAGAGCTTTAATTCTATATGAATAACAATGATGTTTGTAAATAATGAAATAAAAAAGGGAAAGGATTAAATCGCAAAGTAAACAAAACTGACATTTGATACGGTACAGCATGATATGTACAATGTGTTGTGTTATGAATTGATAACATGGTACCTGCGGGTAGAGAAAGTTGTAGTGGTTCGGAAAAATTTGTTTAATGTTTAGTAGTAGTCTTCGGTTTTCGAGACCAGATAGATATTCAAAATTTTCGAAAATTACAAAAACAATACACCCTTTGCCACTCTTTTAGGTGTCACGGCTCCAAATGAAGGATTTTTCGAAAATTACAAAAACAATACACCCTTTGCCACTCTTTTAGGTGTCACGGCTCCAAATGAAGGATTTTTCGAAAATTACAAAAACAATACACCCTTTGCCACTCTTTTAGGTGTCACGGCTCCAAATGAAGGATTTTCGAAAATTACAAAAACAATACACCCTTTGCCACTCTTTTAGGTGTCACGGCTCCAAATGAAGGATTTTTCGAAAATTACAAAAACAATACACCCTTTGCCACTCTTTTAGGTGTCACGGCTCCAAATGAAGGATTTTTCGAAAATTACAAAAACAATACACCCTTTGCCACTCTTTTAGGTGTCACGGCTCCAAATGAAGGATTTTTCGAAAATTACAAAAACAATACACCCTTTGCCACTCTTTTAGGTGTCACGGCTCCAAATGAAGGATTTTTCGAAAAATACAAAAACAATACACCCTTTGCCACTCTTTTAGGAGTCACGGCTCCAAATGAAGGATTTTTCGAAAATTACAAAAAAAATACACCCTTTGCCACTCTTTTAGGTGTCACGGCTCCAAATGAAGGATTTTTCGAAAATTACAAAAACAATACACCCTTTGCCACTCTTTTAGGAGTCACGGCTCCAAATGAAGGATTTTTCGAAAATTACAAAAACAATACACCCTTTGCCACTCTTTTAGGTGTCACGGCTCCAAATGAAGGATTTTCCGAAAATTACAAAAACAATACACCCTTTGCCACTCTTTTAGGTGTCACGGCTCCAGATGAAGGATTTTTCGAAATTACAAAAACAATACACCCTTTGCCAATCTTTTAGGTGTCAAGGCTCCAAATGAAGGATTTTTCGAAAATTACAGAAACAATACACCCTTTGCCACTCTTTTAGGTGCCACGGCTCCAAATGAAGGATTTTTCGAAAAATACAAAAACAATACACCCTTTGCCACTCTTTTAGGAGTCACGGCTCCAAATGAAGGATTTTTCGAAAATTACAAAAAAAATACACCCTTTGCCACTCTTTTAGGTGTCACGGCTCCAAATGAAGGAATTTTCGAAAATTACAAAAACAATACACCCTTTGCCACTCTTTTAGGTGTCACGGCTCCAAATGAAGGATTTTCCGAAAATTACAAAAACAATACACCCTTTGCCACTCTTTTAGGTGTCACGGCTCCAAATGAAGGATTTTTCGAAAAATACAAAAACATTAAACCCTTTGCCACTCTTTTAGGTGTCACGGCTCCAAATGAAGGATTTTCCGAAAATTACAAAAACAATACACCCTTTGCCACTCTTTTAGGTGTCACGGCTCCAAATGAAGGATTTTTCGAAAAATACAAAAACAATAAACCCTTTGCCACTCTTTTAGGCGTCACGGCTCCAAATGAAGGATTTCTCGAAAATTACAAAAACAATACACCCTATGCCACTCTTTTAGGTGTCACGGCTCCAAATGAAGGATTTTTCGAAAATTACAAAAACAATACACCCTTTGCCACTCTTTTAGGTGTCACGGCTCCAAATGCAGGATTTTCCGAAAATTACAAAAACAATACACCCTTTGCCACTCTTTTAGGTGTCACGGCTCCAAATGAAGGATTTTCCGAAAATTACAAAAACAATAAACCCTTTTCCAGTCTTTTAGGAATCACGGCTCCAAATAAAGGATTTTTCGAAAATTACAAAAATAATACACCCTTTGCCACTCTTGTAGGTGTCACGGCTCCAAATGAAGGATTTTTCGAAATTACAAAAACAATACACCCTTTGCCACTCTCTTAGGCGTCACGGCTCCAAATGAAGGATTTTTCGAAAATTAAAAAACAATACACCCTTTGCCACTCTTTTAGGAGTCACGGCTCCAAATGAAGGATTTTTCGAAAATTAACTGTTCAATTATTAATTTTGTAATTAATTTGCTTCCAGAGTTATGTTTACATATGGTAACTTCTACACTACTTAATAAATACAAAAAACTTCATATTTTCGTCTTTTGATCTGACGCAGGAACAGGATTCAGTCCCTCTGAGTGGGAGATAGCGCCCCTTGCGGCGGCCTTGCGAACCTAATTCTATTGAAATATATTATAATAATAAATAATAAATATATCTTTCCGATTGACCATTTTTACAACACTTCTTTCCCATGAGTTACCCACGACGTATACCGCTTTTCGTTACAATACAAAAGAAATTACGCTGTTGTATTTCCAGCATTTAATATAAAATAAATCCTATTATAATGAGTCAAGGATCTTGTTTAATGTAAAGTTATTTTTTTGTTTGTTTTTTTTTTTGTTGTTTGACTGCTAGGGTTATTAGCACCACCGTGTAAACCTTGTTTTTAAGTGTTTTTTTAGCATACAAGTCCTTCATATCCCATTAGATTCAGAAAATCGACCCCTCTTCCAGATACAGAATAATTATTCCTGGAATGTTATGAAATCAATATTTTTAGGTAGATTTTAAGTTATGAAGTAAATTTTGTAATTAAGAAAAAAAGCAAGTAATCCATGTATTCAAAGAAATATTCTCTACCTGGCAGAGGGGTCGTTTACTTTCAGCACTTTCCTCCGAAAGAAAGTAGCTATTGAGGTTGCACTCATGACGGAATTTTTGAAAAATTTCTTCAAATCTATATCGATCCTACCTAGTAGACACCGAAAATGACCCCAGTTAAAATTTACATATATCTATATATATATATATATATATATATATATATATATATATATATATATATAGTTATATATGTGTCCGTTAACACGATACAGGCCAGAGTTTTTGTTTTTTCGCCACGAAACTTGGTATGTGGTATTCCCTCATCAAACGATTGAAAGAGTTCATTAACCAACAAAATAGGTCCATCCGGAGGGGGGGGGGTTTACTCCGGAGCCAAAGTAGTTATTTGTCAATACCAGCCATAATTTTTGTTATATTTCAACGAAACTCGGTATTTGTATATATAAGTGTGTCTGTTAACACGATAGCGGCCAGAGTTTTTGTTTTTTCGTCACGAAACTTGGTATATAGCATTCAATTAGCAAGCGATTGAACGAGTTCGTTAACCACCAAAATCGGTCCACCGGAAGGGGGGTTTACCCCGAACCCAAAACACTAATTTGACCACGCCAGCCGTAATATTTGTTATATTTCAACGAAACTTGGTATTCGTAGTGGTAATCTAGAGAGAAAATTGAGATGTAACAATAAACTAAATCGGTTCATTAGGAGGGGGGGTTTACTTCGGACCCACAATAGCAATTCGCCACTACCAGCCGTGATTTTTGTTATATTTCGACGAAACTCGGTATTCGTAGTGGTAATCTACAGGTAAATATGTGTTGTAAAAATAAACTAAAGTGGTTCATTGGGAGGGGGTTTACTCCGGACCCCAATTACTGATATACTCATACCGATCGTAATTTCTGTTGTATTGTAACGAAACGCGGTATACGTCGTGGGTAACTCAAGGGAAAGAAGTGTTGTAAAAATGAGCTAAATCGGTCAATCGGAAAGAGGGGTTTACTTTGTAATATATTTCAATAGAATTAGGTTCGCAAGGCCGCCGCAAGGAGCGCTATCTCCCACTCAGAGGGACTGTATCCTGTTCCTGCGTCAGATCAAAAGACGAAAATATGAAGTTTTTTTTGTATCTGTTAAGTAGTGTAGAAGTTACCATATGTAAACATAACTCTGGAAGCAAATTAATTACAAAATTAATAATTGAACAGTTACTCATTACAAAATTAAAAGAGAACTTTTCATGTTTTTATTTTATTTATGTTGGATATTTTAAGCAAATTGTTCTGGAAAGCAGTCTACACTACCCACATTCTGAGGAAAGTGCTTAGTTATGCAGCTTCTGCGTGATGGACTTTTATTCAGGGAGATATGAAGGACATTGTAGCTAAACAAGTCAAAACACCTTAATGAAAAAAACAATAACAAGGTTTACAATAAACTAGGCCTTGACTCATTGTAATAGGAATTTATTTGGTAATAAATGCTGGAAATATAGCGAGTTATACCATTTCGGTGTCTCCATGAAACAGGTATGTTTTTCCTTAATTTAGCCCTCAGGTAACCATTTTTTTAACACCACGTTAGATAAGGGAAGTATTGAAGGTGGAGGAGGCTCAAGTACTGACCTTCAATACGGCTGATTGGGTACCTAGTGACATTAGAAAGGAACATTGGTCAAGGACCATCCCTGGGGAAGCATTTAGCCAAGAATCGATGGGACATTGTGGTATTTCCTTGTAGTCCTGGGGGTGCATCAATAGGATTTGGGGGGGGGGGAGAAATCTAATTTTGGGAACAGTATTTTCAGAACAACAAAAATGATAATAACTAAGCATGCGTAAATAGAAAAAATTCTAGAAGTTGTTTTTTTAATATAGTAAAATTACGTTTTCTTTTCCCCATTATCTCCTATTATTTAGATATTTTCGGCAGCTCTCAATGCATTTAGGGCCTCAATGCAATTATATAGTAAAACAACCTACCGAATATCATTTAAATAACTTTGATAGTTTTTACATATTTAATATACAAATGAGGGTTTAGCGAAAAAGCTAATATTTTTTAAATTGTTCTAAATGCCAAACAACATGCCCATTCGGTCGTTTAGGACGGCTTCAGGATTTTTATTTAGTCATTAACAACTTGATTATCTTCGCGCAGTTAAAATCAGAAAGCTCTCAACAACACATTGCATATCTCAGGACCTACCTACCTCAGGTACTGAACGGAACTGAATGCTTAAACGCTGATTTTTTTTTTTTTTTTTTTTTTTTTTTTTTTTTTTTTACGGCGCATCTACATCTTGGCCATAAGCGCCGGGCTATCTATAGGTTGCCACCCTTTTATAATGCCAACAGCACGTGGTCGGTCACCCATTCAGGTACTGACCACGCCCGACGTTGCTTAACTTCGGTGATCTACGGGAACCGGTGTATTCAACGTGGCTATGGCCGTTGGCAAACGCTGATATTAAGCGCCATTTTGTGCACTTTCCAACGTTGTTTACAATTTTTTGAAATTTTAATTTCAATTTAGTTGAAAAATCGCAAATTTGCCTTAATTTGTTTTAAAAAATGTTTCAACGTTCTGAAATATTTCGTCTGGATTTTTCAAAAATTTGAAAAATATTAATGTTTTCGCTAATACTTCTAATACGTTTTTGACATGATGTTGCACTATATAATCACCATGGGAAATTAAAGGAAATATCATTACAAATCATTTAATGGCCCTCTTGTGGGCATTACTTATGGGATGATCTGATACTTTCGAAAAAGTCCCAATTGGCACGAGATGTATCGACAAAGTGCTTTTCGATAATATACGAGAAATAAGGATTAGTATTTAGTTTTCTTGAAGTTATAAAATTGATACTTTTTTCCTCAGTGGAAGTTGTCCAATATAAATTATCGAAAGTATATATGTTGGATTATTTGCAAACCATATTTTATTTTTTAAATCCTAGTTTATAATCATGAAATAACATTTAAATGGTTCATTATATGAAATGCAATTATTCTATTTCTAAGTAGCCTTATTGCTATGGCAGGGAAGACGGAAAATGATTGATAGCTCAATACTGTATGCAATTTATATATCAGGAATAAGACACATTGCTCTCTTAAGTATTATGTATTGAAACATGTTCTGACCAAACATCAATTTATTTAATTTTTGAGCGCTATAACGGAGATGATTCGCTCAATTATTACAAATCTGTTCTTATTCATATAAATTAAAAAAGTCCGATTCGCAGGAACTGCGTCATCTTAGCGCGGTTCCGTTCTTATCTCTAGTGTTTATGAAGGCATAGAATAGAAACAGTTATTACTTTGTTTAGATCAATAGCGAAACACCTATCCAAATGAAATCTCAAACAAACCAGTCTTGAAAGGTCTTGATTTACAATCTTACCTGTATGGGTCAGCTATCCCATAAGTCGGGCAGAAAGGCCTCCGTTCAGAGGCTTTTGGAAAGCCTTGGGATCTCTCTCTTTGAACGCTACATTTTTAACAATAAATTGATCTTCTTATTTTACTTAATCTGTTTTATTGTCAAATACATTATACGACTATAAGCAATTTTAAAATAACAAGGAATAAAACAGTCAAAAAGAACCGCTCGAATAAACGAAATCAATTACTTTAAAGTTTTAAGCACTTATTTCTCCGATTGACATCGCCTAATTAAAACTTTCCTTAGAACCTTTTTTGTAGAGAATTTAGTAAGCTTTCGAATGGTAACCTTCTGTTTCACAAGATTTTCAACAGTTTTCGAGATACTAACGAAAGTATACAAAATTACCAAAACTTTTCTTCTCTGTTAATAAAATATTTTATTCTAACCCTTTCTTTACTCCAAACATAACCAAAATTTCAACATATTAGTGTTGATGAAATTCAAACATGCAGAGAATGTTTCAACAGAATCCCATAATTCTAAGTACCAAAATCAAAGACAAAAAGAACAGTTCGAATAAGCGAAATCAATTACTTTAAAGGTTTAAGCACTTTTTTTTCCCGATTAACATCGCCTAATCAAAACTTTCATTAGATCCATTTTTGTAGAGCATTTAGTAAGCTTTCTAATGGTAATCTTACGTTTCGCAAGATTCTAAACATTTTTCAAAATATTAAGGAAAGTATACAAAGTTACCGAAACTTTTTATGTCTGTTAATAAAATATTTTATTCTAACCCTCCCTATACTCCAAACGTAACAAAAATTTCAACATATTAGTTTTAATAAAAGTAGAACATGCAGAAAATGTTTCAACTGAATCCCATGATTCTATGTACCCTAAACCAAAAACAGTATTCAAAAACTATATTCAAGTATAGTATTCAAAAACTTCCAGTTCTTTTTTTTTTTTTTTTTTTTTTTTTTTTTTTTTTTTTACCGCTCATCTACATCTAGGTCATTAGCGCCGACATCCAGGGTTTAGCGAGGAATTTGCGATCCGTGGGATGATAAAATTCCTGCCGGTTCCTGTTCATATCCCTATTCTCATTTGAAAAGCATAGAATAGAAACAGATAATATTTTCCTCGGCCTTTGTTCAAAGGGTTTTATGGCTATACCTGGGGTCGGGTCCGCAAGACCCTAGAAACCTCTTCTACCGATACTTCATTTCATACGTTTTTGGTTTGGTTACTTAGAATCATGGGATTCAGTTGAAACATTTTTTGCCTATTTGAATTTCATCAAACCTCACATGTTAAACTTTTGGAGTTAAGGAAGGATTAGAATAAAATATTTTATGAAGACATGAAAAGTTTTGGGAACTTCGTATAATTTCATTAATATCTCGAACACGGTTGGGAAATCGTGATAAGTGGATAGAAATTATTTGAAAGCTTTATAAATTCTCTTCAAAAAAGTTTCTGAAACAATTTTTGATAAAGGTGATGTCAATCGGAGAAATAAGTGCTTAAACTTTGAAGTAATTGATTTCGTTTATTCGAACGGTTCTTTTTGTCTGTTTTTCTTCCTTGTTATTTTTTAATTGCTTATAGTTGGATAATATATTTGACAATAAAACAGATTAGGCAAAATAAGAAAAACAATTCATTGTTAGAAATATAGCTTGCCAAGAGAAAGAGATTCGATGACGTCGAATATTTTCAATTGCCTTCATGCTGTTGGTTTTTTTATTTTATTTTTTAATTGATTTTATTTGTAGAATTATTACTATAGTAAAAGAACACAGGAATATGTAAAATTTTTGATATTTTCCATTCATTGAAACGTATGAAATGAAGTATCTGTAGAAGAGGATTCTTGGGTCTGGCGGACCCGACCAGGTAAAGTCATAAAGCCCTTTGAACAAAGGCCGAGGAAAATATTATCTGTTCCTATTCTAAGCTTTTCAAATGACAATAGGGATAAGAACAGGAACCGCGCTAAGATGATGCAGTTCCTGCGAGTCGGACTTTTTTAAAGTATATTACGCACATTGCCTAGGCATTCTATAAAATGCCTAGGTATACTATAGAATGCCTGTTGCTTATTTGGTATTGTATAAAATTAAAAAGGTTTTGAGTTTATACACTTTACCTAGATAATGTGAATTACTTTAAAAATCGGTTATAAACTAACTCTTTTAGTACAGAAAACAATTTATTTCATGAATTGTGACACTTAGAATTGCATTTCCCTTGCTCTTTTACACATTTACACTTTTTACTGTGAGACAGTCTTGCAAGAACACTACGAACCCTACCCTAAAAGATACAAATCCTTGTCTTTCATACTTTGCCTAAAGCCCAGTAGGCATTCTATATAATGCCTAGGGAAAGTATGAAATACGCTTTATTTCATACATTGCCGGCTGGATTTAGGCATTGTGTATAATGCCTAGGCATTCTATACATTGCCTGATTATATAATTTTCCGGTAATATATATATATATATATATATATATATATATATATATATATATATATATATATATATATATATAATTATTAGTTTCCTCTCTGCAGTAACCCTGCAAAAAGGCCGTTTCAATACACAATGTACATAACATGTATTTTATACAATTTTGTCAGAATTTGTTTTTAATTATAGTACATTAATGATTTAACATTAAATAGTTAATAAATAAATTTAAAGTATTAAAAAAATAAATATACATGAAATAAATATAATTTTATTTATTTTTATAATTATATAATTTTTTTTTGCTTACATTTTTAGCACTTTCCTCCGAAGGAAAGTAGCTATTGAGGTTGGACTCATGACAGAATTTTTGAAAAATTTCTTCAAATCTTTATCGATCCTACCTAGTAGACACCGAAAATGACCCCCGTTAAAATTTATATATATATATATATATATATATATATATATATATATATATATATATATATGTGTCTGTTAACACGATAGCAGCCACAGTTTTTGTTTTTTCGTCACGAAACTTGGTATATAGCATTTAATTAGCAAACGATTGAACGAGTTCGTTAACCACCAAAGTCGGTTCACCGGAAGGGGGGGTTTACACCGAACCCAAAACACTAATTTGACTATGTCAGCCGTAATATTTGTTATATTTCAACGAAACTTGGTATTCGTAGTGGTAATATAGAGAGAAAAGTGAGATATAAAAATGAACTAAATCGGTTCATTAGAAAGGGGGGGGGGGTTACTCCGGACCCACAATACCAATTCGCCACTACCAGCCGTGATTTTTGGTATATTTCGACGAAACTCGGTATTCGTAGTGGTAATCTACAGGTAAATATGTGTTGTAAAAATAAACTAAATCGGTTCGTTAGGAGGGGGGTTTACTCCGGACCCACAATACCAATTCGCCACTACCAGCCGTGATTTTTGGTATATTTCGACGAAACTCGGTATTCGTAGTGGGTAATCTACAGGTAAATATGTGTTGTAAAAATAAACTAAATCGGTTCATTAGAATGGGGGGGTTTACTCCGGACCCAAATTCCTATTATACTCATACCGGTCGTAATTTCTGCTGTATTGTAACGGAACGCGGTATACGTCGTGGGTAACTCATGAGAAAGAAGTGTTGTAAAAATGAGCTCAATCGGTCAATCGGAAAGCGGGGGTTTAATTTGTAATATATTTCAATAGAAAAGCCCGACAGACGTAGGTTCACAAAGCCGCTGCAAGGAGCGCTTTCTACCACTAGAGTGACTGTATTCTGTTCCTGCGTTAGATCAAAATACGATAATATGAGGTTTTTTGTATTTATTACATAGTGTAATAGGTACCATGTGTAAACATAACTCTGGAAGCAAATTAATAATTGATTAGTTACTCATTACAAATTTAAAAGAGAACTATTCATGTTTTTATTTTATTTATGTAGGATATTTTAAGCAAATTGTTCTGGAAAGCAGTCTACACTACCCAAATTCTGAGGAAAGTGCTTAGTTATGCAGCTCCTGCGTGACGGACTTTTTTGTTATTTCATTCGTTTTTGGAGACCTCGATCGTCATTAGATTAAGGTTTGCTCTCTTACAAAAATCACTGAAGCTTGAATAGTGTTTATCAAACAGCTTTTTTTCTGTAATGGGCCAGTTTTTTTTGATATTCTTTTGAATTGTTTTTCTCTCTTCTATGAGTAACTTACATTTGTATATAAGGTGGTGTATTGTTTGTGGTGTTCTGTTGTCGCAAGGGCACGCCAAAATTTAAGTTATATTTAGCTTGTGTAAGTATGTGTTTATCTTTCCGTGTCCCGTTAATAATTGTGTCGTGTAGAAGTCACTGGAGGTATGTTTTCGTATATATATATATATATATATATATATATATATGTATATATATATATATATATATATATATATATATGTATATACACATATATACTGACTATACAATGCCTGTTTTGAATTATATTTCTATTGTACGATAATGTAATTTTCTGATGATAGTCTAATTTGATATCATGTGATGTAATATTATATGTAACGTAAATATATTGATAATAATGTAAGCTGATACAAACATAGCATAGACAATAAACACATAAACATATACACACTAGCGCCTATTAAGCATGTACATAAGGTAATAAAGTAATATAATGTTATGTAATAATATTTACAAAATGTATGATGTACATTGCTATGAAATAAATGTGTCCCTCCCCTGCTCCAAAGTCATAAACTTTCTAATTCATTGTTGTAAATTCGTTGCTTGAGAATGTGTGAAGTTCAAGCAAATCCAGCGAGACGAACATTTATTAAATGAATATACTCTTTTGCATCGACTTTCTGATTCACAGACTCACTTAATTTTTTTTTTAGCACAAAAAAGGTTTATATGCATATGAATGAGATACGCTTGAAGCCCTAAAAGGTATTGAAATGGAAAATTGAAATGGCGCCCTGCCTTAAAGGATGCGGGGCAGTTCAAAGGTGGCAAAGTTGCTCTTTTCAACGTTCAACTGGTCGTTTTTTTTTTTTTTACCGGCGAATCAATAAGCAGGAACTCGTTGGTTTCGTTTGAACAGCCATCCTTCCTTTCAGCGGTTCTTCAGTCCGCAATTTATTTTATAACGTTTTAAAAGGCCCGCAATCAAGGAAGAGAAGTGTTTACTTTGCACATAAAGTGTAGACACGTCATTAACTTCGTAGAAGGTCCTTTAGAAAATTGATGAATCACAAGGGGTGAGTCGTTTGTAAATTATCTCAATGCTCCCCAATTGTTGTGATCTCATTTGCGAAAATGAGTTGCGATACTCTTAGCATGGAATTATGAAATAGTGCCTTTTCACAATTGTGTTTTAGTTTTTTTACGTTTTTCTCGGAAAGGAAGCAAAAACGAGATATGTGCCAAAGGACTTTTTTTCTTTCTTTTTTTATCCTGCATCGATTCCTAAAGTTAGGCCGTTTTTGGGGGGGGCACCCTGTATATGTTAGATAGATTTCATTTCTTTTTCTGAAAATTCCAATTTTTTAAAGTACCAACATAAAGTTAATAATTACAATAAATATGATCCCATTGAGATCCCAGCTTGAAATTAAAACAAAACTGAGATAAAATATCAAAGAAAAATTACAAATTTTTTGAAAATTTTTAAACATACGTTTTAAATTTTAAAGTTTTAAAAATTACCTTAAAATTTATCATTTTAATCAGCATTTAATACACTAACGAATGCTTTTTACCTCACCTCTCTAGCTCATTTCGTTGGGATACTCTTAGCATGGATCTTTATGGAACATTTATATCGTGACAATCGAGAAAACACTTTTTTTAAATATATCTAATAACCCCAGAGGTCAAAGGGTCTATGCAACAAACTCAATGTTTTGAGAAAAATGAAGTCAAAGTTGAACATATCAATAGAAATGCAAAGTACCAAATGTGAAAAATGGTTAATTACCTTATAGATGACTCTATATAAATTTGATCTAAATCGATATTTTAATTAAAATTAATGTACATTCTTTAGTATTAGTTAATCCTCCTCTCCTAATCCTGTAACTGCTTCCTCTCATCTACAAGAACATCTGGAGTCTATCGAGCACTGGTGCAACAAGTGGAAAATTAAGGTGAATCCTCAAAAATGCTGCCAAATTACATTCACCCTCAATAAGAAAGCATGCCCTCCAGTCGACATATTCAGCTACGAACTCCCCATATCCAACAAGGTGCGTTACCTGGGATTATTACTAGACAGTAGGCTCACTTGGAACCCACACACACGACTGAAAGGACAGGAACTGAACAGGAGATACGGACTCTTACGACGACTACTGGGACCTTCATCAAAACTGACAATACACAACAAACTCATTGTTTACAAAACCATAATCCGACCTATTTGGACATACGGACTTGAACTCTGGGGAACATCTAAAACTTCTAACACACAGAGAATACAGGCATTCCAATCCAAAGCCCTTCGCAAAATAGTCAATGCTCCTTTCTACGTTTTCAATAAAACTCTTCATAATGACCTGAAGATCCCTTTCGTTCCAGAACTAGCAATATCCCATATCCTAACCTTTCATTCCAAATTGTCTTTCCATCCCAATCCTAGAGCACAAACTCTTTCCTCCCAAACCCAACCAAAAAACCCGCCTAGAAAGCTCAAGAGACATTGGCCTTGTGATCAGTAAAAGACTAAAGGACAAAAAGTATTTTAAACTAGGAAGTGCCAATAATGATTGGCTCCTTCCAAAAGTGTAATTATCATTATTTCTTACTATTTGTTTCTTTTTATTTACTCATTTTATATATATATATATATATATATATATATATATATATATATTTTAAATTTATTATTATTATATTTATTTTATATATATACTTTTTTTAAAAATTATTTTGTCAGTATTATTAATAAATTCTGTATATACTATGATTTAAATTGTGAGCAAACTTAATTAATGTATTTTAAAATGTACAGATGTTAATTAAACGTATTAATTATTAAAAAATTAGTTAATGTCTTAAAAAAATAAAATAAAATAGCTCGGGCAATGGTGACCTTGCTGTTTTTTGCCCTTAAATACTAGTAAACAAACAACAACATTAGTTGGTTTTTGCCCTTAAATACTAGTAAACAAACAACAACATTAGTTGGTTTTTGCCCTTACATACTAGAAAGCAAACAACAACATTAGTTGGTTTTTGCCCTTACATACTAGAAAGCAAACAACAACATTAGTTGGTTTTTGCTCTTACATACTAGAAAGCAAACAACAACATTAGTTGGTTTTTGCCCTTACATACTAGAAAGCAAACAACAACATTAGTTGGTTTTTGCTCTTACATACTAGAAAGCAAACAACAACATTAGTTGGTTTTTGCCCTTACATACTAGAAAGCAAACAACAACATGAGTTGGTTTTTGCCCTTAAATACTAGAAAGCAAACAACAACATTAGTTGGTTTGTTTTTCTGTATTTGATAATGATTTTTCTATAATTTCCGAGAGTTTACCGCAACGTACATCACTCCAACAGCAATCATTATAGATTGAAAATAAAAACATTCAAAACATTGCATTTGTATCGGCGATATGTGGTAATAGCAGAAACTAGATTTTTACAGTTCCTATCATACTAGACGAATCCTCATGTCCTTGGCTGTTTATTATCGATGATACATAATAGGTACATCATCCGGTTTATGATTAATATGCAAAAGAATTGGAGAATCTGCTCATAGACCCCATCTTCTGGACTGGGAGAAGGTATAAGATAAGGGGTTAATGGAAGATTTACGGGAAGAAAATGCGGCATAACCACATCTGCGATTCAACATTTTATATGAATTCTTTCGTGTTGTATACACAAGACTTCTTGTGGCTAGCGCGCTAGATTCATAAGCGGGAGATGGTGGGTTCGATCCCAACCGGCGCCAGAAATTTTCTCATCTCAGGGCAGAAAATTCCTGGCTCCACCCTGGACGTCGGCGCTAATGGCCAAGATTTATGTCGATGCGCCGTAAAAAAAAAAAAAAAAAAAAAAAAAAAAAAAAAAAAAAAAAAAAAAAAAAAAAAAAAAAAAAGCCTCAAACTAAGGGAAAAAAATAGAAAATAAGTTGAATTCTTCACACAAAGCCTTCAACTGTTGAGTTGATTGTTTTGGCCTAAAAAAACTCAATTATCCTCAATGTTTAATATTTTACCAATATTGCTTAAGGTCTATCGAGTCGGAAACCGGATTCACTTATTACATATCTTAATTTATAGTGTAGATGGAGATAGTTAGCCGCTGCAGAGATACGAAGACAGGTATAGTTGGGATTCGGCTAGGAGAAAAACGTCAGACTTTCAAAAGGAATCTGTATTTGGACGTTTCGACTGCACAATGGCAGCCTTCTTCAGCTAAAAAATATATACAAGTTATAAGTAAAGAAAATATATATGTACAACTAGTAAGTACAAGACAGGCAGAAATGAGCGGAGTATATATATCAATACAATAAATTTTAACCAATCTTATTTTTAAAACAATGAAAATACGGTAGTTGGAAAGTAAACAGCATGTAGAAAGTGTTAGTAAAACAGTACAAAGAAAATTAAACAGTAAAAACAACGAACATTTTTTATGTAGTGAAAAACATAAAATGTTTTTATGTAGTGAAAAAAAAATGTTTTTCACTACATAAAAAATGTTCGTTGTTTTTACTGTTTAATTTTCTTGGTACTGTTTTACTAACACTTTCTACATGCTGTTTACTTTCCAACTACCGTATTTTCATTGTTTTAAAAATAAGATTGGTTAAAATTTATTGTATTGATATATATACTCCGCTCATTTCTGCCTGTCTTGTACTTACTAGTTGTATATATATTTTCTTTACTTATAAATTGTATATATTTTTTAGCAGAAGAAGGCTGCCATTGTGCAGTCGAAACGTCCAAATACAGATTCTTTTTGAAAGTCTGACGTTTTTCTCCTAGCCGAATCCCAACTATACCTGTCTTCGTATCTTAATTTATTTTCCGTTATGCGAGTCTAGTCATGTCTATATTTTTGAGATATTTTTTTTTTTTATTAGACCAAGTAAAATCTCGTTGAATCAACTTAAACGGTTAACCTCATACTTGGCTTCAAAGATAGAAGCTTTACTTCCACCAAGAATATTTTGGCTCTTCGTCCGTCATAGGTATGGTTTTCCTGTCTAATGTTAGTAGTCTATTATTTTAGTAGCTTATTAGTAAATATTTTGCACAATTTCGATTCAATGATAGTAAAGGACAATTGATTTGATGAAAATTGCTTAGCCTCTGTGGAGTCTCATTTTATAACTCCTGGATATGAATTCTAAGACTATAACATATTTTATAATATCATTTGGTTTCCATTTTTAATGGTAAATTTATATTCAAGTTGAAGAATTTATGAATTATAAATATAGTATGATACATTTTATTTTACATCTGATAAGTTTTATCTTATAACTGAATCTGCTTACCTGATAAATAAAAATGTGCTGAGAATAAAAACTTCCTGACAAAAGAAATTTCCAAACTTTGCTGAGTTCTTTTCGAGTTGTATTTCTCTTCCTTTTTCCTCTTATAAAAAATATGGATATTAAAATAAATTTGTAGCAGTTTTTAAGTAAAATATCGCATTTCCAGTATGATCAATAATACTTAGAATAACAAATTAACAGAACCTAGTTTTTCAACAATAAATTGCCCTAAAATAATTTATAACCGATGTAATTACTGTATTAGCACTAAGTTGTCTTAGATGGCCAGTTTGGAGTTTGATAATTTACAACCGATGTAATTACTGTATTAGCACTAAGTTGTCTTAGATGGCCAGTTTGGAGTTTGATAATTTATAACCGATGTAATTACTGTATTAGCACTAAGTTGTCTTAGATGGCCAGTTTGGAGTTTGATAATTTATAACCGATGTAATTACTGTATTAGCACTAAGTTGTCTTAGATGGCCAGTTTGGAGTTTGATTATTTATAACCGATGTAATTACTGTATTAGCACTAAGTTGTCTTAGATGGCCAGTTTGGAGTTTGATAATTTACAACCGATGTAATTACTGTATTAGCACTAAGTTGTCTTAGATGGACAGTTTGGAGTTTGATAATTTATAACCGATGTAATTACTGTATTAGCACTAAGTTGTCTTAGATGGTTAGTTTGGAGTTAGATAATTTCTCTGGGGAGTTATTAGTTTCCATTCAGAGTGTTGGCACTTAGATGCTTAATTTAATGGCCGAAAAAATATTATAGTCGCTCCTTAAAATTTATAAAATTAGTTCAATCTAGAGGTTTAAGGTTTCTTGATAATTGTATTATTTTCTGTAATAGTTTTAGAATAAATTTTGAACATTTATCTAATTAGACAAATATAGCAATCGCCATGCCACATAGCATAGGTACGCGCTCAATATGCACATATAAACAGACAAAAGTACATACATGTTTGTTTAAACAATAATTAAATGTAAAGAGTCCGTGATCTTTAATGTGACTCAGACCAGACATTAATTGTAAACTTCTCTGCCCCTGAAGTTTTTCTGTAATTTTACAAAAGTAAATAAAATATAAATTTTAAATTTTTATCTAGGGTAACTGCCCCAATTATTGACACATTAAGCAAAAATTTCAGGGAATATTACAGTTTCTTCCTTATTTATTAACCAATCCACTTGCTTCAAAGGGCTTTATGCTCGCCAAGATCTGTAGAATACATTCAGCCTATTATATTAATTAAAAATAAATGATTTCAGAGGATTTTAGCCATAATAAGATGGTGACTTTTTGCACCAGTTATTGACATGTAAAATCCAGTTATCGACATGGAAATGACCCAGTTATTGACAGGTCAAATCCAGTTATCGACATGTAAATGACCCAGTTATTGACAGGTAAAATCTAGCTTTTGATAGGAAAAAGCACCAGTCATTGAGTCAATTTCAATGAAGCAGAAACGATATATATTTGTTTTACAAAATGTATAAAAGTTGTGATGAAATTATATCATATGTTTGTATAGGTACTCTAAAACTACATTAGAAAGCTTGTTCGAATTATAAAAAATACTGTATGTATTGTATAATTGACAAATAAAGATATATATATATATATATGCTTGATGTTATTTTTCGTCGCTGGGATAGTATTTTTAGATGGAACGGCATTTCTCTCCAGCGGTGGTCCTGCTCCTCACTTCTTCCTGGAATATTTCGATGGATTCATCTCCATCTTCTTCAGCCAGGTACTTGTTTCTTCCTCGGTGGTAGCCAAGGGAATGACATTTTTCTCGATCTGGGCTCCTTATCTCCCCTCTAGCCACAGTATCGGCGGACGAATGGTGTTGAAGCTCCCTGGTGTAGTTGGGATTCTGTCCGTTGGCAGCGCTGATGGTATTGCGTCTTTTTTCTCTCCTGCTTCTATTTTCCTCGCCGTAAGGATTTATATGCTTGATGTTATTTTTCGTCGCTGGGATAGTATTTTTAGATGGAACGGCATTTCTCTCCAGCGGTGGTCCTGCTCCTCACTTCTTCCTGGAATATTTCGATGGATTCATCTCCATCTTTTTCAGCCAGGTACTTGTTTCTTCCTCGGTGGTAGCCAAGGGAATGACATTTTTCTCGATCTGGGCTCCTTATCTCCCCTCTAGCCACAGTATCGGCGGACGAATGGTGTTGAAGCTCCCTGGTGTAGTTGGGATTCTGTCCGTTGGCAGCGCTGATGGTATTGCGTCTTTTTTCTCTCCTGCTTCTATTTTCCTCGCCGTAAGGATTTATATGCTTGATGTTATTTTTCGTCGCTGGGATAGTATTTTTAGATGGAACGGCATTTCTCTCCAGCGGTGGTCCTGCTCCTCACTTCTTCCTGGAATATTTCGATGGATTCATCTCCATCTTCTTCAGCCAGGTACTTGTTTCTTCCTCGGTGGTAGCCAAGGGAATGACATTTTTCTCGATCTGGGCTCCTTATCTCCCCTCTAGCCACAGTATCGGCGGACGAATGGTGTTGAAGCTCCCTGGTGTAGTTGGGATTCTGTCCGTTGGCAGCGCTGATGGTATTGCGTCTTTTTTCTCTCCTGCTTCTATTTTCCTCGCCGTAAGGATTTATATGCTTGATGTTATTTTTCGTCGCTGGGATAGTATTTTTAGATGGAACGGCATTTCTCTCCAGCGGTGGTCCTGCTCCTCACTTCTTCCTGGAATATTTCGATGGATTCATCTCCATCTTCTTCAGCCAGGTACTTGTTTCTTCCTCGGTGGTAGCCAAGGGAATGACATTTTTCTCGATCTGGGCTCCTTATCTCCCCTCTAGCCACAGTATCGGCGGACGAATGGTGTTGAAGCTCCCTGGTGTAGTTGGGATTCTGTCCGTTGGCAGCGCTGATGGTATTGCGTCTTTTTTCTCTCCTGCTTCTATTTTCCTCGCCGTAAGGATTTATATGCTTGATGTTATTTTTCGTCGCTGGGATAGTATTTTTAGATGGAACGGCATTTCTCTCCAGCGGTGGTCCTGCTCCTCACTTCTTCCTGGAATATTTCGATGGATTCATCTCCATCTTCTTCAGCCAGGTACTTGTTTCTTCCTCGGTGGTAGCCAAGGGAATGACATTTTTCTCGATCTGGGCTCCTTATCTCCCCTCTAGCCACAGTATCGGCGGACGAATGGTGTTGAAGCTCCCTGGTGTAGTTGGGATTCTGTCCGTTGGCAGCGCTGATGGTATTGCGTCTTTTTTCTCTCCTGCTTCTATTTTCCTCGCCGTAAGGATTTATATGCTTGATGTTATTTTTCGTCGCTGGGATAGTATTTTTAGATGGAACGGCATTTCTCTCCAGCGGTGGTCCTGCTCCTCACTTCTTCCTGGAATATTTCGATGGATTCATCTCCATCTTCTTCAGCCAGGTACTTGTTTCTTCCTCGGTGGTAGCCAAGGGAATGACATTTTTCTCGATCTGGGCTCCTTATCTCCCCTCTAGCCACAGTATCGGCGGACGAATGGTGTTGAAGCTCCCTGGTGTAGTTGGGATTCTGTCCGTTGGCAGCGCTGATGGTATTGCGTCTTTTTTCTCTCCTGCTTCTATTTTCCTCGCCGTAAGGATTTATATGCTTGATGTTATTTTTCGTCGCTGGGATAGTATTTTTAGATGGAACGGCATTTCTCTCCAGCGGTGGTCCTGCTCCTCACTTCTTCCTGGAATATTTCGATGGATTCATCTCCATCTTCTTCAGCCAGGTACTTGTTTCTTCCTCGGTGGTAGCCAAGGGAATGACATTTTTCTCGATCTGGGCTCCCTTGGCTACCACCGAGGAAGAAACAAGTACCTGGCTGAAGAAGATGGAGATGAATCCATCGAAATATTCCAGGAAGAAGTGAGGAGCAGGACCACCGCTGGAGAGAAATGCCGTTCCATCTAAAAATACTATCCCAGCGACGAAAAATAACATCAAGCATATAAATCCTTACGGCGAGGAAAATAGAAGCAGGAGAGAAAAAAGACGCAATACCATCAGCGCTGCCAACGGACAGAATCCCAACTACACCAGGGAGCTTCAACACCATTCGTCCGCCGATACTGTGGCTAGAGGGGAGATAAGGAGCCCAGATCGAGAAAAATGTCATTCCCTTGGCTACCACCGAGGAAGAAACAAGTACCTGGCTGAAGAAGATGGAGATGAATCCATCGAAATATTCCAGGAAGAAGTGAGGAGCAGGACCACCGCTGGAGAGAAATGCCGTTCCATCTAAAAATACTATCCCAGCGACGAAAAATAACATCAAGCATATAAATCCTTACGGCGAGGAAAATAGAAGCAGGAGAGAAAAAAGACGCAATACCATCAGCGCTGCCAACGGACAGAATCCCAACTACACCAGGGAGCTTCAACACCATTCGTCCGCCGATACTGTGGCTAGAGGGGAGATAAGGAGCCCAGATCGAGAAAAATGTCATTCCCTTGGCTACCACCGAGGAAGAAACAAGTACCTGGCTGAAGAAGATGGAGATGAATCCATCGAAATATTCCAGGAAGAAGTGAGGAGCAGGACCACCGCTGGAGAGAAATGCCGTTCCATCTAAAAATATATATATATATATATATATATATATATATATATATATAAAAAAGGAAGCTTGTACTTCACTGAGTTCTAATTTTGAGGCTTAACTCCTCTGGCCTTCTTGTTCTTAAGATGGTTCATGAAATTCGCAGCTCGGGCTCTCCAAGAAACTCATTATTTGCCCTAGTTCAAAAGGAGATGTATCTTCTATATTCCAAGCTACTTATGGCGAACTCTTTGTGGTTTAACATAAGAACACTGTGTGTGTTTAACGACATATCAACATTGGGGCTATTAACGCCGGGTTATCTACAGGTTGTTTCCCTTTAATACTGCCAACAGCACATGGTCACCCATTCAGGTATTGGCCTCGCCTGAATCTGCTTAAATTTCAAGATGAACAGAAACCGGTGCATTCAACGTGGCTATGGCCCTTTGCTCTAAAATGTATTAACCGCATTTCTGGCTTCTCTAATTGAAGGAGATTCTTTTGTGATCACTTATTCCTCACGCTCATCATCACTTCGAATTCAATGTGTGTCCACTATTATTAGCTGCATTTTTGGATAAAGTGCTCTTCTCAGAAGGGGTCTATGTTTGCAGATTCTCCTGTTGGCAATTTCCCAATCACTATCAGTGATTAAAAGATCGGAGAAGTTTGAGTAGTTCGGGCAATTCGAGTTCGAATCATAGACGTGAAAACCTAGAAGTGTTCCCTATTGGAGCTATTTTGAAAGCCTAGAAACCAAATCCATTCTTAAGACCTCCTCAACATCCACAACACAATAGAATCATACAAATGTCAGTCGAGCCTGAAAAAAGTCTCACTAGGTTGGTACGAGAATTTATCATAAACTTCGAATTTGCATAAGTGGATTAGGTATGTCAATAACTGGCAACTTGAGGTTGTCAATAATTGGAAAAATTTATTCCAGTTATTGACACATACTTTACCTATTATTGACACCCCCTGTCAAAAATTGGATCCCTTCATTATTTTTGGAAAAGAATAACACCGTTTTGTTGAGCATTAAAAATCCAGTTAGTTAGGCACCAAAACAAAGATTTCATCCAAATTCCTATTATTGACAGTGTGTCAATAATTGGATTAAGGTGTTTTTTCTCTATCCTATTATTGACACCCTCAAAATAAAGTTATTCATTTAAAATGAGCACTTAAAAAGGTTGCTTTATATCTAAGAAAGTCTATGAACTGTTTCAGAAACAGTTCCGCTAAAAAACAAGAAATGAGGATTGATAAATTCGAAAAATAAGCACTCACCTTCTAAGCAGAAACACTAGCAAATCAGCTACATTCTCTGAAAATCACCAAAGCTAAAGGGAAAATCTTGACCTCAACTGTGGTGTTCTTTATAGCAAACTTGTTTTTGGCAGAAAACAAGTAGATAAGATTCCGTACCAATTGGCGCTAAGTTTCAATTTATTGGTGGCGCCAAACGCTTATTTTTTTAATTGAAAGTATGAGTGTCAATAATTGGGGGCATGTCAATAATAGGAGCAGTTACCCTAATACAATTATAACGGATCGCTGTGTTTAAATGGAAGAAATATTGGCAAAAATACTATTGGGGGTCTTTATCAACGCAATAGTACCCAAAACAATGATTTTTAGAATTTTTGTCTGTTTATATGTTTGTCTTTGCGCGCTAATCTCAGAATCGGCTTATCCGTTTTAGTTGAAGTTTTCACTAATATATTGTGGTAGCCTTCATTTAAAATTAAGTGTTTGTTTCGTGTCAATCGGTTAATAAATAAAAAAGTTATGCCAATGTAAAGAATCACGTCGAGCATTTCATAAACTATCGTTAACACGATACACACTAGAGTTTTTTTTTTTATTTTTTCGTCTCAAAACTCGGTATAAAGTATTCCCCTAGTGAATGATTGAACGAGTTGGTTAACCAGCAAAATTGGTTCATCTGGGGGGGGGGGGGTTACTCCGGACCCAAAGTAGTTATTCGCACATACCGGCCGCAACTATTATTGCATTGCAATGAAACTTGGAATTCATCGTGGAACCCACCATCTCTCACATGTGAATCTAAGACGTTAGCCACTTGATAAGGGGAGACCCTTGTGGACATATTAATAAAAAAATATGTTGTAAAAATATACTAAATCAGTTTATTAGGAGGGTGGGTTTACTCTGGACCCAGATTACCAACTTACCACTACCAAGATTTATGTCGATGCGCCGTAAAAAAAAAAAAAATATAACAGCCTCAAACTAAAAAAAAAAAATAGAAAATAAGTTTTAATTCTATATCATTTTATGACATAAAAATCGCCTAATCAAAACTTTCTTCAGACCCTTTTTTGTAGAGAATTTAGGAAGCTTTCTAATGGTAACCTTCCGCTTACCAATATTCTCAACCGTTTTCGAGATATTAAGGAAAGTATACAAAGTTACGAAAACTTTTCATGTCTGTTAATAAAATATTTTATTCTAACCCTTCCTTAACTCCAAACGTGAAAAAAATTTCAACACATTAATTTTGATGAAATTTGAACATGCAGAAAATGTTTCAACTGAATCCCATGATTCTAAGTACCCAAACCAAAAACGTTATTCAACAAATATTTTTCCAATTTTCTCGACAACGGTTAAAGCTATCGCCTTAAAAATGGTGTCATTCGTTTTTCTAGGCCAAGAAGCCTATAAAACGAGTACTTGCGTCATGAGATCAACCATATAAGCGGGGTTCCTCCTTATGGAGGGAGGGAGGGAGGACCAAAGGACTCCCCAACAAACCCACCCATCTCAAGTTTAAGTAGTTTTGGGTAAAAAAACGTAATTTATTTACCACTGTTTTATGTTTCTTATTTCCCAGTAAACTATCTCTGTTGATTTTGTCTTCTTCCTTTCTCGTCCTTCAACCCTCCACTCCTGTTTATTGTTTTCCTCAATTGATCTTTATTTATGTACAATTATTCCAATACATTTCTTTTGGTGCGTTTCCTCCCTCGCTCCATACGCTCTGGATGTGCCGACTCGATAAGTTTACGTTTTTAAGCTAATAGATTACAAAAATATCGGTGGATCAAATATATATATATATATATATATATATATATATATATATATATATATATATATATATATATACCCTCGTAACTTGACCTCTTCCACATATATTTCTCCTCTTCTTTTAATAAAGGTCACAAAATTGCTTCAAAACTTCATTTAAACCATTTTAATTATGTCGACTTGTTTCTGGCAAACTTGGCCTCTCTACACAGACAAACTTTTCTAAAATTATTTTTATTAAAACATTACAATTTTGAATTTGTAAAATATTTAATTGTAAAAATTATATTTTAAATTACCTTATACATGGTAGTCATCATCTAATAACTTAGTCAGAAACAAACCATAAATAAATTAACTTATACATGGTAGTCATCATCTAATAACTTAGTCAGAAACAAACCATAAATAAACTACCTTATACATGGTAGTCATCATCTAATAACTTAGTCAGAAACAAACCATAAATAAATTAACTTATACATGGTAGTCATCATCTAATAACTTAGTCAGAAACAAACCATAAATAAATTACCTTATACATGGTAGTCATCATCTAATAACTTAGTCAGAAACAAACCATAAATAAATTACCTTATACATGGTAGTCGTCATCTAATAACGTAGTCAGAAACAAACCATAAATAAATTACCTTATACATGGTAGTCGTCATCTAATAACTTAGTCAGAAACAAACCATAAATAAATTAAAAGTTTTTTTAAAAATCTTCAGCAGCCATGGATGGTCTCGTACAATAGAGAATGAGTCAGTACTAGCAAAGGGGTCATTCCATTTCAAATCACCCAATATTTTAATGAAATGTCACCCATGATTTTATATTTTCCTGAAACTTTGCACATCTGCTTCTACTTATGCCCTAAGGAATACCTGTGAAGTTTTATTGTTCTAGGATATATACTTTTCCTTTAATCCAATTTTAAAAATATTTATGTTGTGATGATTTGGTTTTACAGATTTGCTTGCGGTAAATGACTAATATTTACAAAAAATATAATATTTCCGGTATCAATAAAGATTTTGATCTGGAACTTTTTTCATAGTTTAACAGAAGTACACACTTTGAAAATGCAGTCATTTAAGTAGCCATAGTATTAAAAAAATTTATAAAATTCATATTGCTTGACATTATAGTGGTTTTTTAAAAATAAAACATAAACGCGCATGACATTTTACACAGTTTTATTGCAAATGGCATTATTTAAATAGACCCCACAAAAACGCCATTAATTTTTTTATACTAATAAAAAGCTCATAATCGCAGGGTTTATTTGAAACCTTTTCCAGCTTTCCAGCTGTTTGGAGAAAAAAAGTTACAAGCGTTTTTGTAAACCCTTCTTTTATTTTCGGGAACAACAATAATGTCGTTCGTCAAAATTCCATTAAAATAAGGTATACGTCCTAGAACAATGAAACGTCACAGGTATCCTTAGGGTATAAGTTTAAGCTAATGAGCAAAGTTTCAGGATAATCTAAAATCGTGTGACGAGTGAATGACCCTTGACCAACGCGCGTGACATTTTACACAGTTTTATTGTAAATGGCATTATTTAAATAGACCCCACAAAAACTCCATTAATTTTTTTATACTAATAAAAAGCTCATAATCGCAGGGTTTATTTGAAACCATTTCCAGCTTTCCAGCTGTTTGGAGAAAAAAGTTACAAGCGTTTTTGTAAACCCTTGTTTTATTTTCGGGAACAACAATAATGTCGTTCGTCAAAATTCCATTAAAATAAGGTATACATCCTAGAACAATGAAACGTCACAGACATCCTTAGGGTATAAGTTTAAGCTAAAATCGTGTGACGTGTGAATGACCCTTGACCAACGCGCATGACATTTTACACAGTTTTATTGTAAATGGCATTATTTAAATAGACCCCACAAAAACGCCATTAATTTTTTTATACTAATAAAAAGCTCATAATCTCAGGGTTTCTTTGAAACCATTTCCAGCTTTCCAGTAATTTGGAGAAAAATGGGTTTTTGTAAACCCATGTTTTATTTTCAAAAAAACACTATAATGTCAAGCAATATGAATTTTATATTTTTTTTAATACTATGGCTACTTAAATGACTGCATTTTTGTAAAGTGTGTACTTCTGTTAAACTATGAAAAAAGTTCCAGATCAAAATCTTTATTGATACCGGAAATATTATATTTTTTGTAAATATTAGTCATTTACCGCAAGCAAATCTGTAAAACCAAATCATCACAATATTAATATTTTTAATATTGGATTAAAGGAAAAGTATACATCCTAGAACAATAAAACGTCACAGACATCCTTAGGGTATAAGTTTAAGCTAATGAGCAAAGTTTCAGGATAATCTAAAATCGTGTGACGTGTGAATGACCCTTGACCAACGCGCATGACATTTTACACAGTTTTATTGTAAATTACATTATTTAAATAGACCCCACAAAAACTCCATTAATTTTTTTATACTAATAAAAAGCTCATAATCTCAGGGTTTATTTGAAACCATTTCCGGCTTTCCAGTAATTTGGAGAAAAATGGGTTTTTGTAAACCCTTGTTTTATTTTCAAAAACCACTATAATGTCAAGAAATATGAATTTTATATTTTTTTTAATACTATGGCTACTTAAATGACTGCATTTTTGTAAAGTGTGTACTTCTGTTAAACTATGAAAAACGTTCCAGATCAAAATCTTTATTGATACCGGAATTATTATATTTTTTGTAAATATTAGTCATTTACCGCAAGCGAATCTGTAAAACCAAATTATCATATTATTAATATTTTTAATATTGGATTAAAGGAAAAGTATATGTCCCAGAACAATAAAACTTCACAGGTATTCTTAGGGCATAAGTAGAAGCAGATGTGCAAAGTTTCAGGAAAATATAAAATCATGGGTGACATGACCTGGGTGATTTCACATGGAACGACCCACAGGGCAATACCGATAAGAAAGTACTTTAGTTCTCTCGTATCTCCAACATTATTATTATTTCGTTATCATGCATCCCAATAATTTTGCATTAAACTATGAAATACTCAACTATGATGTTTTTTTTTTTAAGACATCAAACATTTCCTTTTTAACGTTAAATTTTCATTATTAATAAATTTTGGGTCTCCACGTGGTCTAGTGGCTAACGCATTAGATTCCCATGCGGGAGATAGTGGGCTTGTGTCCCACCGGTGGCAGAAATTTTTTCATCTCACGGCTAGTCGAGAAAAGTCCTCGCTGCACCAGGATGTCGGCGCTAATGGTCGATGCGCCTACAAAAAAACAAATAATTTTTTTAGCATCGAAATATGACAGGACTTCATAATTCGAATTATGGAGACAAACAGAAAGCAGTATGCGAAAAAAAAATGTCTTTTAGCCATTAATTAAATTCTCTGCATACTGGCACAACAAATTACAACATACCTGACATTAATGAGGACTATAACGATGAGTTCCCATTACGGCAGGAACACAAATTTGACCAATAGCGCTCACACTAGAGGGCCCTGAAATATTAAGGTCATGTTTAATAGCAGGTTTTCCTTACGGAGCGGGCCATTTGAAGTAAATGAATTTCTAGTAGATTGTGCTGATTAAGTAAAAGTGTTTTGAAGCACGCATGTAGGAGCAGCTGTTTATCATAATACATCAGGAGATTAGTGAATCTTATGTAGTGTTGTAAAAGAGCGCGCCTTTAAGGCTAGAAGGCGCGGCTCCTAAAAGCTCGAGCTCTCAGAGCTTGGACAGGGCTCGGTAGAAGGCGCGAGCTTTGAAGGCTCGCCTCGGGAGAAGGCGCATGCCTTGAAGACTTTTACTTTTTTAGTAGATTCGTCCTAAATTCTTTCCGCCACATTGAAATTATTCGCTGGCAATTAAATTAACCATTTCATTGATAAACTAATTATATGGATCACTAATTGGGTAAAAATAGTAACTTTTCCTAAAAAACTAACTCTTCTGTGAGACGGTGATGGCAACACTCTCGTACTTGTTCACAATTGCCATTCTCAACTTTCAAAATATTACCGTTTGTACGTAGTGTGAAAAAATAGTATTACATTAAAATAAAAAGTCGTCATAATACATACATAAATTGTCTCTGAAAAACCATTATTATCTAATCCACACACGCACCAACAAAATTAAAACCAAAATGTTTTATATCTCGTCTAAATAATACAAGTCCGTATTTTTCGTGAAGATTTGAATCTAGAAGAATATAAAATTTAAGAAATCAACTTGAATGAGTCACTTTATTTAGCTTAATAATTAATTTAATAAACTGAACTTTGTCAAATTTTATTAAACTACAACTGAAGCAAAATAAGAATTATCAGAGATAACAGCTAAATTACCTCCCTTTGTAAATAAAGATGCCGCTAAAAATTTATATATATTATTGTGAAATAAATGGTGAGAAATGTCACAAAAAAATCTAAATGAATAAAATGTAATGATTATAGAGTAAGTAATTATTGTATATAGATAATCTAGTAAAGCACTAGAAAGGGTTTGACTATAACCGTGCTTGCCGAAGCTCTACCTTCCGAGGGCCCCAAGGCCGAGCCTTCAAGGCTCCAGGGAGAACCTTGCCGAACCTTCAGGGCTTGATAAGGTTAGGATGGAGCCTCACTCTCAAGCCTTCATGGAGCCCTCAGAGCCCGGGCTGTAGAGGCTAGGTTCATGGTTCAGGCCTGAACCCTCTAGTCAGGGCTCGCTTTTAACAACACTAATCTTATGTAATAATAATATCTCATTGGAGCCAACGGCCATAGCCACGTTGAATGCACCCAGAGATCACCGAAGTTAAGCAACGTCGGGCGTGGTCAGTACCTCAATGGGTGACCGACCACGTGCTGTTGGCATTATAAAAGGGTTGTAACCTGTAGATAGCCCGGCGATAATAGCCAAATAGTTGATGCGCCGTAAAAAAACGGAAAAAATCAAATCTTTGGGGAGGCCCGGTGGGCGTGAGTGTTAAGGCGTGAGCATTTAACACTCCGTGCCAAGGGTCGTGGGTTCCATTCCCACTATGGGGTGGTGGCTTTTCTTCAGAAAAAAGAAAAGGCATCAGCCCTATCCTGGCTAGAAGAGGGTGGTAACCTATAGATAACCCGTCCCACAATTCTTATTTAATAATAATGTACGTTAAAATTACTAAGTTATTGGGAGTGTGGCTTCTCGAAATTAGAGATTCTGGAAAAAATATCCGTGCGTAGGAGCTGTGAAAAATTATGACATTCTTTAGCAAATCAACCATTATACTAAATGCAAACGTTCCTGGTTTTCATGATGCATCTTTCTCATTAATTTCGAATGACTTGCAGATAATTGTGCTAAAATAAAAATAAAATATTACGGCGGTAATTGTTTTACATTAATTTGTATACAATCTACAAATCAGGAGCATTATTTATTTTGATAATTGGAGTTTGACAACGCCCAGATGTCCAGCCCGGTGACAGCCGAAGACCTTCCTGCTGGAAGGATTCTTAGGATGACTAAAGATCTTTTTTTTATTATTATTTCGAATAATAACAATATATATATGGGGTCTCCCGTAGTCTAGTGGCTAGCACGCTGGATTCATAAGGGGGAGATGGTGGGTTCGATTCCCACCTCCGGCAGGAATTTTCTCATCTCAAGGCTCGCTGGGAAAATTCCTCGCTACACCCTGGATGTCGGCGCTAATGACCTAGAAGTAGATGCGCCGTAAAAAAAAAAAAAAAAAAAAAAAAAATAAATAAATAAAATATATAATATATATATATATATATATATATATATATATATATATATATATATACACACACACACATATGTGGTCACTAAACTTACCATAACTCGATACTTTATAAGAAAAATCGGTCTGAATTGCACTGAGCCGAAATTGTTAATATGGATGGTCTTAAAGGTCGTCATTTTGGGTATATAACGACGGCAATCGGTATACAAACTGCTCTACTAGTTCGAAAGTTTTGTTGCGAAAATACCGGTCCATTTGCGGTGACAAACGTTTAACAAACAATGCGGTCAGAGTAAAATTTTTTGGTGACTGAAATTTTCATTGTTTAGATCATAAGATAGTGCTTTATAGTGGGATGAAGTATTTATTCAAAATTTAACATAGAATCGGTTTAAAAGCTCTTTGAAAACTTTCACGTTCACAAATTCTTTATCCTTTAACCTGACGAGACGGCTAAAAGACGAAATTAAAAAATTTCGAACTGACAATTACGATACTTACCTTTCCTCCCTCACCACCAGTGATAACTCCCTATGGCAAGCAACAAAGCACATCTTAAAATTCCAACCGACCTCATCTCCTTTACGCCAAGAGAATGGTTCCTGGGCACGAAGTGACGAAGAAAAAGCAAAATTATTTGCCGACCATCTCCAATCCGTAATCACTCCAAAACCTGAAACTAATTCCACACTCACTAATGAAACTCCGCACTCCCTCGATGAACCCCTTCCTCTTTCGGAACCACCTAAATCCATCAGTCCTGCAGATGTCAAGTATTCAATTCACCATCTCCCTCTTAAGAAATCTCCTGGTCCTGATCTAATAACTGTCAATATCCTTCGACATCTGCCACACAAAACTCTGATGTTCCTTACCCTAATATTTAATAGCATCCTTCGTACTACTCGATTTCCCTCATCCTGATACATTCTGAAGTAATCCTTATTCCAAAACCCCTGAAAACTCCAATACTTGCCAGCTCCTATCGCCCTATTAGCCTCCTCCAAATAATTTCAAAAGTATTTGAAAAACTCCTGTAAAGAAGACTCCTACCCATAGTAAACTAAGCGCACCCAGCATTCCACTACTCAACAAGTCTTCGGTGTAGTTGACACCATTTCCTCCACACTTGAGCAAAACGTTTTTGTTCCGGTTTCTTTCTTGACGTGGCTCAGGCCTTTGATCGAGTGTGGCATCCTGGACTCCTTTACAAACTCAAAACATTCCTTCCCTTCCATTTCTATCTTATCCTAAAATCATACCTTGAAAATCGTACATTCCATATCAAATACTCTTCAGTTTCCTCTCCTCGAACCATTAAAGCAGGTGTTCCCCAAGACAGCATTCTAGCTCCTCTCCTTTATTCTATATTTACGTCAGATATCCCAACTACCCCAAATACAGTCACTTGTAAATTTGCCGATGACACTGCCTTCCTTATTTTCTCTCCCGACCCTAAATTGGCATCTGAAAAACTTCAAAACTATCTCAATGACGTCGAGAAATGGGTCAACAAATGGAGGATTCAAATGAACCCAGAGAAATGTACGCATGTAACTTTCGCCCTGCGACGAGCTGAATGCCCTCCTGTAAAAATCCACAATATCCCAATACCCCAATCTAACGAGGTTCGATATTTAGGATTCCACCTCGACAAGCGACTTACCTGGAAAACACACATAAAGCACAAGAGACAAGAACTGAACAAACGATTTGGACTTCTCCGACGACTAATTGGACTCAAATCAAAACTAGACACAAAAAACAAATTGACAATATACAAGACCATAATAAGACCGATATGGACATACGGCATAGAACTATAGGGATCAGCTAAGCCTTCAAATATAAACATTATCCAACGTTTCCAATCCAAAGTCCTCCGTAAAATCCTCGACGCTCCTTTCTACGTTTCAAACCTAACCATCCATCGAGACACTGAAATACACTTTGTCCTTGATTTAGCCAAATCCCGTTTCCTGACCTTTTTCTCAAAACTCCCATCCCAACCCAATCCTCTTGGCAGATCCCTCTCTTCCAATGTCATCCCAGATAATCCTCCTCGACGCCTTCGCTGCCATTGGCCACGAGACAATTTACTACTGGTTAATTAGCCTGCCTTGTAAAATAATATAAATATTGTAAATAATGTACATATATAGTTTAACAAAGAGATCAAGTTTTAATTAAAATAAGAAATACCATAACTTTTATTGGGAGTGGCAGTAATGTCTGCCTTCTCCCCTTATCTCATTCACTGTGTTGTATGTATAGTTTGGCCATATTTACTTATTGTACATAACTGTACAGATTGTAAATTATCAATAAAGATCAATCAATAAAAAGAAAAAAAAAGTCTTTATCAGACTTAAAATAAGTTAATTAAAAAAGCTTTGTTGAACTCATTCATTTATGGGAACAAAATATTTTAATTAGTAGTTTTAGAGAAAAAGAACAACACGGGTTAACAAATATTACTTTTTATGACGGTCGATTTTTGAAGGGGACGTGAGAATATTTATGAAATCATAACTTATTAGCCAGATACATTGTTAGTACTTTTATTGGGCTTGCTTATTAAAGAAAGATGTTCCTTTTCCTTAGATTTTTTTTCTGTTTTTCTTTGAATTACTACGCTGTTATTATTTTACAGTGCCCCGTTCTAGGGTTCTAAGATCACTTTTTATTTTATTTTTTAAAATCCTTTGAATATCTATGCTCATTAAAAACTTGAAAGTGTTCTGTCCAAATAAAAATGCTTAAATGAGTGAGTAACGTGATTTTTGATAATGATCTTATAGGTTTCATTCTATCTGAGCTCCATGAGTGCGCGTTTGATATGCAAAGGATTGCCAGTAATTGGAAAAAATAATAATTAGAATTTTATTGGTTTACTTTACGAGGCTACTTTTGTGCAGATTTGTTCTCTGCTCGGGGTTTACTTACTCAATAATACTGGAATAATTTTAATAATTTACTTCTGTTGCTTAACTAATGAATAAATATTTTATAAAAACGGGGACAGGGGATACAGGAATTCCAATAAAAAAGTCCTTCGCAAAAAATCAATGCTCCTTTCTACGTTTCCAATAAAACTCTTCATAATGACCTCAACATCCCTTTCGTTCAATAACTAGCAAAATCCCGCTTCCTCAGTAAACCTGAGTAAAGTGGGTCCGGAGTAAACCCCCCCCCCCTTCTAATGAACCGATTTAGTTCATTTTTATATCTCACTTTTCTCTCTATATTACCACTACGAATACAAAGTTTCGTTGAAATATAACAAATATTACGGCTGACATAGTCAAATTAGTGTTTTGGGTTCGGGGTAAACCCCCCCTTCGTGGACCGACTTTGGTGGTTAACGAACTCGTTCAATCGTTTGCTAATTGAATGCTATATACCAAGTTTCGTGACGAAAAAACAAAAATTCTGGCCGCTATCGTGTTAACGGACATATATATATATATATATATATATATATATATATATATATATATATATATATAAATTTTAACGGGGGTCATTTTCGGTGTCTACTAGGTAGGATCGATAAAGATTTGAAGACATTTTTCAAATATTCCGTCATGAGTCCAACCTCAATAGCTACTTTCCTTCGGAGGAAAGTGCTAAAACCGCCTAGAAGGCTCAAGAGACATTGACCTCGCGATCAGTTAACCGAATATATGGCAAAAAAGTATTCCAAAGTAGGAAATGCCAATATTCTTTGGGTTCATCCAAAATTGTTATGTCTATATAGATTATTATTCATATTTTTAAGCACACCTAATTAATGTAATTTACTAATGTGCAGATAAAAAAAAAGAAGAAAAAATATGTATTTATTTACTTATTGAAAACTGAATATATATTAAAACGGCAAAATAAAACTATTTATAAACAAAATTGTACCTATAAAGCTCGCCATTCATGTTCCAATTTGCAGTACGTCTCAGTAGGACTACTAGTTGGATAGTAGACTCCACTCACGCTCCGACTAGCTATCCAACTAGCGATCCGACTTTACTCCTAGTATGTTTTCAGGACATCGTACGTCGCTCACGTGCCGTAAAATGTACCCTTTGCAGACCGAAATTGCTCGAAGGTCAAGCACTGACAGAGGTAAGTTGGACGACTTTAAGCCGACTCACCCCACTTACACTCCAACTCTGCAACCATTACTATGTCGGACCTTCGAGACATAACTCTAAATGTTCCGACTCCTCCAACTAGAATTCCAAAAATCCAACAAAAACCCATTTACGATCCGATTCAGCGACCCTAAAAACATGTAGTAAACATGGTCTGCTCTCTGGGTCCAACCTTTTCGCACTTTCCTCCGAAGGAAAGTAGCTATTGAGGTTGGACTCATGACGGAATTTTTGAAAAATTTCTTCAAATCTTTATCGATCCTACCTAGTAGACACCGAAAATGACCCCCGTTAAAATTTATATATATATGCATATATATATATATATATATATATGTATATATATATATATATATATATATATATATAGTTATATATGTGTCCGTTAACACGATACCGGCCAGAGTTTTTGTTTCTTACCCACGAAAATTGGTATGTAGTATTCCCCAATCAAACGATTGAACGAGTTCGTTAACCAATAAAGTGTCTGTTAACACGATAGCGGCCAGAGTTTTTGTTTTTTCGTCACGAAACTTGGTATATAGCATTCAATTAGCAAACGATTGAACGAGTTCGTTAACCACCAAAGTCGGTCCACCGGAAGGGGGGGTTTACCCCCAACCCAAAACACTAATTTGACTATGTCAGCCGTAATATTTGTTACATTTCAACGAAACTTGGTATTCGTAGTGGTAATATAGAGCGAAAAGTGAGATATAAAAATGAACTAAATCGGTTCATTAGAAGGGGGGGTTTACTCTGGACCCACAATACCAATTCGCCACTACCAGCCGTGATTTTTGGTATATTTCGATGAAACTCGGTATTCCTAGTGGTAATCCACAGGTAAATAACTGTTGTAAAAATAAACTAAATCGGTTCATTAGGAGGGGGGGGGGGGTTTACTCCGGACCCACAATACCAATTCGCCACTACCAGCCGTGATTTTTGGTATATTTCGACGAAACTCGGTATTCGTAGTGGTAATCTACAGGTAAATATGTGTTGTAAAAATAAACTAAATCGGTTCATTAGAAGGGGGGGTTTACTCTTGACCCAAATTCTTAATATACTCATACCGGTCGTAATTTCTGCTGTATTGTAACGAAACGCGGTATACGTCGTGGGTAACTCTTGAGAAAGAAGTGTTGTAAAAATGAGCTGAATCGGTCAATCGGAAAGCGGGGGTTTAATTTGTAATATATTTCAATAGAAAAGCCCGTCAGACGTAGGTTCACAAAGCCGCCGCAAGGAGCGCTTTCTACCACTAGAGTGACTGTATCCTGTTCCTGCGTTAGATCAAAATACGATAATATGAGTTTTTTTGTATTTATTACGTAGTGTAGTAGGTACCATGTGTAAACATAACTCTGGAAGCAAATTATTAATTGATCAGTTACTCATTACAAATTTAAAAGAGAACTATTCATGTTTTTATTTTATTTATGTAGGATATTTTAAGCAAATTGTTCTGGAAAGCAGTCTACACTACCCAAATTCTGAGGAAAGTGCTTAGTTATGCAGCTCCTGCGTGACGGACTTCTTCTTTTTTTTGTGTGTGTGTAGCTTTTTTATCTACGCTCATTAAAAACTTCAAGGTTCCAAATAAAATTACATCTGGCAAAATGCGGGAAAATGGTGTAGGAACCCAAATTACTAGAAAGTTCAGATTATGTATATGTTACCGGCAGAGTATATAATCAGGCAATGTATAGAATGCCTAGGCATTCTATAGAACCCCTAAATCTAGCCGGCAATGTATGAAATAAAGCGTATTTTATACTTTCCCTAGGCATTATATAGAATGCCTACTGCACTTTAGGCAAAGTATGAAAGATAGAATATATAGCTTCTAGGAGTGAATAAGTGTCAAGAGTACAGAGTGTAAATGTGTAAAAGAGCAAGGAAAATGGAATTCTAAGTGTGACAATACTCAGCCCTGCTCCAGCTAGTAGAGCCCTATTACGCTGGAACAGCAACATTGCAACCCCAACTTCTAACATACTCAGTAATTTGTTGCTAATTTGTTGCTAATTTGTTACACTATTTTCAAATTTGTCGCTCCAGCCGTTTCCGAGAAAACGTGGCTGTGCTAGCGTAATATTACGCCAGCACAGCCACCCCCGTAACTTTTGATCTAATTGTCTGACGAAATTCAGATTGGTACGAGAATTTGTTGCTAATTTGTTGCTCTAGAATGACACCAATCACGAATTTGTCGCTCCAGCCGTTTCCGAGAAAACGTGGCTGTGCTACCGTAATATTACGCCAGCACAGCCACCCCTGTAACTTTTGATCTAATTGTCTGACGAAATTCAGATTGGTACGAGAATTTGTTGCTAATTTGTTGCTCTAGAATGACACCAATCACGAATTTGTCGCTCCAGCCGTTTCCGAGAAAACGTGGCTGTGCTAGCGTAATATTACGCCAGCACAGCCACCCCCGTAACTTTTGATCTAATTGTCTGACGAAATTCAGATTGGTACGAGAATTTGTTGCTAATTTGTTGCTCTAGAATGACACCAATCACGAATTTGTCGCTCCAGCCGTTTCCGAGAAAACGTGGCTGTGCTAGCGTAATATTACGCCAGCACAGCCACCCCCGTAACTTTTGATCTAATTGTCTGACGAAATTCAGATTGGTACGAGAATTTGTTGCTAATTTGTTGCTCTAGAATGATACCAATCACGAATTTGTCGCTCCAGCCGTTTCCGAGAAAACGTGGCTGTGCTAGCGTAATATTACGCCAGCACAGCCACCCCCGTAACTTTTGATCTAATTGTCTGACGAAATTCAGATTGGTACGAGAATTTGTTGCTAATTTGTTGCTCTAGAATGACACCAATCACGAATTTGTCGCTCCAGCCGTTTCCGAGAAAACGTGGCTGTGCTAGCGTAATATTACGCCAGCACAGCCACCCCCGTAACTTTTGATCTAATTGTCTGACGAAATTCAGATTGGTACGAGAATTTGTTGCTAATTTGTTGCTCTAGAATGATACCAATCACGAATTTGTCGCTCCAGCCGTTTCCGAGAAAACGTGGCTGTGCTAGCGTAATATTACGCCAGCACAGCCACCCCCGTAACTTTTGATCTAATTGTCTGACGAAATTCAGATTGGTACGAGAATTTGTTGCTAATTTGTTGCTCTAGAATGACACCAATCACGAATTTGTCGCTCCAGCCGTTTCCGAGAAAACGTGGCTGTGCTAGCGTAATATTACGCCAGCACAGCCACCCCCGTAACTTTTGATCTAATTGTCTGACGAAATTCAGATTGGTACGAGAATTTGTTGCTAATTTGTTGCTCTAGAATGACACCAATCACGAATTTGTCGCTCCAGCCGTTGCCAAGAAAACGTGGCTGTGCTACCGTAATATTACGCCAGCACTGCCACCCCCGTAACTTTTGATCTAATTATCTGACAAAATTCAGATTGGTACCAGAATTTGTTGCTAATTTGTTGCTCTAGAATGACACCAATCACGAATTTGTCGCTCCAAAAACGTGGCTGTGCTAGCGTAATATTACGCCAGCACAAATTCGTGATTGGTGGTTAATGAACATAAACTTTTAAATAAGAAGAAAGATTTTTGTACCAAATGTTATCAAAATCGAACCATTTTCTTCTTAATAATTCAAACCCCCCTAATAGTACTTAAACGTTTGAATATAAAAATAAAAAACCTTTCTTAGCGAGTGTTTATAGTTTAAACGGATGGCCCGTGCAAAATTAAATTTTTGTGTCAAGGGCGGAAACTCTTTGGGGGAAAAATTCACATTTTATTTCTCAGTTTTAGTAATTCAAGGTCTGCCATGATAGTTGAAATTAACCTCAATTAAAAATAATACTATGAATTAGATACAGTATAGTAACAGCTGTTCTGTTATCGTCCTAGCAACGCATTCTACCTAGGTTTGCCTGCTCTAACCAATACAAACTTTAAACCCCTCTAAAAATATTTAAAAATTCGAATATCAAAAAATCCTTTCTTAGCGAGCGCCTACGTTCTATAGGGAGTGTCCATGCAAAATTTCAAAATTTTCTGTCGTGTGGTTTGGGCTAGGGGATGATAGGTCAGTAAGTGAGTGAGTGAGTGAGTGGTATTTGACAAATATATAGTAGATTTTTCAAAAATACCTATCTCTTTCCTCATAGTCCGAAACAATACACTCATCTTCTCCATCATTTTCACACATTTACTTAAAACGCCTCTTCATTATTTCTTGATTCTCTTCATATAAAATGTGAAACAGCGGTCGAAAGAAGACATTATATTTTAAATTTTTGTTACCTAAGTAGAGTGTTGTGAACACCCTAAGCCAGTAAAAGGCCCAGAAAATAAACAAATAATGTTTTTTTTTATGCGACTGCAACCTCAATGTGAACAGAACTACTATTTATGAAGGTACCAAAGCGATTAAATGGATTGTACATTTTTAAATTCAAAATATAGTGCTAATTAAGTCATGGGGTGCTGAAAACTCCCCACATCTCTACTTAAAGGTTAATATTATGTTTTGGTATTTTGAGAAAAATTAAAACACCGACGCAATGGCATACCGGAGAACGGGAGATTATAATTTTATTTATTTATTTATGAGCGACCGTAACTAAGGCGACTCGCTCAGAACAAAAATTACATATACAATATACATACGAAAATTACATCTAATTAAATACAATCTTATTTTACACATTTTTGCCCAAATATACAAATTGAAATTTTTATACACATCTATTTATAAGAGAATACAATATTACAATATACTTGAATATATGAAAAATCAATATTATAATAATGCATAAAGTTTATACAAATAATCAATTAAGTTGGTTGAAGGAGGCTTCACACTCCTGTCAGTTTTATATTGTCAAATGTAAGATTTTAGTATAGTACGGCTGTATAGTTTTAACATTTTAAGACAAATAAAATACATACACATATATGTGTGTATGTCCTGTTATAATTTGTTCATGTTTAATTATAATTATAATTTGTTTAGTAGATTGGTCTTGTTGAGGTAGTTCAGTATGTTATCTATATATTTGCTTCCATCGCCGAGTAATTCAGTCATATTGTAAGGTAAGTCATAGTTTTGTCGCTGTAAACATTCAGTCAGTATGTTCTTTATAGTCAGCGGTGTGTTACACTGTGAACATGTCGGTCTGTCCTGTCTTGTGTGTCAGTCGGGAATGGCCAATTCTTAAGCGGGAGATTATAAGAATCAGCCTTCACAGGAATCTGACAGTACCTAGTAGCTACAGGAAATTCACCGCTTCCTCCCACATTCTTAACTCTCTTAACTTGTCCACGTGATGTTATGTTTACATACCTGGTAACAACAACTCTAGCAGGCTCCCTTTATAAAATACTCTTTTTAGCGCGGTTACTCCCTATCTCCATAGGGAGAACCCGCTTATGAGGTTGACCTCATGACGCAATCCGGAAGTGCCGACTAGAAACTTTCACGTTTCAGACCCTATAGATCACGAAAATATAGGTGGCTAAAATTTGTATGTATATATATATATATATATATATATATATATATATATATTTATATATATGCTTTTCTGTTCGCGCTCCTGACGGCTCAAAAATGGTCCGATTTTGATGAAATTTGGCACAAAAATCTGTCTTCTAATTTGAAAGGTCAAGTTCGTTAACCAGCAGAATCCGCCCACTTGAAGATAGTGTTTGGGGCGAAATTCGCGCAAACAAAATCGTAAAGCTTACGTTTTTGAGTTTATATGCTTGCAGGTACTTGTTTTATAGGTTTGTTAACATAAGAAAACGAATGAACCCATTTTTAAGGCGATATATGTAACCGTTTCTGAGAAAAGTGGAATCAATGTTTTTGTAGGTCATTATTTTTTTGTGAGTACTTAGAATCGCGGGATTCAATTGAAATATTTTCTACATCTTGGAAATTAATCCCAACTAAGATGATTAAATTTTGGTTATATTTGAAGTTAAGGAAGTATGCGAAAAAAAAATATTTTATTAATAGACGTGAAAAATTTTCGGATCTCCATACATTTTTCGTAAATATCTCGATACCGGTTGGGAAATCGTGGTAAGTGGAAAGTGACCATTCGAATGCTTACTAAATTCTCTACAAAAAATGTTGTGAAGCAATATTCGATGGGACAACGTCAATGAGAGATATAAGCGCTTAAAACTCAAAAAGTGATTGTTTTGAAATGGTTTTTCTCTTTCTTTATCTCACTTTTTAATTGGTTGTTTCTAGTTTTAAATTGCATTTATCAGTAAAATTAGTATTGTAGTAAAATAAGCTAACAAACGGTGAAAGGTATTGGTAATAAGTTTGGAGTGGCTGTGGTGATCATGATGGCAGTGGCTGTCAGTTTCCTGTGATTTGTGATGCTAATCTATTCCATTTCTTCAAGATGTACGTAACCGCGCTAAGATGACGCAGTTCCTGCGAGTCGGACTTTTTCATATTCTTAAAGGCCCATATTCAAAAATACAACGAAAGCCTGGACAAATGAACAGTTGTCCCGCCGGGACGAAGTCATCCTATCTAGGCTTCGTATTGGACACACCTTACTTACCCACTCCTACCTACTAGACAGAAAGGACAGACCAACTTGTAGATATTGTAACGAGACTCTGACGGTTAAACATATACTTACCATTTGCAGACAACGCAATAACCTGACCATACCTTACTTACCCATTCCTTCTGACTGGACAGAAAGGACAGACCAACTTGTAGATATTGTAACGAGACTCTGACCGTTAAACATATACTTACCAACTGCAGACAACGCAATAACCTGACCATACCTTACGACTTACACGAAATACTGACAGAAGGTAGCCCACACATCAATGCATTACTCAAACATTTAAAAAACTCTTTATTATACACAAAAATTTAATTTACTAAATTTTGTCTGTTTTGATTATTTTATTTTATTTTGTTTGTTTGTTTTTTTCTTCATTCTTTTCCAATTTTATTTCTTCATTTGTTCTTATATACATATATATCACATTTGAAGTTGACGACTGACATTTAAAGAGTTTTTCGCCTCTGTTGCAGAACTCTATAAATTAAATAAATAAAAAAAAGAAATAAAGGCCCATAAATGTTCTTAAAGGCTAATGTACATTAAATGCCCACAATTATCTCATTCAAACCGTAGTATCAATTCAAACAATAATAATATAAACTTCTGGTTAGTGACAACTTTTCGAAAATCACTACTCTTCGAAAATAAATCCTCCAGACTGCCGAATCACACAAAAGTTGTTTTATTTAATCAAATTTCCAAAGGAATACTCAAAACGGAGATTATCTCTCAATTTCATAATGTAATTGAAATTCTAGAATAAAAAAAACAGCAAATAAATAAGAGTAATTTGTGTTTTTTTTGTGATATCATCAAAATTAAATGAAAATTATTCTTGATATTAATTCTTGCATAAAAGTTAATTACAGAACAAATACATCGAAAATTATGAACGTTTTTACAAAAGGCTTCCTTGCAAAACACACTGACGACACCTAGTCACACAGGTGATGTGATGATGTGCCGACTAGAAAATTTTGCGTTTCAGATCCCCTAGAGATCGAAAATAATGGTGGTTCAAATTTATATATATATATATATATATATATATATATATATATATATATATATATATATATATAAAAAGGGGGGGGTGTCAATCGAGTTTTGAACACCCTGTATTCCACAATTTTTGATATTTAAAAGCGAAACTTGGTGGGTATTAACGTGGTCGAATGTACATTCATTGGACCCAATGCACGACCCCTCAACTTTTATTATTTAGGAAATTCCTCGCTGCACCCTGGATGTCGGCACTAATGGCCTAGATGTCAAGACGCCGTAAAAAATAAATAAATCGTCCAACACAAAAATAATTGCTACGAAATTCTAATCATTAGGTGAGTTCTATTGCTTTAAATTTATTATTTTAATGCCTTTATAAAGTAATTGAATTTGATTTTTAGGTGGAGCAAAAAGTTGTTGAAAATGTTTATTAAGTTTTACGGAAACGTAGACCACGTTGATCATAAACTTTTCTGAAAACTTCAAAAACAAAAGTGTGTTTTGCTCCATTCCTATTTACGTTTTAGGCATTTAAAGGTACTTTTTGGAAAGAAAATTTAATCCTCTACAACGTTTATACCAATTACTTTTTCCATTACGGACATACTTTCTGCGTTATTGGCAGAAAAGTGACAAAAAACAAGGGTTTTAACGGTTTTTGGCAATTTGTTACTCATTGGTGCGCTTTAGCGAAAAAATGACTGATATAAAATCGACCTAAAATTCAATTCTCTACAATAATCCGTCATAAAAATAACCCCTTTCCATTGGAGATTCCAGAGTTAGGGTCTCTGGAGAAGAACTGGAGAAAGTTGAGGGGTCGTGCATTGGGTCCAATGAATGTACATTCGACCACGTTAATACCCACCAAGTTTCGCTTTTAAATATCAAAAATTGTGGAAAAAAGGGGGGTGTCAATCGAATAAAAAAATAATGAAATATATCAATTACGATGGAATTTTTATTTTTAATTCCCAATAATAAAAATTACTTAACTTTTAATTTTTATTATTTTATTTATTAAATATATTTATTAAATATATTTTATTAAATTTTAATTTTATTATTTTATTATTAAATATCTCTTAACCTCCGAATAAATAAATACATGATTTAGAACCTTTTGATTATTAGAAGTTATTTCTTTATGTGAGTGAATCAAAGTTCGTCTAAATCCAATTGATTTCTATGAGTATATATTGCATATTCTAGAATTTGTTTTTGTGTATTGCTTTCTATTTATTATAGCACTAATTTTTTTTTATTATTTAAAATAATGTTTAAAGTTAAAGTAAAAAAAAATTGTTATAAAAAAATGTCGAAATAACATTATTCAAATAATTTTTATTTTTAAGGTTTTGAAATAAAAATTATTAAACATTTTTTTTTAAATAGTAAAATATAATGTATTTTATATTTTATATCTAATTGATATTATCAATTACGATGGAATTTCTATTTTTATTTCCTAATAATAAAAATTAAAGGTTAAGTGAAACTCATTTGAAATAAAAATAGTTATTTTCGGTCTCTAGTTATTACCATGAAATCAAAATTCCGGGAGGGGCTGCAGCCCCTCAGCCCCCCCCCTTATATACGCCCATGTAAACAATATGAAAAATTAGGGTTTAATTACATACACAGACGTTTCATCATCTACGAAAATCATGGGAATTACAACTCACCTTAAAATATTCCTTACTCACTTCAAAGTGTTCTCAGGGCGATTTCGGCTTAAATATATAGAGAAAATGGAATATCGGTCGTATTTGTCGAACCAAATTTGCTCAAGGTCACGTGATTTCCTGCGCTATGCGTCCGAACTCGTGGCGTAATATTATGCTTGCACAGCCACGTTTTCTCGGAAACGGCTGGAGCGACAAATTCGTGATTGGTGTCATTCTAGAGCAACAAATTAGCAACAAATTCTCGTACCAATATGAATTTCGTCAGACAATTAGATCAAAAGTTACAGGGGTGGCTGTGCTGGCGTAATATTACGCTAGCACAGCCACGTTTTCTCGGAAACGGCTGGAGCGACAAATTCGTGATTGGTGTCATTCTAGAGCAACAAATTAGCAACAAATTCTCGTACCAATCTGAATTTCGTCAGACAATTAGATCAAAAGTTACGGGGGTGGCTGTGCTAGCGTAATATTACGCTAGCACAGCCACGTTTTCTCGGAAACGGCTGGAGCGACAAATTCGTGATTGGTGTCATTCTAGAGCAACAAATTAGCAACAAATTCTCGTACCAATCTGAATTTCGTCAGACAATTAGATCAAAAGTTACGGGGGTGGCTGTGCTGGCGTAATATTACGCTAGCACAGCCACGTTTTCTCGGAAACGGCTGGAGCGACAAATTCGTGATTGGTGTCATTCTAGAGCAACAAATTAGCAACAAATTCTCGTACCAATCTGAATTTCGTCAGACAATTAAATCAAAAGTTACGGGGGTGGCTGTGCTGGCGTAATATTACGCTAGCACAGCCACGTTTTCTTGGAAACGGCTGGAGCGACAAATTCGTGATTGGTGTCATTCTAGAGCAACAAATTAGCAACAAATTCTCGTACCAATCTGAATTTCGTCAGACAATTAGATCAAAAGTTACGGGGGTGGCTGTGCTAGCGTAATATTACGCTAGCACAGCCACGTTTTCTCGGAAACGGCTGGAGCGACAAATTCGTGATTGGTGTCATTCTAGAGCAACAAATTAGCAACAAATTCTCGTACCAATCTGAATTTCGTCAGACAATTAGATCAAAAGTTACGGGGGTGGCTGTGCTAGCGTAATATTACGCTAGCACAGCCACGTTTTCTCGGAAACGGCTGGAGCGACAAATTCGTGATTGGTGTCATTCTAGAGCAACAAATTAGCAACAAATTTTCGTACCAATCTGAATTTCGTCAGACAATTAGATCAAAAGTTACGGGGGTGGCTGTGCTAGCGTAATATTACGCTAGCACAGCCACGTTTTCTCGGAAACGGCTGGAGCGACAAATTCGTGATTGGTGTCATTCTAGAGCAACAAATTAGCAACAAATTCTCGTACCAATCTGAATTTCGTCAGACAATTAGATCAAAAGTTACGGGGGTGGCTGTGCTGGCGTAATATTACGCTAGCACAGCCACGTTTTCTCGGAAACGGCTGGAGCGACAAATTTGAAAATAGCGTAACAAATTAGCAACAAATTAGCAACAAATTACTGAGTATGTTAGAAGTTGGGGTTGCAATGTTGCTGTTCCAGCGTAATAGAGCTAACAAGTAGCTATGAATATGTAAATAACAATCTCACTTAATATTTATTTTTATCAGTCCCGTAACAGGCCACAAGGACCCAGAGGGGCAGATACTGTAGAGGTATCTGATTTTTGACCGTACGGCACACTAGGGAGATAGTGTGTCAACACTATGCTCCGGCCGCCTGATTTTCCCCTTGGCTGCTCCGACTGCTAGAGTCATTAGCACCCAAGGTACCCATTATCAATTAAATTAATTAAGGGCTGGGTGAGCCTAGGGACGATCTGGGACCTCAAATCCAACCCTTGAACGGCAGCACTAGAAGAAAAAATCTTTAGTGCGCGCTCGGGTTTTGAACCTGGTCCTCCAGTTCATTAGTCGAGTGCTCTACCACTGAGCTAACCTCGCCCCCCTCATTTAATATATTGCTTTAAATAAATTGTTTGCCGTACGAAAAAAGCTTGTTTTAACCAATTTTTAAATTTATTCAAATTATCTAGGTTAAAGTGTATGGAGTAAACTCAAAACCTTTTTAATTTTATACAATGCCAAATAACGAACAGGCATTCTATAGAATACCTAGGCATTTTATACAGTGCCTAGGCAATGTGTGTAATATGTTGTAAAAACTAATACTTTCTATACTTTGCCCAAACTGCTTAGGCATTATATATAATGCCTGAATTCTATACTTTGCCTAAACTGCTTTGGCATTATATAGAATGCCTGCCTTCTACACTTTGCCTAAACTGCTTAGGCATTATATAGAATGCCTGCCTTCTACACTTTGCCTAAACAGCTTAGGCATTACATAGAATGCCTGCCTTCTACACTTTGCCTAAACTGCTTAGGCATTATATAGAATGCCTGCCTTCTATACTTTGCCTAAACTGCTTAGGCATTATATAGAATGCCTGCCTTCTACACTTTGCCAAAACTGCTTAGGCATTATATAGAATGCCTGGCTTCTATACTTTGCCTAAACTGCTTAGGCATTATATAGAATTCCTGCCTTCTCCACTTTGCCTAAACTGCTTAGGCATTATATAGAATGCCTGCCTTCTACACTTTGCCTAAACTGCTTAGGCATTACATAGAATGCCTGGATTCTATACTTTGCCGGTAGCATATACATATATTAAAATAAACAAGGGCTTCTGGTTGAAAAATAACCTGTATCCTTAAAACATGTTTACTCTTTCGGGGTCAAAACTAATGTTGTCAATATTTCTTTCATTTTCAATTAATGAATTCTATAATTATTTCATGAAGGCTGTCATTATATCGAAGTCATAAGCTATCCTCTTTGTGGAGATAGGAAGGAAACTCGCCGGTAATCAATCAAATTCACCAAAAATTAATTAATTAAAATTTACAGATTCTCTTTCTGCTCTCCTTGCTATAGGCGATCCATATTCAACTCATCCTCTGATAGTAAATATATTTAAAAGAATATACGAATTACATCTTCAGAAATAGAGGGTGACTTTTATATGGATTCCCGGACATTGTGGAATAAATCAGAACGAAAAAGTCGATACCTTGACAAGGAAAGCAATTAGAGAAGGCATGCTATTTGACAAAGTTTCCAAAAATGATCTAACAGCTCATGAAAAAGACTCTATATGGATGAGATGGCAAACTGTCAGGCACGAAATGAGAGATAACAAGCTCCGAGAGATAAAAATAAACGTGAAGCCATGGAAAACATCTACAAACGATACAAGGAGAAAAGAATTAGTCTTGACCCGAATGAGAATTGGCCATACAAACCTCACGCATTCCTTCCTAATGTCTAAGGACCCTCCATCAATTTGTAGTTCATGCAATGTGCTGCTAACTGAGAATCACATCTTGACTAATTGCCGGGCCTATGAGCAACTGAAAGAGCGACACCAACTGTCTGATACTAACCAAGTCGAGCGACTCTTTGACTTTTTAAGGGCCGCTCAATTAATGGACAAAATCTAGACAGAACATAAAGACCGAAATGATCGTTTGTTTATTTCATTTATATATAATTTCTATACATTATTTTATTAACATTATTTTTTTTTTCATTACATTTATTATTATGTTTTATTATTTTCCATTTTTTTATTCATTTATTATTTTTTTTCCATTTATATATATATATATATATATATATATATATATATATATATATATATTTTTACTATTATATTTTATTTTATTTACAAGCAATTCAGCATTTCTCGTTTATCGTTCGAATTAATAAAATCTGCAAAAAGAAATATTATTGATAGCAATTTAATCATAATGTATATATATATTGATACTTGTTGGCGAATTATAATGAAAATTACTACACACAGCAATGGCGTTAGTGACCTTAAGGGTTGACACGCCATTATAATAATTTAAAAAAAAAATTAATAAATATTTTTTTTTATCATAAACGTTGTTGACTCTTGTGTACGGCACTACTGCCTATAAACAAGGTTTTCTAAATATCAAGGACCTTGTTTAGAAGTTATTTAGAATGTATATGAACTATCTCTGGTAGAAAGCAGCCTGTTGGAGGGGAATATTAAGGGTTTGAAACATTATTCACCGACTGGCCTACTCCTATTTATCTTGTTCCTTTTGAAGGGCTGTCTACTTCCCCAGTAGATAACCATCTACCCAGAGCTCATCTTGTCGTCTGACAAACAACCTGTTAACAATGGCTGACACCTTCTTGATGAAGTATTATCTACATTCTATTGCACAATGTACTCTACCTGGACGGTTTTAGGGCAGCAGTCTTTTTGGTTTTTCATACTACAACAATACAATCATTCATACAACAACAAAAAAATAATAATCATAAAAAAAATGAAAATAAAATAAAAAAATAATAAATAGAAAACATAAATAAATAAAAAATAAATAAAAATAAAATAAAAAAAATAATAAATAGAAAACATAAATAAATAAAAAATAAAATAAAAATAAAATAAAAAAATAATAAATAGAAAACATAAATAAATAAAAAATAAAATAAAAATAAAATAAAAAAATAATAAATAGAAAACATAAATAAATAAAAAATAAAATAAATAAATAAATAAATAATTTCTGTATATATTCTATACCTTGAATGCAGATGCATTGATTATATATAGATTTAAATAATATGCCGTAACGGACCAAGCTCATATCATCATAATTATTATTATAGCAGTATCCATGTAAAACAATTATATTAGCCATAGCAGTTTCAGAACCAATTTTAAAAAACTTTTGAAAATTATATAACACTAGCCGTTACCCGGCGTGCCATGCTACACCTGCTTTTTGCATATAGAAAAGCCTAAATAAATTAAAAACCAAATAAGTATTATTAAAATATAATAACACGAATCTGTAACTGTTTCGAACCCGTGACCTCCCAACTGTGAGTCCTAGACGACTTTGACATAACCTATAGCACCCCCCCCCCGTATCAAGACATACATGTATGCCAAGTTTGGTCAAAATCGGTCTAACGGTGTGGATTTTTAATAATAAAAAAACAATATACAGAAAACAGCTGGTAGACGTTTTTGACCTGGGCTATGACAATCCCCTGATCAAGACCAACCTGTGTGCCCAGTTTGATCACAATCTGTGTAACGGTGTGGATTTGTATAAAGAACAAACGTACAGACTGACAGCTGGTAGAAGTTTTTGACCTTGCTTACGGCACTCTCCAGATTAGGATCTACCTGTGTACCGAGTTTCGTCAAAATCGGACGAACGGTGTGGATTAGTATAAGAGACAAACATACAGACAGACAGCTATAAGACGTTTTTGACTTAGCCTACTACAATCCCCAGATTAAGATCTACATGTGTACCGAGTTTAGTCAAAATCGGACGAACGGTAAGGATTTGTATAAGGGACAAACATACAGACAGACAGCTGGTAGAAGTTTTTGACTTAGCCTATGACACTCCCAGATCAAGATCTACATGTGTACCGAGTTTAGTCAAAATCGGACGAACGGTGAGGATTTGTATAAGGGACAAGCATACAGACAGACAGCTGGTAGAAGTTTTTGACTTAGCCTACGACACTCCCCAGATTAATATCTACATGTGTACCGAGTTTAGTCAAAATCGGACGAACGGTGTGGAGACGGTACCGAGTTTGGATTTGTATAAGGCACAAACATACAGACAGACAGCTGGTAGATTTTTTTGACCTAGCCTAGGAGATTTCCCGTATCAAGACCTACCTGGGAGCCAAGTTTGGTCAAAATCGGTCAAAGGGTGTGGATTTGTATAAGGAACAAACAAACAGACACGTGATTTTTATATATATAGATTACAAATTATGAGCATTCCCGACAATATATGTAGTGCAATTGACTCTTGTAATATCTTTATAGCACAAAAATAATTTTCACTGAAAAACTCTTCACAGGGCGATGGTAACCTTTGACGTTCTTCGTCCTTAAACCTTATTCATACATACATACAACAATACGTCCTATTTTGAAAATATTTATTTTTTAGAAAATGAGCTTCGCTTTGGTGCGTCACACTGTGAGGCCAAACGTCATTTCGTGTTCCAAAAAAAGCTACAGCCTCTAAATCTTAACCAATTTTAACACATTTTTTTTTTTGTTTTTTAAAAATGAAAGCTAATTAAATTTAGAACAAGTTCGTCTAGTAAGGTATTTGTTTTTTTGTTTCCGCTGTTCATTAAATTACGTGTAAATAATTCACTAACTTTTAAAATTGAACATAAAATAATATTTTATTTTTCATCCAACTGAATGTCAGCACTGATATCGTTGGAATTATAAATTCTAATCCTGAACAGACTTTGCAAGACTCAGACTGACATCTTCAAAACGTAAATTTAGCTTAATTCAACAATGAGATTAATTGAAATAAAATGATTTTTGAATGATTTGAAAATAGATTTTGATTTTTTCCACTTCTGATCAGGATTAGAATGTTTAATTTCAACGATATCAGTGCTGATATTAGGTTAGATGAAATATAAAATATTACTTTATGCTCAATTTCAACGATATCAGTGCTGATATTAGGTTAGATGAAATATAAAATATTACTTTATGCTCAATTTCAACGATATCAGTGCTGATATTAGGTTAGATGAAATATAAAATATTACTTTATGCTCAATTTCAACGATATCAGTGCTGATATTAAGTTAGATGAAATATAAAATATTACTTTATGCTCAATTTCAACGATATCAGTGCTGATATTAAGTTAGATGAAATATAAAATATTACTTTATGCTCAATTTCAACGATATCAGTGCTGATATTAAGTTAGATGAAATATAAAATATTACTTTATGCTCAATTTCAACGATATCAGTGCTGATATTAAGTTAGATGAAATATAAAATATTACTTTATGCTCAATTTCAACGATATCAGTGCTGATATTAAGTTAGATGAAATATAAAATATTACTTTATGCTCAATTTCAACGATATCAGTGCTGATATTAAGTTAGATGAAATATAAAATATTACTTTATGCTCAATTTCAACGATATCAGTGCTGATATTAAGTTAGATGAAATATAAAATATTACTTTATGCTCAATTTCAACGATATCAGTGCTGATATTAAGTTAGATGAAATATAAAATATTACTTTATGCTCAATTTCAACGATATCAGTGCTGATATTAAGTTAGATGAAATATAAAATATTACTTTATGTTCAATTTCAACGATATCAGTGCTGATATTAAGTTAGATGAAATATAAAATATTACTTTATGCTCAATTTCAACGATATCAGTGCTGATATTAAGTTAGATGAAATATAAAATATTACTTTATGTTCAATTTCAACGATATCAGTGCTGATATTAAGTTAGATGAAATATAAAATATTACTTTATGCTCAATTGGAAAAGTTATTGAATTATTCGTGGCATGGAACCTCTTGCACCAAAGAGAAGGCCGATTACCTCCAATCTTTCGTTTTTGTAATTTTCACGGAAATAGGGAATACATTTTTCACAAACGGATTTTTTTATCTTTGTCAATTGATAATGGCTGATTTTCGTCCATCTCAAACCTCACAGTTGGTTCCAAAATAATTCCTGTGGATGCCTGGCGATCTATGACCTCAATGTTATAAACTAAATTATACATTAAAAAATCAAAAGAATGTATTGTCCCCTTATCGCATACCACTGCGACGATCGTTGGATCGCTGTCCGCCGCCATACACATCGCGTCATGTTTGTTCGAACCTTAATTGGTTCTATTTCAACAGCTATATTTCTACGAATTCATTGAAATATTCTGTCATTATTTTGCTTGAATTTATACTTTACTGTCCGTGTGTCAATCTATTACATCTTGACAGGAGAATTTAATTTTTCCTTTTAAATACATTAAATACTAAGCCAATAATAACAAAAAAATAGAAAAATGAAAAAAGGTCACTAATTTCCTTTGAAAATGGGAGTAAACTGTGTTTGATGGGATTGTAGCCAGAAGAGCTGGAGGTAATTGTGACCCTAGAATGGAGAGCTGGCTTGACAAAAGGTGCGAGTACCTTGTAATGAGCTCTGGGCCACAGTCCAATTATTCCACGGGCTCTCTGACGGCACAGAGCTACTAGTAGTCTTTCTCTTATTATTTTCAGCGGGGGAAAATATACTTCTATTTTCGGACCTTCTTTCAGAGATTGGACGGAATGCATGAGCATGGAAGAAAATATTTGATACTTGCGGGAAATCATAATACAGTTTTTCTCCCTCAAAAATAACAAATCATATTAAGTGTAATGGTAAGTGGAAATACTATCAGGGTAAAATCCGGCGGAAGCCATCTTGTACAAGAATACACTTAAATGGATTGGTCACCTGCTAAATATAAACTCCAGGCAGTGTTGGGCAAAACTAACGTTAGTAAACTAAACTAACGTTAGTTTTCTCTAACTAATGTTGTATTTTTAGTTTTAGTTTTAGTTTAGTTTTAGATTTGTATAATTATTAATCATGTGGACTCCGTTTTAGCACTTTCCTCCGAAGGAAAGTAGCTATTGAGGTTGGACTCATGACGGAATTTTTGAAAAATTTCTTCAAATCTTTATCCCCCGTTAAAATTTATATATATCTATATATATATATATATATATGCATATATATATATATATATATATATATATATATATATATATATATATAGATATATGTGTCTGTTAACACGATAGCGGCCAGAGTTTTTGTTTTTTCGTCACGAAACTTGGTATATAGCATTCAATTAGCAAACGATTGAACGAGTTCGTTAACCACCAAAGTCGGTCCACTGGAAGGGGGGGGGGGGGGGGGGGTTACCCCGAACCCAAAACACTAATTTGACTATGTCAGCCGTAATATTTGTTATATTTCAACGAAACTTGGTATTCGTAGTGGAAATATATAGAGAAAAGTGAGATATAAAAATGAACTAAATCGGTTCATTAGAAGGGGGGGTTTACTCCGGACCCACAATACCAATTCGCCACTACCAGCCGTGATTTTTGGTATATTTGAACGGAACTCGGTATTCGTAGTGGTAATCCACAGGTAAATAACTGTTGTAAAAATAAACTAACTCGGTTCATTAGGAGGGGGGGTTTACTCCGGACCCACAATACCAATTCGCCACTACCAGCAGTGATTTTTGGTATATTTCGACGAAACTCGGCATTCGTAGTGGTAATCTACAGGTAAATATGTGTTGTAAAAATAAACTAAATCGGTACATTAGAAGGGGGGGTTTACTCCTGACCCAAATTCTTAATATACTCATACCGGTCGTAATTTCTGCTGTATTGTAACGAAACGCGGTATACGTCGTGGGTAACTCATGAGAAAGAAGTGTTGTAGAAATGAGCTGAATCGGTCAATCGGAAAGCGGGTGTTTAATTTGTAATATATTTCAATAGAAAAGCCCGTCAGACGTAGGTTCACAAAGCCGCCGCAAGGAGCGCTTTCTTCCACTGGAGTGACTGTATCCTGTTCCTGCGTTAGATCAAAATACGATAATATGAGGTTTTTTGTATTTATTACGAAGTGTAATAGGTACCATGTGTAAACATAACTCTGGAAGCAAATTATTAATTGATCAGTTACTCATTACAAATTTAAAAGAGAACTATTCATGTTTTTATTTTATTTATGTAGGATATTTTAAGCAAATTGTTCTGGAAAGCAATCTACACTACCCAAATTCTGAGGAAAGTGCTTAGTTATGCAGCTCCTGCGTGACGGACGTTTAAGTATGGTAGTTAGTCTAGTTTAGTAATAGAGACCTAAATTTTAGTTTAGTTTTAGTTTTTAGTTTACTAATTTAATTTATCAAAGAACATATGCAGTGTTGGGCAAAACTAACGTTAGTTAACTAAACTAACGTTAGTTTTCTCTAACTAAAACTAAACTAATGTTGTATTTTTAGTTTTAGTTTTAGTTTTAGTTTAGTTTTAGACTTGTATAATTATTAATCATCTGGACTCCGTTTTTAGTAAGGTAATTAGTTTAGTTTAGTAAAAGAGACCTAAATTTGTGAATTTAGTTTAGTTTTAGTTTTTAGTTTACTAATTTAGTTTATCAAAGAACATATGTTTTCAAATTACGAGAAAATGCTAAAGTTTCTTACTCTACAAAGAATTCGTGATATCCTAAACTGTAAAGATCAAAATAGTGTATCAAAAATGACTAATGAGAAGATGGAAGATAAAAATAAATATTTCAAACTGTCTAAACAGGGGGAACCTAATAATATACAATGACTGAATTAGTAATATATAGATTATATTAACTCCCTTCTGTTTATAATACATCTTAGGTCCGCCTAAAAGTCTAAACAGGGGGAACCTAATAATATACAATGATTGAATTAGTAATATATAGATTATATTAACTCCCTTATGTTTATAATACATATTAGGTCCGCCTAAAAGTCTAAACAGGTGGAACCTAATAATATACAATGACTGAATTAGTAATATATAGATTATATTAACTCCCTTATGTTTATAATACATATTAGGTCCGCCTAAAAGTCTAAACAGGTGGAAGCTAATAATATACAATGACTGAATTAGTAATATATAGATTATATTAACTCCCTTATGTTTATAATACATCTTAGGTCCGCCTAAAAGTCTAAACAGGGGGAACCTAATAATATACAATGATTGAATTACTAATATATAGATTATATTAACTCCCTTATGTTTATAATACATATTAGGTCCGCCTAAAAGTCTAAACAGGTGGAAGCTAATAATATACAATGACTGAATTAGTAATATATAGATTATATTAACTCCCTTATGTTTATAATACATCTTAGGTCCGCCTAAAAGTCTAAACAGGGGGAACCTAATAATATACAATGATTGAATTACTAATATATAGATTATATTAACTCCCTTATGTTTATAATACATATTAGGTCCGCCTAAAAGTCTAAACAGGTGGAAGCTAATAATATACAATGACTGAATTAGTAATATATAGATTATATTAACTCCCTTATGTTTATAATACATCTTAGGTCCGCCTAAAAGTCTAAACAGGGGGAACCTAATAATATACAATGATTGAATTACTAATATATAGATTATATTAACTCCCTTATGTTTATAATACATATTAGGTCCGCCTAAAAGTCTAAACAGGTGGAAGCTAATAATATACAATGACTGAATTAGTAATATATAGATTATATTAACTCCCTTATGTTTATAATACATCTTAGGTCCGCCTAAAAGTCTAAACAGGGGGAACCTAATAATATACAATGATTGAATTACTAATATATAGATTATATTAACTCCCTTATGTTTATAATACATCTTAGGTCCGCCTAAAAGTCTAAACAGGGGGAACCTAATAATATACAATGATTGAATTAGTAATATATAGATTATATTAACTCCCTTATGTTTATAATACATCTTAGGTCCGCCTAAAAGTCTAAACAGGGGGAACCTAATAATATACAATGACTGAATTAGTAATATATAGATTATATTAACTCCCTTCTGTTTATAATACATCTTAGGTCCGCCTAAAAGTCTAAACAGGGGGAACCTAATAATATACAATGATTGAATTAGTAATATATAGATTATATTAACTCCCTTATGTTTATAATACATCTTAGGTCCGCCTAACTGTCTAAACAGGGGGAACCTAATAATATACAATGATTGAATTAGTAATATATAGATTATATTAACTCCCTTATGTTTATAATACATCTTAGGTGCTGATTTTTTTTTTTTTTTTTATAATCTTGATTCCCCCAAAATTCCTAAGTATCTTGTCAACATTTCGTGTTCCAAAAAAGGCTGCAGCATCCAAATCTTAACCCATTTCAATGCATTTCTTTAAAAATGAAAGCTAATACAGTTTAAAACAACTTTGCCTGGCCAGACTTGTTTTCCCCGCTTGTTAAATAACGTGTAAATAATTCACGAATTTTTACAATTGAATATAAAATAATATTACAAATATTATAGTCTTCTGGTATTGACCGTGACAAAGAAGTTTGTGACACGTTCAACACCAGAAGACTACAATATTACAAATATTATAGTCTTCTGGTATTGACTGTGACAAAGAAGTTTGTGACACGGTCAACACCATAAGACTATAATATTACAAATATTATAGTCTTCTGGTATTGACCGTGACAAAGAAGTTTGTGACACGGTCAACACCAGAAGACTATAATATTACAAATATTATAGTCTTCTGGTATTGACCGTGACAAAGAAGTTTGTGACACGGTCAACACCAGATGACTATAATATTACAAATATTATAGTCTTCTGGTATTGACCGTGACAAAGAAGTTTGTGACACGGTCAACACCAGATGACTATAATATTACAAATATTATAGTCTTCTGGTATTGACCGTCATTGATATCAGCACTGATATAGTTGAAATTAAACATTCAAATCCCGATTAGAATTGGAAAAAATCAGACTGACTAACGTTTTTTTTTTTTTTTTATCTTCAAAACGTAAATTTTTTATTATAAGACAATGACCCTATTTTTCCAATATATTCGTCTGTGGCAGAATGTCAATTTTATAAAAACACACATACTTTCTTCTGTACTCTTTTATTAGGCTCTACATGTTTCACGTCGCTGTGACGCCTCTTCAGGAGCACTTAATCTAAATGAAATAAAATATCCATTAGAGAACCTTCCACAGGTAGGGCCACGTCTGGACTGATAAGATCAATCATGTCTACTGGGTATCAGCTGTTTAAAATCGATAGTTTTAGGGTAAATGTCGATTTTCCAAAAGAAGTTTTTGTTATTTTATAAACTTTTTTGAGTCGTCTTGTTTATTAAATTAAAAAAAAGTCCAGACGTGGCCCTACCTGCGGAAGGTTCTCTAATGGATAGGCTGTAACCATATTTTATTTTATTTAGATTAAGTGCTCCTGAAGAGGCGTCACAGCGACGTGAAACATGTGGAGCCTAATAAAAGAGTACAGAAGAAAGTGTGTGTTTTTATAAAATTGACCTTCTGCCACAGACGAATATAATGTAAATTTTTTATAATTCAACAATGAGAAATAGATTTTAAATTTTTTCCATCATCGGGGTTTGAATGTTTAATTTCAACGATATCAGTGCTGATATTAAGTAAGATGAAACATATAATATTAATTTATATTCAATTCTAAAAGTTTGTGAATTATTTACACCAAATTTAATAAACAGGAGAAACAAAAAACAAAAATCTGGCCAGACAAAGTTGTTCTAAATTTTATTAGCTTTCATTAAAAAAAAAAAAAAAAAAAAAAAAAAAAAAAAAAAAAAAAAATGCATTGAAATCGGTTGAGATTTGGAGGCTGTAGCCTTTTTTGAAACAAGAAAAGTCTTTCGGCCAACTGTGTGACGTCAGAATAGTTGGAATATTTTTAAATGTACGCCTGTAATAAATTTAAAAAAAAATCAGCAATTCGTTCGGTCGTTAATGTCTCCCGAAATAATAAAGACCATGAAACTGAGAAGAATCCCTCCTCCTATTTTTTTTTAAAATGTTAATGAGCCAATGCAAATTTGGATTTAGCAAATTAATTATACAAACACCCAAGTACTCCAATATCCTGAAACTAAAGTAATGACCTTGAAAAGTTTAATTTAAACTTTATTAAAAATTATCCTTAAAGTTGCCGCTAATAAATTTTAGAAAATGGGACTACTTGAAAGCCCAAAACCACACTTCAACAAATTACAAAATGATTTATGCGTTCTATGAACGTTCAATGAATCATTACTCGGAGATGCTCCACATTGGGTAAATTAAATTCATACAAACAACCATGTTAGCTTTTAATCGTAAATTTTCCCCGGAGTTTCCAACATAACTAATGGAGAGAAATGCTTGCACGCTCTAACTAAATCTAAGGAATATATCGTAATTTTCCTCGTTATTAAATTATTTAATAAAATCGAAGGGGTCGGGGCAAAACAGTGCCAAGCAATATTTTTAACAAAACTTAACTGAAGCTGCTGTAGATATTATGTGGGACTATCTGTAGGAATGGTTAAGGGCAACCATTTCAACCGATAGTCCCACATAATATCCAACATATAGCAGCTACAGTTAAGTTTTGTTAAAAATATTGCTTGGCATTATTTTTACAAGGTCCTCCAACTTATTAGTCCAGTGACTTATTAGTCCAGTGCCTGTTATCTTAGAAAACGTGCTATATTAAGACTTTTTATTCTTTAATTTTGAAATTGCTCCATCGTTAAGGCTGTTATAGAATCGCGCTGAGTCCTGTGAGTTGTTCCATCGACCAATTAACCAATCAGACTAGGAATTATCTTCCTCCTGACGATCGAGAGTTAAATAAACACTGAATCAGGACTAGTTTTCCGCTTCGAATAACCTTGTTAATTTGGCCACATTTTATCGTCAGCCATAAAATCGCGGGTAGTGTTTAATTGTCTAAAGTCCATTCTACTAATTAGTACTTGTTTAAATCGATATTTTCGCCAATATTACCACAAGTTAGTTGCCGGATCTGAAAATGTAACTGTTATCAGTCGACGTCCTTCTCTACGCTTCGCCTGATATAATTCTGTCTGACTTCTGTAAAACATTTCCTGTATAATCTCTCTGATAAAATACTCCAACTATAAGCGTAGAAGATTTTTCTGCAGCTTATAGTCTGTTAAAAAAAATGTTAAACATAATTTGATGAAATAGAGTGCTCATTGATCCGTGTATTTGTATGGGTGCGTTTACATCTGATAGTCATTGCATAGTCAGACAGAAATTGTGACTAATATAAACTGCAAAGAATTTATCTCTGAGATATATATTTCTATCAGGAGCAATAAGGGTGTGGTTTACATCTGATACTTCTCGCAGGAAATATATCTCAGGTGTAGGAAATAGTAATTATGATAATTATCTATCAGCCCCGGCGCTAATGGCCAAGTTGTAGATGCGCCGTAAAAAAAAAATAAAATAAAAATTATCTATCAGACACCTGAGGTATATTTCCTGCAAGAAGTGTCAGATGTAAACTATAGGTTTTTAAAGGTTTCCAAATAGATGTTTAAAGCTGTAATTTTGATAATAAATATTTTACAATTACTGATACTGATTAAAAGTTGTTTATACAAAAATACACATACAGTAGGACCTCCATTATCCGGGACTCCATTATCCGGGACTCTATTATCCGGGATTCCAATTAACCGGGGTCTCGATGTGGGAATTTTTATTTTTATTCCTTCTTTAAATATTTTGTACATATGAACATATTTATAATTTATTATCAACTAAAGCATTTGATTTCATAATTATCTATTAAATATTTGTATGTATGTAATGACGATTATGTACATAAATATGAATTTAAATTAATTAGATACATTGTAAACTAACGAATGTAAAAAGAGCGCTGTTTTCGGAAGAATGTGAGTATTCCATATTTCTGGAAGCAGAGATGGGCATAATTTTATTTATAAATAAAAATACGAATTTATTCGTACTTCATATATTTGTAAATACGAATATAAATAAATTCGTATTCATAAGTGTGAATACGAATTTATTTTTATTCACATATATTAAATATAAAAATACAAATAAAATTTTATTCGCGAATTTTTCTGCGAATAAAAATAAATTCACAGAAAAAATTGTAAATAATCACAAAAAATGTAAATATTTACAAAAAAAAAAATCACATTAAAATATACGAATAAAAATTTATTCACATTATAATTTGTGAATAACAATGTATTCACAATAAAATTCGCAAATAAATTATGAATTTATTCGTATTAAGATGATATAACGAAAGTTATTGAAGGTAATTTTTTTTTTTTTTTGATGGAGGTACAGATGACAAACCGTGTCCCTGCAGCATGCCTGTTGGTCTCGCGGCGGACTCGGGGTAAACAAGAAATCTAGGCGCTAATAACCTATACGTAAAACGCCTTTACAAAAAAAACAAGAAAAAAAAACACCTTCAATAACTTTCGTAATATCATCTTAATACGAATAAATTAATAATTTATTTGCAAATTTTATTGTGAATAAATTTTTATTCACAAATTATAATGTGAATAAATTGTTATTCGTATATTTTAATGTGATTTTTTTTTTTGTAATCACTTGATTTTTTGTAAATATTCACATTTTTTGTGATTATTTACAATTTTTTCTGCGAATTTATTTTTATTTGCAGAAACATTTGCGAATAAAATTTTATATGTATTTTTATATTTAATATATGTGAATAAAAATAAATTCGTATTCACACTTATGAATACGAATTTATTTATAGTCGTATTCACAAATATACGAAGTACGAATTTATTTATATTCGTATTCACAAATATATGAAGTACGAATAAATTCGTATTTTTATTTATAAATAAAATTATGCCCATCTCTGTCTGGAAGCATCTCAATTTAATTCATATTCTTGGAACTGAAATGATTTCCCGCCTTTCTATGAATCCCCTACTGGGCTGTTAGCCTACCAAGGAAATATTACCTCAGTTGGGCTTTAACTCTTCACTCGAGTACATACGAATCCCGATTTCAGCAGAATTATCTCGTTACAGGCGATCAGAACATGGTATATAAGAAAATAATTCTGTATCAAAAAGCGACAAAAAATTACTGACTTCCTCGACAAAAAAATTTAATTTGAACTTGAGTTTATTTTTGCACTTATAGAAATTATTAATTAATAAAACATTTACATACACATTTCTCAATGCAAATAAGAAAGTTTACATGACATCTTGTACACAGTTTTTATTTAAAACCTTATAATCCAGCACATTTAGTCAGTAAAATATTGTGTTTCGATTATCCGGGGTTTTCGATTATCCGTGGACCACCCTCCCCGTCATTACCCTGGATAATGGAGTTCCTACTGTACAAGAAATTTTTAATATCTGGGAATAAAACACCCCTCCCCTTAAACCACAATTATTGGAACCGTTAATATGAGACCTTGTCAAATTTAAATATGTAAACTTGATCTTCTTTTTCTCGCCTCAGCTAAGGGTGTTAATCTTACAAGGGGAGTATACAGCGATGGGGTCACCGATTTGGACCAATTTTTTCTGGTGATTCTACATTAAAAAGTAGTCGACACTTGTCCGAGCGTTCCGTCCAATGCGCCTTAGGAGCCGAGAAATAAAATAAAATAGGTTGAAAGTGCTTTATTTTTTATATCGAGTTTAGAAAATGATATCGACATGATTCTTTCACCAATTCATTTGTTTTATAGAGTAGCTTAAAAGAAAAATACAATCGTTAAACAATAATTTATATTTCGTCAAATATATTGACAAATATGCTTACGTTTTCAAGTAAACTACTATTACACATTTTTTTACATCAAAAATAAAAGCAGATTTAAAATCAGCACCCCAAAAAACTCTAATATCATTGAAAACAAAAAATATTGATTTTTCCCAGCCTGGCTAAAATATTTGTAAGCGAAAAAGTAATGTGACGTTTTGAAATTCAATATCTCCGTTGAAATAAGCCGATTTTTACGTCATTGAAATCTTTCGAAAGAAGAAAGACTCCTTTTTCTAACCATATAAATGACTATTGTATTATCTCAAAAGGTACTTGCGAAAAATGGTTCTCAAAATAAAAATAAAATGTAAACTTTTGTTGCATATAACGTCAATTCCAGAACACGTAGAAACACCCCGATTGGAAGGAAATGTGTCACATTTTGGCCTTTATCGACCCTGCAAGTTTGGTTAGAATCGGGTAAATATTCTTTGAAATATGGCCGGATTGTTGAATCATTCGTAAAATTTTAAGAGTCCCCCCTAAGCGAAATTTAAATTATTTTTTTTTTTAATGTTCCCAAAATTTGAATTTAGGGGTTTTTCAATGTGTTAAAAACGAATCTGACATCCGTTTTTAAATCAAAAATTGTTTTACATACTCGACTCTATAGAAGTCATTATTCTGCCAATATATTCCATATACCATTTAAAACGTTATCGATTATAAAAAAAAAATTGATTTAAAAACGGATGGCAGATTCGTTTTTAACACATTGAAAAACCCCTAAATTCAAATTTTGGGAACATTAAAAAAAAAATTTTAAATTTCGCTTAGGGGGGACCCTTAAAATTTTACGAATGATTCAACAATGCACCGGTTCCCGTAGATCACCGAAGTTAAGCAACGTCGGGCGTGGTCAGTACCTGAATGGGTGACCGACCACGTGCTGTTGGCATTAGAAAAGGGTGGTAAACCTGTAGATAGCCCGGCGCTAATAGCCAAACAGTTGATGCGCCGTTAAAAAAAAAAAAAAAAAAAAAAAAAAAAATTACAAAAATAAAAAAAATGTATTTTAAATTTCGCTAAGGGGGGATCCTAAACATTTTGTTAAAGATTCAAGAATCCGGCTATATTTCAAAGAATATTTACCCGATTCAAACAAACCTTGGAGGGTCGATAAAAGCCAAAATGTGACACATTTCCGTCTAATCGGGGTGTTTCTAAGTGTTCTGGAATTAACGTTATATGCAAAAAAGTGTACATTTTATTTTTATTTTTATTTTGAGAACAATTTTTCGCAAGTACCTTTTGATATAATACAATAGTCATTTACATGGTTAGAAAAAGGAGTCTTTCTTCTTTCAAAATATTTCAATGACGTAAAAATCGGATTATCTCAAGGGCCCCCATCGCTGTATACTCCCCTTGTTAGTCAATATAAAATATTAATTATTATTTCTTCCAATTTTTCTTAATCCATTCCATAATAAATTTATACTTGAATAATTTCAATTCGTACAATTCAAATAGAATCCAACTATTAAGTTATTTAAATCCCTCTTTGCGTTTAACGGTGACCACCGGTGGTTCATTTCACCAGAAAAAAAATATGTAAAATGTTAATAATAATAGGAAATATTTTTTTTTTTGTTTTTGAATATTCTAGACAACAAATTCTCATTCTTCCACATATATTGTATATCTTGTAAAATACAAAAAACAAAATATTGCATATTTCAGCGATTTGTGTTGTTCAGGTGCAAAATGTAACAACAACAAGGCTCATGAGCTGTTGTTTAGCTCTATTATAATTGGGATCGCATGCAAGGCTTAAAATTCCCTCATTCAATTAGAGTGCCCGCCAATTTCCGTCGTGTACTAGATGGCTTTAGCTTGAGTAATTTAGTGCTGTATCTAGTAGATAGCGCTCCCAATGCTGTCACACTGTTCTAACCCAAAGTTCTGTTATGGTTAAAGTATTTTCTTCAAAAGTAAAGTAAATCGCTCCAATGGCTACAGCCGCTATGGATTATGGCATTTCCAGCGCCAAAAATCTTGCTTATCTTCGATTTTGTATTTAAATTTGCTTAATAGTAAAATGGGATAAATCGCAAGGTTAGCTCAGTGGTAGAACACTGGCCTAATATGCTGGAGGACCTGAGTTGGATTCCCGAGGAACCACTAAAGATATGCATATATATGTATGTATACTAGGTGTTCCCCTGCGTGCCATGCTCTGTATACCCAGTTACGTCAAAATCGGTCAAACGGTTTGAATTTGTATATAACTGTCAAGTAATTCATAAAACAGCCAACAGAGGCCAGCACCACAGCTTGCGAGTTAGACAGTGGCTGTTGATATTAAATTTAAATAAACTGCATTACATGATTATATAATGATGTAAAGTCATCAATGAGTTCGAGTTATTCTAATTATCAGGAACATCAACAAATAAATTTGAAACATAATTCAAAATGACTGTCGATTCAAAATGGCCGTCAGAATCTGAATGGTTCAGTGCAGCCAATTTTTCTTCAACAAAACTTTTGACCAAATTTTGAAATTTGACTATTTTGGACTAGCCTAGGAGATTTCCCGTATCAAGACCTACCTGTATGCGAAGTTTGGTCAAATTCGGCCAAACGGTGTATATTTGTATAAGGAAGTAACAGACAGACACTTGATTTATATAGATATGTCTGTTCGCGCTGTAGCTGCCTGAAAAATGGTCCGATTTTGATGAAATTAGGTATAAAAATCTTTCTTGTAATTTGAAAAATCAAGATCGTTAGCCAGCAGAATCCATCCACCGGAAGATGTTTTTTTTAGCAAAATTCGTGCGAAAAATCGTAAATTTTACGTTTCCGAGTTGATATGCTTGCAGGTACTCGTTTTGTAGGTTTCATAACTTAGGAAAACGAGTAACATCATTTTAAACTGGATATATGTAACCGTTTACGAGAAACATTGATACTTTTCCACACTAATATTCAGTTTCAGTTCAGAAACGATTAAATCAGTTGAAACTTGTTCCAGATGTTCGAAATTCATCTAACCTAAGATATTTAATTTTTGGTTCCGTTTGGAGTTAAGGAAGTACTAGAAATAAAATATTTTATTAACAAGAATGAAAATGTTTCCTATATTTTCTAAAGCATCTTGAAAATGGTTGATAAATCGTGCCATTGGAAGGTGACCATTCAAAAGCTTACTACATTCTCTTCAAAAAAGGTTTACATATTATTTTCGATGGGGCAATCTCAATCGGAGAAATATATGCTAGAAGCTTTGAAGTTGTTAGTTTTGCGCTTTTGAACTTTTTAAAAGCTTAACGTTTTAGTTAGTTGTTTTTTTTTTTCAATTGAATTTAACAGTAAAATGAGTATTTTAGTAAAGCAAAGTAAGAAAATGCGAAAAAGTGTTATAGTGGTTCCAAGAGCGAACATTGTGACAGAGGACGGAGTAATATCCGCCAAGGATACTGTAATCTGTTGTGGCACCTTAAATTTCCTTCTTTGATTTTATTTTTTATTTTTCACGAAATATCAAACCCTACCAATAACTGATTATATTCCTTTACTAATGGCACTGGAGATATGAACGGAACCGCAGTGAGATGATGCAGTTCCTGCGAGTCGGACGTTTTTACGTACAAATTGTCCGTTAGTTCGTAAAAATGAATATATTTACCTATTTACAAAAGCTCAAGATGATATTGAGCAAATTGTGTTTTATTTGACAGCATATATCGTCGATACAAATGCAAATTAACCACTTTCAAGAGTGAAAATACTTTTATTTATTACTTTGCTTTTGTTCAGTCAAATAGTCGGCAGATTCGACCTTTTGACAGTGGTTACATCCGTCTTTCACTGTGGCAACTTAGATTCGAGAGTTTGCCATCAGTCCAACAGCAATCAGTAAAGATTTAAACTGAAAAATCCGTTTTTTCAGATTCGATACTTTGCATTTGTATCGACCACGTCATCAAGGGATGCAAAGTTATTTCGACCCTTCATAGCCGACGATTTTAGTGTTTCTGCCAAAAGAAGCAAAGATTTGTGTCAAATTTTTTTCTTCCTTCATTGTTGACAACCATTGACCCGGCACAGTTCGTTGGATATTTTATTAAAGAAAGTCAGCCTGAATAGCTAAATTCAATTAAAGTAGGCATAGATCACGGACTTTCCAAGCCGCTGCTAATTGGAAGACAATGCGAACACCGTAAAATGGAATAAAGAACCGGCCGACGTAATAGTGTAAAATGTCGGAATTAGGAGCAGAGAATAACCCCTCGGCTGACCAATGATAATGTAACCTGCTGTGAAATGCGGATCAATAATTATAATAACAAAAACCCTTTTCTCGGTCTGCTGACTTCAGCAAGTCCGTTCTCCGTTGGATCGGCGGGATACAGTCCGTTCGGGTTAATTATTCTCCCGTCGTGGTTCGTCGGTTCGGATCGGAATTAGACACAAATACTTATCCCTGGATTTAGCATCGCCCTAATTTCTACTAATGACCCGATTGAATGGACTCATCAAACTCTTCGAAGCTCGTTCTGTTGGTGGTTTAGAGACCAATCATTGCTGGTGACGCGTGGAAAGGAAAATTCATTAAGCTGTGGATAATTTTCATTCACAAATAGAAGCCACAATCTCATTTAAATCTCATGGAATCTGATAAAACCATTTATATTTGACTGCTTTTGTATATAATAACCTGCCAATAAAAATTAAAGAAACGTACAATCTACTTTAACAGTACACAAAAGTTAATTCTCAACAACTGGCAAACATTAACTCTAAAATGACTAAGTTTCATTAAAAACAGTCACTGCCAAGACTCATCGAGGGTATTATGATTACTAAGACCCGTGAAGGCCATTATGTCTACCAAGACACGTCAATGCCGATTCGAGTACCAACACTCATCGAGGGCATTATGATTACCAAGTCCCACCAAGGCCATTATGACTACCAAGACATATCAAGGCCATTTTTACTGCCTGGACTCGTCAGGATCATTATGACTTCCAAGTCCCATGAAGGTAATTTTGGCTACCAGGACTAATCAAGGCTATTATGATTTCCATGTCCCATGTAGGCCACTATGACTACCTAGACACGTCAAGGCCAATTACACTTCCAAGACTCATCGAGATCATTATGATTACCAAGACACATCAAGAGTATTATGACGACTAAGAGAAATCAAGGTCATTTTGGCTTCCAAGACGTTTATGACCTTCATAACCTGAATTTGGAATATTAATGCAGCCTAATTATTTCAATATGTTTTAACTATTATTTTTACATCTGTGTTAGACACTTCTTTCTTATGTACAAAGCAATAAACTTCTACAAACATTTAGCAATTGCCTCTCTCACATTGGCGACGAGGATAAAGTTTTAAACACAAACAAAGCAGTGCCTAAGAGAAGAGGAACACACAGAAACATCGACGAAGATAGCCACTCAGTCTTGCGATCTAATCAGGGAACAATACAGGAGGCTACGGTAAGATCGATTCATCATAATTACCCTAAACTCGATTCATTCAATGGATTTGAAGGTGAAGAGCTGAAATACTGGCATCAACGCTTTAAGATCTCCGTGAGGACATCGGCGATTACCGATGACAGCTTACAAAGAGATATTGGTAAATGTCAAGGAGCGTGGTCTCCACGCCGATTCTTTTGAAACTTTGCACTATAACGTATTTTGATGCACTAAACACGAATCCGTTAAAAAAAAAGGTCGCTTTTCACTAGGAAAGAAGTTATGAAACACTAAAGTTCACTGTTATGGAGGTTATAAAAGACGGGTTAACGGCGAATTTGTAAACACGCGCATGCGCAATAGTCCTTAATGACGAAGTGTAATTGAAATTTAGACTCACCTTGTGGTAGCTGACTTGGTCGTAAACTGTCGCTTTTGGGCATACGTGCTATGCGTTTCCGCTCGCTCCGCTACGCTCCGCTCGCTCAAGAAAACATCAAAACCCCTAGTCAATCCAACTCGCAGAAATGAAAAGAATTCTATGGCCCAAAAGTCGTCCAAGGCAGTCTTCCCTAACCTTCATAACAGTGAACTTTAGTGTTTCATAACTTCTTTCCTAGTGAAAAGCGACCTTTTTTTTTAACGGATTCGTGTTTAGTGCATCAAAATACGTTATAGTGCAAAGTTTCAAAAGAATCGGCGTGGAGACCACGCTCCTTGACATTTACCGAGATATTTTACTATCTCATATGGGTTCAGAGCCCTTCAAGGTATTGGTTGACCATTTTTATCCAGAAGATGTAAGTGATCAATGTCTGGATAGTATTATTGATGCCCTAAAACAACGTTTTTATAAATTTTACAACCCTCTTACTGCACGTATAAAATTTGCTCACAGGTATAGGCAGGAGGGAGAGATGGTACAACATTTCATTGACGATTTAAGAAGCTTATCTTCTTCTTGTGAATTTCACAGTACTCTGGACGAGCACATGAGGGAACAGCTCATTATTGGCATTAATAATGAGTTTTGGCAGCGGGAATTGATACGATTACATTCTACTGCAACGGCGGTTTTCGCGGACGCCCAGAAAACCGCAATGCTTTTAGAAAATGTTGACATCCAACAAAAACATTTACAAGCTTTTAGCTTAGGCAAGAAAAATCAAGTTAACAAAGTAACATATAACAAACACAGTACACGAGTGCTTAAATTAAAAAAGGGTGTCCACTGTTTCAGATGTGGAAACAAATTGCATCAGCATTCAGACTGTCCTGCCAGAAAAGCAACATGTAGGGTGTGCCACAGGCCTAATGATTTCACAAAAGCTTGCTTAGTTTCAGGAAATGCTGCTATTGAACGAGGAGGTGTATCGAAGTTATCTCCACGGTTCAGTGCTCGTTTGAAATCTAACTCCAGTTCTTTAGATGAAGAAGCATCAGTTCACAATCTTTCGAATTGAACATTCACTCTTTGAAAGAAAATATTACTAAGGCATCTAAGGTTATGCTTAAGGTGAAGTTAAATAAGAAAGTTGTTAAAATGCTTTACGACCCTGGAGCATGTCACTCAATTATTAGTGAATCTATTTGGAAAGCTTTAGGTTCACCTGAGTTAAAGCCAGCGAACGACCTGACAGCATACACTGGGCATACAGTTACGGTATTAGGAGCAACAAAAGTATAGGTTACAGCTCTTGATCGAATTAAAATGCTACCCGTCTATATTATTAAAGGCGAAGATATTCCATTATTTGGGCTGGATTGGGTCCTGGCTTTTTGTCTCCCATTACCACCAGGAGCCACTTTATGTATTTTTTTTTTCAACAGAAGTTTCAAACGTGGATCATGCAGGCCATCCAAAAAGGAGGGATTTATTGAACCTACGGTCAGACGACGTACCGTTACCCAGGACAAATCTCCAGGAAACTCGACCGCAGCAGTTGCGTTATAATTACTGATATTCGTCTGAACAAACAACCAGTAGGATACCAGGAGAAGTTCTTCATGGTAGAAGACTCAGAACTTCTTTTGATTTACTAAAACCTGATTTATCCCGAAACATTGGCAAGGCACTAGACAAGCAGAAGCTGCATCAGGACCGGAAGTCTAAATATCGAGATTTTGGCGTTAGAACACACACGGAAAAGGGGTTACAAAAGGAAAAAATCGAACAAACCTGCCCCATCCTCTTACGAAGGAAGAATTAAAAAGAAGCATGCGGACCACCTTCGATCGGCAAACGGCGGGGGGAGAAGATGTCATAACCTGAATTTGGAATATTAATGTAGCCTAATTATTTCAATATGTTTTAACTATTATTTTTACATCTGTGTGAGAAATCGAGTCGAGTCCACTTCTTTCTTATGTACAAAGCAATAAACTTCTACAAACATTAAGCAATTGCCTTTCTCACAATGACTACTAGGTCCCATTATGACTACGAAGTCCCATCAAGACCTTTATGACCACCAAGACTCATCACAGCTATTATGACTACCAAGACTCATCGAGGCCATTACGACTACCGAGTCTTATCAAGGTCATTATGACTACCAAGTCTTATCAAGCCATTATGACAACCAAGCTCCATCGAGACCATTATGACCATCAATTCTTATCAGGGCCGTTTCTTCCCTGCCTAAACGAGACGGATCCAGGACCACAAATATAAACAATAAAATATAATTAGATATCCTAATTGGAAATTTGGTCCAACTGTTCATCAAAACCAACTTCATTTACCACTGAATAGAATATAAATATTATAGTAGCTAATACATTTAAAACACCGCAAAATAGCAAACACTTCTTTTTTTTTAATAACCTTTTTAGGACATGACGATAATAAGAAATATTATTATTCAATATGCTTAATCTTTCTCCAAGAGCCCTAGGTTTATTTTCTTTATTTTTTATTACTATGCAATTGAAGATATTTATATATTATTTAATTATTAGAAATTTATATTTAAATGATATTTTTGTTGGGCTTCACCTAAAGATTTTGCTCCGGGTATTCAGATGAAATAACTTCAATTATAGGACTCTCCTGTAGACCCTAAGGACGAGAGCCTGCTAAAGTGATCAATGAATTACTGGACTTTATTTAACATCCTACGCCCTTGACCTTAACTCGCCACGGGAGAATTTATACTTTCTCTTGGTCATATTAAACTTTAAAAAATTGTCTTTGAGAACCCAGAAATTAAAACAAAACAAAAAAATTGCCCTTGAAATAATAAGAAAGCTGTCGCCGTATATGGTCAGCCATCAGTTGTACAAGACTGTTTTTCAACCAACAATAATGTGATTATTGAATATAAATTGTAGGATATACAGAGTGATTCCAGTCTAAGTAGCCAAACTCTAGGAAGTGATTCTAGACATCATTTCAAACAAAAAAGTCTTTTGAAGTTTTGTCCGATTCCATTGGGAAAAGCAGTTATGTCCAATTTTCTGTTTTTAACTTAGTCATGTTTTTATTAAATAAGAAAGGATTGCTCTAAAATTGTTCAAGGTAATTGAATTCTAATTATGCCATCATAAAATAGACAACATTTTGTTTAGTAAATTCTACCGTTTTCATATTTCGTCTTACAGGTTAGCCTTTTCCAAATATTCAAATCAATTGAATTTCAAAATTCAATGCTGTGTCAATATGATAGCTGTCTACAGAAAATATGTCTATCAGGTCATGAGGAAGGCAGCGGGTGGTTTTTGATACTTCTAGCATAAATATGCTTTAGCAATGAATAAACTGAAAAAAAAAACAACGTTAGAAAAAAGTGTCCGCCGGCGTTCGAAAAAGAAGACTGTATGTTATACAGTACATTACATAGGTTTGTCGGGTGGAGCTAAATCATATTTATGTTCCAGAATTTTAAAAGAAGCCTCTAAACGAATTATTACATTATCCAGAATTTTTTTTAAATTTTATTCCTAGATTTAAAGGAGTAAAAGAAAAAAAATGCGTCAATGAAATATTTTCTTTGATAAAAACGTGCGCTACTTAAGATTAACGATCTATATTGATGGAAGCTATCCATTTTGAATCTAAAGGTTAAGGAAAGAGGACACACTGTGAACTATTGATAAGGTATTTATACTCTACAAGTTTAATAATTGACAGACAAGTGGAGGCACAGCTACAATTTTCTAGAACCATCTTTGTAGGAAAACTATAATTTTCATGTCGGACACAAACCAAAATACACTCATGTATTATATAGTGACGTAATTTTATGGATTAAAAATAGCTAAAGAGGCATTCATGTACTAGATATTTTAGGCATTAATTTTCCTGAATTATAACTTTGGCATTTTAAAATGGAAGCAAATTTAATGATAAAAATAATCTATATATATATAAATCACGTGTCTGTCTGTTTGTTTGATTGTTCCTTATAAAAATCTACACCATTCTACTGATTTTGACCAAATTTGGCAAACTGGTAGGTCTTGATACGGTAAATCTCCTAGGCTAGGTCAAAATAGTCAAATTTCAAAATTTGGTCAAAAGGTCAAAACTTTTGTTCAAGAAAAATTGGCTACACTGAACCATTCAGATTGTGACGGCCATTTTGAATCGACAGACATTTTGAATAATGTCTCAAATTTATTTGTTGATGTTCCTGATAATAAGAATAACTCGAACTAATTGATGACTTTACATCATTATATAATCATGTAATGCAGTTTATTTCAGTTTTATTTCAACAGTCACTGTCTAAGTAAGGAGTGCTGGCCTTTCTTTGATAAGAGCTGTCTATTCGCAGGCTCTGGTGCTGGCCTCTGTCGCTTTTTTTTTCAGAACTGCTTTGGTCCTGGCCTCTGTTGGCTGTCTCACAGCAACAATAGGTCAGGATATAAACAAATTCACACCGTTCGACCGATTTTGACGTAACTGGGTATACAGGTAGGTTTTGATACGTGGAGAGTCAAAGGCAGGAAGTAGGTGTATCATTTTACGCCGGGTAACCGCCATAATAATTAAATACCTACACTTTTCATCTTTTTTTTTTTTTAGGAATTCTTTTAACAATGAAGAGAATATTGTACGTAACTTCACACTTCTTATATATATATATATATATATATATATATATATATATATATATATATATATATAACTGACAATAAAGTGATGTATTCAGAAAATGATCACATTACGAGTAGGGGTTCGTCTGAAATCTTATCCTTCAAAGCGGGATTTGTAATTTTTGGAAATATTCAGAGAAATATTAATTGTAATCTGTTTCAGTTCTTCTTGGATTTAGACACTTTCGTAGTCTTCTAAATTTTCCTTGTATTATTCTTTAAATAGAATTCTTGACTTAATAACATCGATGTAATAGAGAGTGGTTTATTGCCAAATGTCTGTGACTTTATTGTTTATTCCATTGATTTTATCATTATGTTCAGGCAGGAATGGTTATCAATTAACGCCATTCATGATGTGCTGTCATCTAAGTTGTTTGCTCTCAAACTATTTCTCGAACTCCCATTCACTAGTTATGCATTATTAATAAATACCAGCCCAGAGATATTTGACTACTCTAAAAAACTATGGAATAATTAATGTAACAAGAAACAGTTCTTTTTACGTAACCATGAGTATTGTTTTAGCACTTTCCTCCGAAGGAAAGTAGCTATTGAGGTTGCACTCATGACGAAATTTTTGAAAAATGTCTTCGAATCTTTATCGATCCTACCTATTTGACCCCGAAAATGACCCCAGTTAAAATTTTTATATATATATATATATATATATATATATATAGTTATATATAGTTATATATGTGACCGTTAACACGATACCGGCAAGAGTTTTTGTTTCTTCCCCACGAAACTTGGTATGTAGTATTCCCCAATCAAACGATTGAACGAGTTCGTTAACCAACAAAATCGGTCTATCCGGAGAGGGGGTTTACTCCAGAGCCAGAGTAGTTATTTGCCAATACCAGTCGTAATTTTTGTTATATTTCAACGAAACTCGGTATTCGTTCTCGTCAACTAAAGAGAAAAATATACTAAACCGGTTCATTAGGAAGGGGGGTTTACTCCGGTCCCAAATTGCTAATTTCCTTATACCGGTTGTAATTTCTGGTGTATTGTAACGAAACGCGGTATACATTCTGGGTATCTAATAAGGAAGAAGTGTTGTAAAAATGAACTAAATCGGTCTATCGGAAGGGGGGGGGGGATTTACATTGTACTATGTTTGAATTGAATTGAAACAGGTGTTATTTATGTTTTTATTTTATTTATCGATATAGATTATTTTAAGCAAATTATTTAGGAATGCACTCGACACTACCCAATTCTGAGGAAAGTGCTTAGTTATGCAGCTCCTGCGTGACGGACTTTTTTATTTTTTTTATTGAATATTTTCGTAAATTTGATAATAAGAGATTTATAGATGACAGCAATTAACAGATGTGTATTGATTTTGCACATAATTTTGGGGAAGGACAGGAGCGCTCCAGTGTTATAATTAAATTGCTTAAACCCATAACCATTCAATTTCTTAAACTACTATTTAGTTATTTAAATAAGAAACTCATAACCACAATAAAGTATTCTTAGCAAAAAAAAAAAAAAAATAGAAAAGAAAAACAAGAGGACAAAATAATTAAATAAACAATACATTAAAAAAAAAAGGTCCATCACGCAGGAGCTGCATAAATAGAGAAATTCCTCAGAAAGGTGTTAGTGCACGCAGTATTCCTGAAACCTTTTCTTAAAATATGATGCTTAAATTTAAAGTAAACAGTTTTGTTCTTTTATATTTGCAATATTTTTTTTAACATTTATTTTATGAGCTTTTCACAACTATAGCGACTTTCATATGGATATATATATATATATATATATATATATATATATATATATATATATATATATTTTTACATATATACATCAAAGTATACAAATATACATTACACTGTATTTGTATAGTTTATTTTACTTCTGGAATACTATTTTACTTATTTCTTTAACCATACAAAAAGTCGGATATACAAAGTACAAATATTGGCTGGCACGAGAAAATTAATTACTTGGTTCCAGAGTAAAGCCATATAAGTAATATGAAGGGAAGTGGGGAAATTTTGTATATCTAGCAGTTAGGATCGATGAGGATTTCAAGAAATTTTTAGCTTAGGTAGTAGGCCTATAGGGGATTATTATGTGCAGTACATATTAATTTTCTAATCAGTCTACTAAAATTATTTAACATATTACGGATATACTTTCAGGTTTTTAAATGTATTTAAAAATCTAAAAGTAAATTTGTCGCATGTTTGTATTTTTTTTTTCAGCCAGTACCTGAATGGGTGACTCTCCATATTATAAAAGGTTGGAAACCTGTCGATAGTCCGGCACTAATAGCCCATTTGTTGGTATTTTTTGTTTAACTTTTATGTGAAAAGCATATCAAATGAAAGAAAATTAAGTCTAAATTAATTATATATATATATATACTAGCTGTTACCCAGTGTGCCATGCTACACCTACTTTCTGTCTATGACTCTCCCCGTATCTAGATCTACTCGATACCTAGTTGTCTATACCCAGTTACGAAAATCGGTCAAACGATGTGAATTTGTTTTAGTTCATAATGATACCCGGCAGAGGCCAGCACAACAGCACTTCATCTAACAGCCGACAGAGGCCAGTAGTTGTCGATTCAAAATGGCCGTCATTTATTCGTCAGTTCAGTGCAGCCAATTTTTCTTGAACAAAACTTTTGACCTTTTGACCAAAATTTGACTATTTTGACCTAGCCTAGGAGATTTCTCGTACCAAGACCTACCTGTGTGTCAAGTTTGGTCCATATCGGTCAAACGGTGTGGATTTGTATAAGGAACAAACAAAGAAACACACAGACAGACACGTGATTTTTATTTTTTACTAGCTGTTACCCGGTGTGCAATGCTACACCTACTTTATATTAAATATCTGTAGCCGGGCTTACCATGCTACACATGCTTCATATTAAATAGTTGTAACCCAGCTTCCATGGTACGCCTACTTTATATTATATATTTAAAAAAATGAATGATTATATTATATTGGTCCAAATTATGAGAATATAAGATAATAAATTGAGAGCTCGGCTGAAAAAGTTATTTTCCATTTTTTTTTAGAGAAAGTGGGGTGGAAATTAAATTGATCCTTATTTTTTTAAAAATACCCTTACTTTTAAAATGGTATTACAATTAAGTGATTCCAAATAATTTAATTGCAATACCGTTTTAAAGAAAATCCAAACCAAACTCCCTGTGTTTAATTTTTTTAAAGAAAAAAAAATATGTGGTCCATAAATAAATATTCATAAAAAATAGCAATACAAATGAGGCATTTAATTAAGGTTATGATTAGTTATAAGTTGTCATAACCTACAACTGAAACTATATTCTTTATTTTCATTGATTTTTTTTTTAAATATAATATTTATTTATTTTAAGGGCTTCACATCTAAAGCTAAAACCTCAACCTTGCGCAAATATAATATTAATATGTTATATTGTTTACCTGTTCATGTAATAATCCGTAACTGAGTTTTTTTTATGAATGAAAAAGTAGGTAAGTCGTGCAGGGTTTATGTTATGTATGCCAAAAGGAAAGTTTTAAAAACATAGTTTGTTGTTTCAAATACACTTTCACATATTTTTGTTCACTTTTTTTTCCTTTCTATTAAAGCTTCTGTTTCAAATTTTATGGTTCATGCACTCTTCTATAAGGATAGTCCTTCTATCATAGGAAATAGGGGCCTCTAAGAATAAAAACAAATTTAAGATATTTTTCTTGCAGTTATGGACAACAATGAATTAAAGGTATTTGGGAATTTCAATAACGACATTGACTTGGCGAGCAACAATATTTTTACCAGAATTGCAACCGTATTTAAACATTTAGTCCAAGAGCTGGTAACACACTTTTCAAGTGTTTTATGTGCCTTGAAATTGTCGTATAGTGGGTCTCTAGTGTAGATAAAAAGTTAAGTATATGGTTGCTGGACATACCTTGAAACACCAGGTACTGCGCATGGTAATCAGTAACAAACTATGGGCCAAAAATAGTGTTTTATTCAGAAGCCATAAGTGTTCAATGTAAAATTATGGCAATTCTATAATGAATAATATATAAGGCAGACACTTTTAAGTGCGATACATATATAAAAAAAAAAAAAAAAACCGAAGTGCGTTTTTTGTAATATTAAATGAAGTCTCTTCTTCACACTGCTATTTAAACACCATAATTGAAAATAATTACAAAAGGGCAGACACTTTTTGTGAGGTTTAGTAATCAGCAAACATGAAAATAAATTCAGCCGATGATAGACTGCAATACACTGTGTGTAACCGTAAGAGTGAGTGAGAGCACCAATCATCTGGACAGGACAGTTGTGGCTATTCTAGAAATGAAGCAACTTACCTTAATTATACATTAAAGATTGTTGGCTTCTGAATAAAATACCATTTTAGTGACATATTTTTTTAACGCCTTTCCCCTATGTGCAGTACCTGGTGTTCCAAGGTATGTCCAGGCTACACTTATATGCCTTACCTATCCACGACATGCAATACACCAAAATTCCAAGGTGCATAAAACACTTCATGAAATGTGCGTTACCAGCTCTCCGACTAAATGTTGACAGTCAGAGGATATAACTATCTCAGACAAAAGAAAGCATATGTCAGAATATAATGATTAAATTATTATGGATATTAAATTAATAAAAAATTGCATGGAAAATTTAATTACTTATTCATTTATTAGAACACCACAATTCACGTGACTTCCTCTTCTTATAAAAATAATATTTTAATACATTAATTTATCTGCAAAAAAAATAGCATGCATTAAGAATAACTTTATTAAAAAAAAATTAAAGCGAGGCTGCCCAAATTAATAGGGTTGCTAAACCATACAGCTCTTGTAACAATAAAATAATGTTTCAAAACGTGGTGAAAATTAATTCATTTATATACATTCATTTGTATGATTATAAACATTTATGTAATTTATTATGTACATCTATCTATATGCGAATAAAAAAATAAGTTAAATATAACAACATTTAATATAATATTTTAATAATATTTGCATATGTATGTGAGAGAATTAATTTAAAGTTCATAAATTTAAGTCCTTTACAAAATCCCATTTAGAAGTTATTATTTGTTCTGGTTTCCTAACAAAATTTTTACTACCATATAAATTAAAGTTAGAAACATCTGGTTTCTTTCCAAAACAGTTTTCATAGGGTATTTTATTGTCAATGGTGTTAGCTAAAGAGAGATTTTTCAAATAAGTTTTCCATTGTGACCAAAGTTGACCATTTCTGGCCAACATTTTTTTCTACAATAGCTTCTGCCAGTAAACAATGAGATATATTCATAATTGTTCTAGTAAATCACACCATTTAATTCATGAACATATGAGGGACAGGGATTAATTATGATACCCTTTTTTTTTTTGGTAGTCATAATTCTTACTATTTAAATATTCCTTACCAATGTCATATCTCACAATACCAATTCTCTTATTTCCTAAGTTTTCAACCTCATTTACTTATTGAACAAAGGAATGAAAAACTTCTGTTTTAGGTTTAATAGTTTAAATCCTAGCAATCTTACTATTTATTTGAGTGAGACCGCGACAAAGGGAATTCATCACTAAACACTTAAATAACAATAAACAATACTGAACAATTATGAAGAAATTAACATGAGAGCAATCTTACTATAATCATCTATAAATGAAACAAAATATTTTTCACCTTTGAGACTCATAGGTAAAAAAAGGTCCACATCAGTGTAAACAATTCCAAAATACTTTTAGCCTTGTTCTTATTGTTATTTACACACTTCATCAGTTTCAATAAAAAAGTTAAGTGTTTATCCACATACTAAAACCCTCTCCATCAAATACCAGTACATATTAATTTATTCATTAAACAGAAAAGCGAGTGAGAGATTACTTCAACCGAATACTATAACCGACATTGCAACCTTCCTTTACTAAAGAGATAAAAAAACTCTCTCAACAAAAGTATTGAAATTATTAAAGTTCTGAATAGAAACATGAACACTTAATTATATTATATTAGTCCAAATTATGATTAGATAAACACAGAACATTTTTATGATATACTTATTTATACGATCTTAGTTTATATTCAGGTTAGAGCAGTGTTGCCCTAGGCAATCAAATCAAAATTGATTTAATATGAAGAAAACTGATCTGATATTAAGAAAATTAATCTTAAAAAATATGATATTTTATTATATGATATCTTATATGATATTTGTCCAAACTCTGAGAATATAAACCTACTATTTAGATAAACAAACAAAGGTTTTGTATTGCACTTCTTCTTAGAAGGAGGGGCAACACTGGAAAGAAAATGCCGATTTCTGACTATAAACTCTTCTGTATATGACAGTTTCGAACTCGTTACTTCCAAACTATGAATCCTAGAAGATTTTGAGCTAGACTACGAGATTTCCCGGATCAAGACGTATCTATGTGCGAAGTTTGGTCAATATCAGTCAAACGATGTGGATTTATATAAGGAACAAACAAACAGAAAAACAGAAAAACAGAAAAACAGACACGTGATTTTTATATATATAGATATAATTTATATATATACATATATATATATATATATATATATATATATATATATATATATATATATATATATATATGTATATATAGATATATATGTATATATAGATATATATATACATATATATATATATATATATATATATATATATATATATTTACAATTGAATGATACAAATGCTACTAAAATATGACTACAAGCTCTATATGCTACATAATCTTGTTGTCCCTAACCATTTCAACTGATAGTCCCACATAATATCCAACATATAGCAGCTACAGTTAAGTTTTATTAGAAATGTTGCTTGGCACTATTTCCTCCGACCCCTTCAATTATTTTCTAGTTCTTCAATGTTAAGATATGATTGATTTCTTTAAGGTATGGCGCGCTTTCTGACGGTGGTGATTAAAGAAAGTATACTAGATAATACGAGTGTGTTTAAGTGTCCGGTCAGCTCAGCCTACTACAGTAATTTATTAAAATTGTCCTGGCCTCTTCACAATTATGATAACATTGATGGTTTGCTTTAGAAAAGAAAAACAGAAAATGTGAGTTATTTCTGTTTTCCGAAGGAATTATAAGTTGGCCCGAGTGTTTGACTTATCCAGTAAATTATACATTGCGGACTTCCCAATAACCGTACAAGGAAGACAAACATAATTTAAATTCAATATATATTAGGAACTATCTGTTGCAATATTCATGAGTTGTAGGAGATTCTCCGCTACCCATATTTGTTAGAAATGCAAATTATTGTAAAACTAATTGTAGTTCCAAGGCTAATACTTGACAAATTTACTAATGCTATTAAAATGGCTGATAAAACGTTTATCTCATGAAAAGTTAAGAGGTCATTTTTTCCTACTTTTTTTATGAGCTAAAATGCTTCTTTAACTGAAAAAAAATTATATTCAAGAGCGTAAATGTGCCTTAACACTTACTGCCACCGGTCAATAAATTTCAAACATAAGAACATGGCTTTTATCTTTACTACAAGAAATTACGATAACAAATCGAAAAGAGGGAAAAAATTAATATTTAAGTAGGTACATTTAACCTTAATGTCGTTTTTCTCAAAACAATATTTTTTAAATTGGGTGATGAAGTAGAGTCTTTCAATTTTGAACTGGTCAACTTCAAATTTTATCTGCAGTTTCCTAAAGATATTTGTTAGTAAAGTATTTAGAATTTTTATGATTCATTGAGTTATAACGTTTTTCGACGGATGTTTTTATACAAAATTAAGAATTGTTCGCCATTTTCGAAAAAATTATTATTTTTTTAAACTCCAATGCGCGTTTTTCAGATTTTATCTTCTTCGTGCAAAATAATTTTATAATTAGTCATTAAATGACCCTTAACCCCCCCCCCCCCAAATGGTGCGAAACATGTAGGGAAGAGAAATAAAAAGTGTGAAAGTGTGTGGCGTAGTTTTATTGACCTTCCGCCTTATTCGCCAATTCTAGATATTTGAGCTAAGGGTCATTTAATAAATAATATGAAGGTCAATAAAAGTACGCCACACACATTCACACCTGTTTTAAGTATATTCCCCTGAAGAGGCGCCAAGATGGTGCGAAACATGTAGGGAAGAGAAATAAAAAGTGTGAAAGTGTGTGGCGTAGTTTTATTGACCTTCCGCCTTATTCGCCAATTCTAGATATTTGAGCTAAGGTTCATTTAATAAATAATATGAAGGTCAATAAAAGTACGCCACACACATTCACACCTGTTTTAAGTATATTCCCCTGAGGAGGCGCCAAGATGGTGCGAAACATGTAGGGCAGAGAAATAAAAAGTGTGTGGCGTAGTTTTATTGACCTTCCGCCTTATTCGCCAATTCTAGATATTTGAGCTAAGGGTCATTTAATAAATAATATGAAGGTCAATAAAAGTACGCCACACACATTCACACCTGTTTTAAGTATATTCCCCTGAAGAGGCGCCAAGATGGTGCGAAACATGTAGGGAAGAGAAATAAAAAGTGTGAAAGTGTGTGGCGTAGTTTTATTGACCTTCCGCCTTATTCGCCAATTCTAGATATTTGAGCTAAGGTTCATTTAATAAATAATATGAAGGTCAATAAAAGTACGCCACACACATTCACACCTGTTTTAAGTATATTCCCCTGAGGAGGCGCCAAGATGGTGCGAAACATGTAGGGCAGAGAAATAAAAAGTGTGTGGCGTAGTTTTATTGACCTTCCGCCTTATTCGCCAATTCTAGATATTTGAGCTAAGGGTCATTTAATAAATAATATGAAGGTCAATAAAAGTACGCCACACACATTCACACCTGTTTTAAGTATATTCCCCTGAAGAGGCGCCAAGATGGTGCGAAACATGTAGGGAAGAGAAATAAAAAGTGTGAAAGTGTGTGGCGTAGTTTTATTGACCTTCCGCCTTATTCGCCAATTCTAGATATTTGAGCTAAGGTCCATTTAATAAATAATATGAAGGTCAATAAAAGTACGCCACACACATTCACACCTGTTTTAAGTATATTCTCCTGAAGAGGCGCCAAGATGGTGCGAAACATGTAGGGAAGAGAAATAAAAAGTGTGAAAGTGTGTGGCGTAGTTTTATTGACCTTCCGCCTTATTCGCCAATTCTAGATATTTGAGCTAAGGTTCATTTAATAAATAATATGAAGGTCAATAAAAGTACGCCACACACATTCACACCTGTTTTAAGTATATTCTCCTGAAGAGGCGCCAAGATGGTGCGAAACATGTAGGGAAGAGAAATAAAAAGTGTGAAAGTGTGTGGCGTAGTTTTATTGACCTTCCGCCTTATTCGCCAATTCTAGATATTTGAGCTAAGGGTCATTTAATAAATAATATGAAGGTCAATAAAAGTACGCCACACACTTTCACACCTGTTTTAAGTATATTCTCCTGAAGAGGCGCCAAGATGGTGCGAAACATGTAGGGAAGAGAAATAAAAAGTGTGAAAGTGTGTGGCGTAGTTTTATTGACCTTCCGCCTTATTCGCCAATTCTAGATATTTGAGCTAAGGGTCATTTAATAAATAATATGAAGGTCAATAAAAGTACGCCACACACTTTCACACCTGTTTTAAGTATATTCCCCTGAAGAGGCGCCAAGATGGTGCGAAACATGTAGGGAAGAGAAATAAAAAGTGTGAAAGTGTGTGGCGTAGTTTTATTGACCTTCCGCCTTATTCGCCAATTCTAGATAATATAATTTTAATTTTTGCAGATTTCCGTTCGTCAGACACAGCGCCGCCATTTTTTTTTTCGAAGAACTAAAACTTATAACACAAGGAATTTTGAAATATTGCTTTATTTGTTATTCAAAAATTGTAGAACCTTTGAACATACCTTCTGGCCAGGATGTCCTTAAAGCTATCGGGATGTAATATTTTTCGTAACAATGATATAAATGTTCCAAGCAAAATAAATGTATTACATTACTTACTTATATATATATATATATATATATATATATATATATATATATATATATTATTTAATGCGTTTCGTTCTTTTAGGCTTAGGGTCGGGAAAAAGTAGTACTTCCTTGTGTCACACCACTTTATTTTTTCCTGCCCTACATGTTTCGTGCTTAATTCATTCGCACCTCATCAGGGGCACTTCTTGCTAAGAAGTCCTCTCGTCTCCTCCTGTACCTTCTACGGAGGCAGGGGTAATACGTATTATTACCCCTGCAGGTCAGTATTACCCCTGCCTCCGTAGAAGGTAATGAGGAGACGAGAGGACTTCTTAGCAAGAAGTGCCCCTGATGAGGTACGAATGAATTAAGCATGAAACATGTAGGGCAGGAAAAAATAAAGTGGTGTGACACAAGGAAGTACTACTTTTTCCCAACCCTAAGCCTAAAAGAACGAAACGCATTAAGAAATATTTTGGGTCATCCACAAGAATAATAATATATATATATACATATATATATATATATATATACATATATATATGCATACTATATGTAAATAAACACATATTGTAAGAAATAATTTATATTTGTATTTGTTTTCAGGTAAACCATGACTTCAACCTTTAGAAGAAAATCCTTTAGTAAGTTTTTTTATTTTTCATCATTTTTATAATAAGCAATGAATAAGAAGAATATGAAAAATAATATGACTCCCATACCAAAATATACATCCGAGGTAATAGCTATGTTTTTAATATAGATCAAACATGTCCATTATGCAATACAGGAGAAAATACTATAGCATACCTACTTACTGAATGCAGGATTCTCAAGCCACTGAAAATTACCGCCACCAAAGATCAAGAATTACCATCCACCCAACTTGTTGATGCCTTATCCCCCAACACCCAACAACAGCTAAATGACTTTAGCCACCAGACTCTTCGATATCTACAAGCTAGAAAGACTCTTCTAGGTTGAAATCAGTGCCAACCCTTAAAGTGTTCCCTTTAAAGACACCTTGATTCGATGCATATTATTTATTATTATTTTACAAGCATCATGTATTATTTGTTTTTACATAAAATGATTTTTGATATTTTCATAATGTTATAGGTATATCATTTGTTGTTTTACTATGGAAAGTGAAATTTCATTTTAACTGCCTAACTCCTTGCTGTAAGTTTTTTACTTAAAATCAATAAACATATTTATTCATTCATTAATTCAATATGACTCGCAGGAACTGCGTCATCTTAGGGCGCTTCCATCGTTAACCCTAGAGTCATTTATAAAACTTAAAATAGAAACAGCAAATGTTTTGTTTTGAATTTTCCTAAAAAATGTAAGACAATATGTATGTATTGTTTCGAACAATATTCCAAAACTTTTTTAGCACTTTCCTCCGAAGGAAAGTAGCTATTGAGGTTGCACTCATGACGGAATGTTTGACTAATTTCTTCAAATCTTTATCGATCCTACCCAGTAGACACCGAAAATGGCCCCCGATAAAATTTATATATATGTGTGTGCCTGTTAACACGATAGCGGCCAGAGTTTTTGTTTTTTCGTCACGAAACTTGGTATATAGCATTCAATTAGCAAACGATTGAACGAGTTCGTTAACCACCAAAGTCGGTCCACCGGAAGGGGGGGTTTACCCCGAACCCAAAACACTAATTTGACTATGTCAGCCGTAATATTTGTTATATTTCAACGAAACTTGGTATTCGTAGTGGTAATATAGAGAGAAAAGTGAGATATAAAAATGAACTAAATCGGTTCATTAGGAGTGGGGGTTTACTCCGGACCCACAATACCAATTCGCCACTACCAGCCGTAATTTTTGGTATATTTCGACGAAACTCGGTATTCGTAGTGGTAATCCACAGGTAAATATGTGTTGTAAAAATAAACGAAATCGGTTCATTAGGAGGGGGGGTTTACTCCGGACCCACAATACCAATTCGCCACTACCAGCCGTGATTTTTGGTATATTTCGACGAAACTCGGTATTCGTAGTGGTAATCTACAGGTAAATATGTGTTGTAAAAATAAACCATATCGGTTCATTAGAGGGGGGTTTACTCCGGACCCAAATTCTTAATATACTCATACCGGTCGTAATTTCTGCTGTATTGTAACGAAGCGCGGTATACGTCGTGGGTAACTCATGAGAAAGAAGTGTTGTAAAAATGAGCTGAATCGGTCAATCGGAAAGCGGGGGTTTAATTTGTAATATATTTCAATAGAAAAACCCGCCAGACGTAGGTTCACAAAGCCGCCGCAAGGAGCGCTTTCTACCACTAGAGTGACTGTATCCTGTTCCTGCCTTAGATCCTGCGATAATATGAGGTTTTTTGTATTTATTGCGTAGTGTAATAGGTACCATGTCTAAACACGACTCTGGAAGCAAATTAATAATTGATCAGTTACTCATTACAAATTTAAAAGAGAACTATTCATGTTTTTATTTTATTTATGTAGGATATTTTAAGCAAATTGTTCTGGAAAGCAGTCTACACTACCCAAATTCTGAGGAAAGTGCTTAGTTATGCAGCTCCTGCGTGACGGACTTTTATTTTATTTAGTATGTAAGATATTTTGAGCAAATTGTTCTGGAAACCAGTCTGCACAACCCAAATTCTGAGGAAAGTGCTTAGTTATGCAGCTCCTGCGTGACGGACTTTTCATTTTTGGGTTTGAATACCCAAACTAAAATTTAGTTTCATCCATTGTTCCCAAAAACGATTACAGATATCCTTGAAAATGGTTTCATTCCTTTCCGTACATTAAATATCCTATAAAAGAGTATCTGATAGACTAAAACGAAAATCCGTAAGCGCCACGATTTTTTTCGTGCAAATTTCGCTCAAAAAAATAGTGTTCCAGTAAGCGGATTCTGATGTTTAACGCAATTGACCTTTGAAATTACACGAAGTATTTTTGTACAAAATTTCATCAAACTCGGTCCACTAGAGCTCGTGATGGAGCGAACAGACAAAAGTTCATATATAAAGTTTCTAGTCAGCACTTCCGGATTGCGTCATAAGGTCAACTTCATAAGCGGGTTTCATCCCTGCGAGGAAGGGTAGAAACGCGCTTAATGAAAATCGGTCCCTTAAAATGCCACTATACTAGGGGGAGAGCTTGGTCAATACTATACTCCGGCCGCCTTAGGTTACCTTTTTGCGACCCCAACTCTTTTCCTCAAACGACACTTGAAGATAAAGTCTTCAGGTCCCCTATAAATCAAGTCAAACGCTCTACTATTGAGCCAAAGTTATTCTGAAATCTTCATTTTTTAGGAAAATCAAGCTAACCGCCTCAAATTTTTCATTTTACCCTCGATTTCGTTCTAAATTATGCTTCAGGGCTTCATATCACAACATGGTAAATGCTTTGACACCTTTTGAGAATAAGCATGAAATATCCTCATACTCGCGCCTTAAAAGATGGATCCCTTATAAAAAGATTTACACAAGAAGCTCTTTTTAGTTCCAACCCCCCTCCCCCCATTAAAAGGTTGGCAGGAAAAGATGACGAGTACCTGAGCCATCTCAATCTTTACTGCTAAGCCTTAGAGCTTTTAGAATTAGCAGGACTCTTTTGATAAGGCTTCTTACTTTATTACTTAACAAATCTTACAAGCCTCCTTACTTTCTTTAAGAATTTTCTTTTCCCCTTGCATAACTTCAGTAATAAAACACTTTCAAAGAATTTAAGATGAGCAAACATCAACATTTTCTGTCCACATTTTGGCACATATAATTTGCGGGTTTCCATCATTTTTGATGGGGAGAATTATTGGTGTTTGTAGTGCAGTCTCCAGCAGACTGATTGTTTGGGTGATATTCCGCAAAAATCCCATTCTTCTTTATTAGACGGTTGTCCTAAGCTGTATACATTGGACAGACTGGAAAGAACGTAGCCACGAGGATAGGCTGTAGCTAGACACGGTAAAGAATGTACTGGACAAATGCTTTTTGAACAAGCCAGGTTCCTAGCCAAAGATAATCTACGAAGAAGGCTAGTCAGAGAGGCTGGTGGAGATATTTAAACAAACGAAGACTCTCAACCGGGATGAACGTGATATCCTACACGCTTCCTGAAGCCCGTTCCCAGAATTATTAAAGGAAGATCGGCTACAAAACAGCTTAATCGGCTCCTCGCAGTGTTGACACCGGTCGAAAAAGTTTAGTCAAAATCGGTCGATCGGCGTGGATTTGTATAAGGAAAAAACATACAGACTGACAGCTGGTAGATGTTTTTGATCTAGTCTATGACACTCCCCTTATCAAGACCTACCTTTGTGCCAAATTGGTCAAAATCGTTCAAGAGGCGTGGATTTGAATAAATAACAAACAGACATCTGGTTGACGTGTTTGACCTAGCCTATAACACTGTCTGTATCAAGACCTTCCTCTGTTTCCTGTTTGGTCAAAAACCGGTCAAACTGTGTGGATTTGTATAAGGAACAATCAGTCAGACACGTGATTTATACATATTGTTATTTTTACCGACATTTCGGCTTGAGATACTATAGATCCTATTTCTTAAGTGACAACTAAGGTCTATTCCACTAAGCAGTTGACTGCTATACTTACTTAGCCAGCATATTAAGAGTTTCAAGCATGGGCGGACCGTAACTAACGCACTTGACAAACAACGTGCGAAGGAGAACTCGTCATTTGTCAACTTATTGAATGGGTGGGGCACTAATGACTTTTAACCAGGCATTGTTGGAATTGCCAATTTTGTTGATGTTTGAAAGAATGAATCGCTTTGTTTACAAAAAGAAGTCCGTGATTGACAGTTGAACGGGAAAATAAATTACTTTAAAGTCGTTTCAATAAAGGGAAAGGACGAGTCATTAATTATCCAGGGTAATTTCCTTCATCGGATTACAATAACAGATAGCTTAATGAAGATAAATACAACAGTTTGTATCGATATACTGGTTATTGGTTTATAATCTCTATCTATGTCATGAGTAATATGTTTATAATACATCTACCTTTCCATAAACTGATAAAACACAAATATGGCCCTTCAGGAGGACTCGAATGGCTATCAGGCTACAGGGCATGTCGCACAGTGAAGCCTATGTCATGAGTAATATGTTTATAATACATCTACCTTTCCATAAACTGATAAAACACAAATATGGTCCTTCAGGAGGACTCGAATGGCTATCAGGCTACAGGGCATGCCGCACAGTGTGCCAAATCACATTTCGTGTTTTAAAAATTACTCTCAATCTTAACTGATTTTAATGATTTTTTTTTAAATTAAAGCTAATAAAATTTAGAACAATTGTTTATTAAATTACGTGAAAATAATTCACGATCTTTTACAATTGAACGTAAAATAATATTTTATTTTTCATGTAACATAATATTAGCTCTGATATCGTTGAAATTAAACATTAAAATCCTCATTAGACTCGGAAAAAATCAGTCTGACACATCTTCAAAACGTAAAATCGTAATTCAACAATGAGATTAATAGAAATAATATGATTTTTGAGTGATTTAAAAAAAAAAAAAAATCAGTCCCGTAACAGGCCACGATGGCCCTGAGGGGCAGATACTATAGAGGTACCTGATTCATCACTATACGGTACACTAGGGAGATAGTGTGGTCAGTAGTATGCTCCGACTGCCTGATTTTCCCCTTGGCTGCTTCGACTACTAGAATCATTAGCACCCAAGGTACCCATTGATAAATTTATTAAAGGACGGTCTTGGGACGGTCAGGGAGGCCGGATTCAACCCATGATCGAAGACACTAGAAGAAAAAATCTTTTCTTGCATCTTTCGTGCTTGCTCGGGATTTGAACTCAGGTCCTCCCACTTATTAGTCCAGTGCTCTACCACTGAGCTAACCTCGCCCATTAGATTTTGATTTTTTCCATATCTAATCCGGATTTGAATGTTGAATTTCAACGATATCAGTGCTAATTTTATGTTTGATGAAAAATAAAATATTGTTTTATGTTAAATTGTAAAAGTTCGTGAATTATTTACTCTAAATTTAATTAACAGGAGAAGCAAGAAACAAAAAAATTGGCTAGAGAAAGTTGTTTTAAATGTTATTAGCTTTCATTTAAAAAAATAAAATAAATTCACTGAAATTAGTTAAGATTTAGAGGCTTAGCCTTTTAGCGCGTTTCCTCCCTCCCCCATAGGGAGGAACCGCGCTTATAAGGTTGATACAATGAAACAATCCGGAAGTGCCGACTAGAAAATTTTGCGTTTCAGAACCCCTAGAGACCGAAAAAAACGGTGGTTCAAATTTGTATATATATATATATATATATATATATATATATATATATATATATATATATAATGTATATATATTTGTCTGTTCGCTCATTTCTGGCTTCCCTGATGGTCCGATTTTGATGAAATTTGGTACAAAACACCGTCGTCCAATTTGAAAGGTCAAGTTCGTTAACCAGCAAAATCCAACCACTGGAAGATAGCGTTTGGGGCGAAATTCGCGCAAAAAAAATCGTAACGCTTATTTATAGGCTTCTTGGCAGGGAAAACGAATGAAACCATTTTCAAGGCGATAGCTTTAACCGTTTTCGAGAAAATGGGAAAAATAGTTGTTGAATACCGATTTTGGTTTGGGTACTTAGAACCATGGGATTCAGTTGAAACATTTTCTGCATGTTCAACTTTCATCAAAACTAATATGTTGTAATTTTGGTTACGTTTTGAGTTAAGGAAGGGTTAGAATAAAATATTTTATTAACAGACATGAAAAGTTTTGGTAACTTTGTAAATTTTCCTTAATATTTATAAAACAGTTGAGAATCTTGGGAAGCGGAAGTTTACCATTCAAAAGCTTACTAAATTCTCTACAAAAAAGATTCTAAAGAAATTTTTGATTAGGCATTTTCAATCGGAGAAATAAGTGCTTAAAACTTCAAATGTGTTTGTTTTTGTTCTTTTGACCGGGTTTTCGTAGTTGTTTAGCTCACATTTTAATGGGTTGTTGTGTTTTTTTAATTGAATTTATTTATAGAATTAGTATTGCTGTAGAAGAAATCAAGAAAAATAGAAATATTTTGATATTTGAAATAACTATTTCTAGCACTTGGGCTGGCCAACCTGGTGTGGGTGCCATTCCAGGTTTAGGCCACGTTGCCCCGTGATAACGAACGGGCCCTTTGTTTACGGGGGAAAGGTTGAACCAAAATAAAAACGGTTTCTATTTCAATCTTCCCAAATGACACTAGGGATAAAAACTGAACCGCGCTAAGATAACGCAGTTCCTGCGAGTGGGTCTTTTTTTTTTAAACAAATGTTTTTTGGCCTCACTGTGTGTCGGCATATTGTCACGAAAGTGGTTGTCTGTCTCGAATGGGTTAAAAAAGATTCTCTGACATGCAAAAATAAAGGAAACTTGATTTTACCACCTGCATTGCCGTTGCGCTGTGCGGGTATAACATAAGACTAGAAATTGCAGGCGCTGTTTGGACAGCAAAATCCACAAAAACGAAATGAAGTGAAACCTCTCTATAGCGGACACCTCTGGGAGAACCAAAGTTGTCCACTATAGAGAGGTGTCCGCTATACAGAGGGGTTGGTCGAGATGGATACACATCGAATTTTTAATTTATCTTTTAATTAACCATTTAATAATTACCCATAACAAGTTTTTTTTTTTTTAAGTATATAGAAAGAAGTTCAATAAGTATAAACTTAAAAAAGGCTTTTATTCTAAAAAGTTTAAAGCATAAAGAAGTTCTTAGTTCTCGGACAACATTTTTGTTGCAATTTTCCGTCCATTTTTCAAAATTACATCTTTCTTTTTCAACATTTCTGCTACTTGTGTTTTCCCTATCTTAAAAAACTCGGCAACTTTTCGCACACCACATTTATCGCGATTGGAAAATGTTATCACGTAAATTTTTTCTTTAAGTGTCAGAGATTTCCGATTAGACATATTGAAGAGAAAGCACGATACTTACTCAACAAGAGCTAAAAACCAAATGAAAAGTGACGAGAAGGAAGTTCTGCGGAAGGAATGTGAACCGAACAGAGTTATGGAATATTCCCGGAACCCTGATACCGCGTAGGCAAAACAATAGTAATCTGCTAGCGGGAAAATCATATGCTTCTGCTGAAAAGGAAGAGGTTCCTGTTGTGAAATTGCTAGGAAGATATTACTAGTCACTATTCTATATATATATCTTATTCTTACAAAGAGTTTGTTATTGTTAACGCATTTTTCTGGAAACCTACACCGATGGGAACGCTTCTATAAATAACATTAGCTGTAATTGTCCGTAGTAAGGAGGTAAAAATCAGATTTTTCTGTCCGTGTCCGTTGTACAGAGGTTTCCGCAATATAGAGGTTTTTTTTACCTATAGAAAATTTCGGGACTGCCAGAAAACGTCCGTTAATAGAGGTGTCCGCTGTAGGGAGGTGTCTGTTAAGGGAGGTTTCACTGTAGTTATAATAGTTTCAGAAATAATCATAAAGATGGAGTGCACAGCAGTATAAGAAGATTTAGAAAACAAAAAATATCAACAACAACGCAAACAGATATATCTTAAAAAAAACTGTCGACCAATTCATCAATCAATCAAAATCAACTTGGTAAAACAGCTTTAATCGTATTTTATGTTTTCATATCGAGCCCATTTGTGAAAGTTAATAATATTTATTCATTCAAATTATAACTCACAGTTATAATTTACATAGAATTATAGGATGGGTCATCATTATGCAGGTTACCACCCTTTTCTAGCCAAGATAGTTCTGGCGCCTTTTCTTTTTTTCCATTTTAGACACGGAGTGCAAACGCCTTAGCACTCACGGCCAACTAAATATTTGGAGGGTCAAGAAGGTTTTTCCTAAGGTTTTCCGGGGACATCTTCCCCATAAGTAAAGTGAAGATGTTTAGAAATTGAACAGGAAACCATTTTATCATAAAGCTCATTACTTTGATCGGGTAGGATAGCATTGAATTTTTGACTCCCAACCACTAGATTATTTGCGCCTTCTAGCATATATTTAAAAAGTCCGTCACGCAGGAGCTGCATAACTAAGCACTTTCCTCAGAATTGGGTAGTGTAAAGTTCATTCCTGAATAATTTGCTTAAAATAACCTATATAGATAACTAAAATAAAAACATAAATTGTTCTACTCTTTTCCATTTTTTATGAGCAGATGTTTCAATTATAATTAATTTCCTTCCAGAGTTTTGTGTATGCGGGGTACTACACTACGTACTAAATACACATAGCTTCTAATTTTGATCTATTGATCTTGATGAGTTTCGCGAACCTATATTTGACGGAAGAATTCAATTCAAACGTAGTACAAAGTAACACCCCTCCCCCTCTTTCCGATTTAGTTGATTTTTACAACACTTCTTTCTTATTAGATACCGAGGACGTATACCGCGTTTCATTACAGTACAAAATAAATTACGACCGGTATGAGCAAATTAGTAATCTGGGTCCAGAGTAGCCCCCCCCCCCCTGAACCGATTTAGTTTATTTTGACAACACATTTTTCTCTTAAGTTGACTAGAACGAATACCGAGTTTCGTTGAAATATAACAAAAATTACAAAAAGTTAATGAAATCGTTCAGTCGTTTGATAGGGGAATGCTACGTACCAAGTTTCGTGGGGAAGTAACTAAAACTCTGGCCGGTATTGTGTTAACGGAAATATAACCATATGGATGTAAATGTGATAAAAAATTGTTTATTCGATGTTCCCAAATGGAAACAATGGAAAGTAAACGGTTAATATATTTACTATTATTAGTATTTTGTTCAGTTTTCCAATATCTTATTTATTTTCTCGTTTTTTTTTTCTTTTTTTATTTTGTTTTATTTACGGCGCATCTACATCTTGGCCATTAGCGCCGGGCTATCTATAGGTTGCCACCCTTTTATAATGCCAACAGCACGTGGTCGGTCACCCATTCAGGTACTGACCACGCCCGACGTTGCTTAACTTCGGTGATCTACGGGAACCGGTGTATTCAACGTGGCTATGGCCGTTGGCCCTCGTTTTTTATTATTAGTATTTTGTTCAGTTTTCCATTATCTTATTTATTTTCTCGTTTCTTGATCTATTCCGAAACCAAAATTAACAATCGCCTCGTTACTTTTTATTGTAATTATCAATAAAAATATATTAGTACTTCAGAATGGAAAGTAGCTTAGTAGAATGAAGAAGAGGATAAAATTATCACATATACGAACTCCCTTCTGAGATCCTTGAATTCCTTCTTATAAACGGAATGTGAGAAATCCTAACACATCCTCAATGTGTGTGGATGTGGATTGTGTGAAACCCCATCACATTCCAAAGAAGAATAATACTAAAGGCTGGCGTTCCAGATAAAATTGAAGCGGGGAATGTTATTCCCTTTTTCCTAATACTGATATTCTATTAGGTTTATCTATTGGTTAGTCCAGCTGAATTAAAGATGAACATTTTTTAGGTAACTTCCATTCAAATTAGATTACTTTAATATTCTTTTGTCTAATTTTAAATGTATTTTTATCATATTACATATGTTTTATTATACTTAGCGCCATAGAAGGGACATTAAAGATGATATTAACCCTAGAAGGCCAACCTTCCTCGGCCTACCCCATTCAACCAACTATTCGTCACTTAGACGAACTTACTTTAATATATATATATATATATATATATATATATATATATATATATATATATATATATATATATATATATATATTAATTCTTGTGAAAGATGACACGATATATATTTTCCACTTTTTCTTGTTTGTTTTTCTGGCAGGGGGTCGATAAAGCAGTACACTCTTTGTTCACATTAACTGCTTTATTTGTTATGTTTCGCCCGACATGTTTCGTGCCTTTTCGCACCTCTTCAGGGGCTTTCCTTATCAAGAAGTCCTCTCGTAATGTTGTCTAGCTTGAGTCAGGCGTAGTACGTTGTCGGGCGAAACATAACAAATAAAGCAGTTAATGTGAACAAAGAGTGTACTGCTTTATCGACCCCCTGCCAGAAAAACAAACAAGAAAAAGTGGAATATATATATATATATATATATATATATATATATATATATATATATATATATATATATAAGTTAAAATTCAAATTGTGAGATATTCTTTCATATTATGTATTCTTTAAAATTGATTAATATAATTTTATTAATTAACTAATACGACTTGGAGGGGAGGGACGATGAAAATTAGTATAAAATTCCAAAACATGGTTTATTCACAGATTTTCATGAAAATATTAAAAACAAAATAAAAGAAAAGTCACATACACCGCAGAAAATAAAAGAATAAATGATCATACCAACCTTAGTCAAACAGGCGTGCACACTGATATTCCTCCATCTCCAAACAATCGTTATTTTCACGTACTATCTTTTACATAATTTCATGTAATTTCCGAACGGCAGGTACAATCGATGTAATTCTTTCCTTGACTCGTCAAGTATTGACTACAGGTAGCATAGCTGGGCTGTGGTGGAGAATAGATGACGAGGAGGGGAGGTGCAGCTGTAAATCACAGAGGTGTTCCTCATTTTGACGAGTTTTGGCGTTCTAGTGTTAAGCTGGTAGGGCAACTTAATCAAATTGCATATTATTTAAAAGTGTTTCATATTATTATTTAATATTCTGCCTATTTTTTAAAAAAATCATTGAAAAATTTGGGGTCATTTTTGGGAAGCACTATTTTTGTTTATTGATTTTTATTTTTTTTAACAAATATTAGAAATTTGGTTGTCAAAGAATTCTAAACCGCAGCAGTGATAAATATGATTGACACAATTGCTACAGGTTTTAAACTTTTTAAAAACACTTGCTATTATGGATTATTGAAGACAGTTAACGCCTTTTGATCAGCGTAGTATTATGATAATACAATATGTCTATATGCTCAATGTACCGTGATATATCCAGCAATAGCAAGGTTGTCTGCTTGAAGTGGATTCTAGCAATCCTTTGATCTGATAACAGTCACTAGCAGGAGCAGCAACACTTCAACAGCACCAGTAAAGGCAATATTAATCTTAGTATCTTCATTGATTTTATCGCTTAGCTTATAAGTCTGTTTTTTTCATAATTTGTACCTAACTTTTAATTTACAAAATTCCCTGTTAATTCTAAAATCTTTATATTGCCTTTTTTTTTTTTTCCTGTTTTCCACGTTGGAGTAACCCTCCATCGTGGGAGTTTATTTAAAGTACGAGTGCCATCCTTTTGGATACTGCACGTATTTTGATTATGTACATAGATGTATAAGACAGTTTAATTTAATATTTAGCACAATATTGAATAATAATAAAAAGAAAAACTAACAAAAAAAAACAAAGAAAAAAAAACAAGTAAAGAAAACAATAAGAAACCAGTTAAAAAACAAAGAAAGAATTATATACATATGTAATAAGTTACATATGTGTACAATCAGATGATTTCATTGAATGTTGCAAGGTCCAAATTTTTAATAAATGCATCAAATTCCTTAAAATATGTAAGTAGTAAGTCAGGTTTGCCAATGGGCCAAGTTTTGTCCTGTAAAGTAATGTCCTTAATGAGTTTTGTCCTGGGTCCGTCCAGTAATGTACAGTCATACAGGAGGTGGTCGTAAGTTTGTTCAGTTGTATTGTCGCATTTACATGTGTTATTTCTGATTAGTTTAAATCTGTATAAATAACTTTTCGTCGGTCCATGTCCTGATATAAATTGTGTTACTTTAAAGTTGTTTAGTGTTAATTTTTGTCTCTTGAGTATTGTAGGTATGAATTTGTGTAAATGTCTGCCTTTAGTTGTGTTCGTCCATCTTTCGTCCCATTTTCGCATTGATTCGTCTCTTAATCGTGATTTTATAGTCTGTGATGTAAGCTTAGAGTAAGATATAGGTAATGTCGTGTCCTTTGAAGCTGATTTCGCGAGTAAGTCAACTGTCTCGTTCCCTAGCTGTCCAGAATGTCCTTTAATCCAGGTTATTGTAACTGTCACATTTTTCTGTTTACACATAATAAGTAGTTCTAATGTTTTCAGTCTGTTCGTTGTGGATTTGGCTGTTGTATATGCGTGCTATGTTTGTCTTGCTGTCAGTGTATATTATGCATGTGTCTCCGTCGTGACATATAGAATATAGTGTTTCTACTGCTTTTATGATTGCAAGGTTTTCTGCCTGGTTGTTCGTACATAGTGGTGATAGTCTGTATTGTCCTCTGTGAATAGTTATGTCGTCTCTTAGTATTATGTATGCAGATCCAACACAGTCATTGCTTTTACTTCCGTCCGTGTAAATGTGACAAGTCCATGTTGTTTCTACATCGTCAGTCGGTACAATGTTGTCTTTAGGGTGTAACCAGTTCGTGAACCGTATGTCTTGTTCTATGTCATGTGGTGTGATGTTCTGATAAGTGAAGTCTTCTGGAATTTCTTTCAATTTCAATAACCTATGTAGCCTTATCATTTCCTCAGCTTTGATGTGAATTGGCAGTGTGTTAGCTAAAACACATGATGCTTCATAAGATAATGTACGATATCCCCTGGATATTTTAATCGCAGCTAATCTCTGTACTCGTTCTAGTTTTTTCACATTTCTTTTCACACTTAAAGCATGGCCCCATATTTCAATCCCGTACGTCAAAATGGGGACAATCGCCCCTTTGTAGATTGTTGCTAATGCGTCAGAATTAAGACCCCAAGTGACTCTGGCAACCATCGATAGTCCATTTATTATTGAAAATAGTCGTGTTTGTAAGTTAGTAATGTGATAGTTCCATTTCAACTTGTTGTCAATATAAAGTCCTAAGTACTTAATAACATTTTTTTCTTGAATAGTTTGTCCATTTAGAGTAATGTCTAATTTAGGTATATTTCGTCTTCTTGTAAATAGTGTGTATGTCGATTTCTCCAAGTTAAACGTAAGTTTGTTTCTGTTCGTCCATTCATTAATTGTGTCTAAAGTTAAATTCGCAAGTTCTTCTATTTCAGTTAAGTTTGTCCCAACTACTGTAAGTAGAATGTCGTCAGCAAATGCTATAATCTCTGTCCCTTCAAGGGTTTCTGTTGTGAGTAAACTGTCCATAATTAGGTTCCATAGTAGTGGTGAACAAGCTGATCCTTGTGGAGTACCTCTGTTCTGTGATGTATGTACCGTCGTGTTTTGTAGTGTCATGTATACATGTCTATTATGGAGATAGTCTGTTAGTAATCTGTAAATATTTTGGGGGCATTGATGTTTGTGTAGTGATTCGAATATCGATGGCCACCAAGCATGGTCAAATGCTCCTTTGATGTCCAACGAAATTACCACAATATGTTTCTTTTCTTGCAACTGCAATTCTAATAAATTCACAATTTTATGAAGAGCATCTACAGTGCTTGTTTGAGGCGTGAACCCATATTGATTAGGGTGCAATGGTGCATGCTTAATAAGGTGAAAAGAAAGTCTGGAGTTGATAATTTTTTCTAGAACTTTGCCTCCGACTGGAATGATACTTATAGGTCTGTAGTTTTGTCCATTATGTTTAGGTACTGGGATTACTTTAGATATTTTCCATACATCAGGGAAGATTCTACTATTGAAACATTTATTATACGATGCTATTATAAAATTTGGAAAAATATTGAATACTTGTTGAAATATTTCAACTGTAATTAAATCAAATCCAGCTGCTTTGCGTGGATTTAAGTTATCAATTTAATGTCTTATCTCTATATCTGCTAAAGTACTGTCGTCCTGAGTATTGGGTAGTTACTGTTTCGTCTCATGGTGATGTGTATGTCAGTGTCGTTAGTAGGGTCGTCACTTATGAAGAAGTTGTTCATTAAATGTTGTAGTGTTTCCTCAGTGTCTGTCGTGAAAATTCCGTCACTTTCCGTATTGTACGTAGTTGTAAATCAGTCCTTAATTTTCCAGTTGAGTGTTTATATATCCATGTCCAAGGATTAGTTTTTTCTATGTTATTGCAGTACGTTTTCCATGAATTCAATTTTTTCCTCTTTAATGTTTTTGTGTAAGTAGATTTTATTTGTAAGTAAGCATTTTTCCGAGTTAGTCTTAAATCCTGATTGTTTTTTGTACGTTGGAATTGTCGTCTTAATGTGTTGGTTTTGTGTCTTAGTTCAGTCAGTTCTTGAATCCACCAAGGAGCCGATTTCATAGTCCTATGCTTTTTGTGTCTTAAAAATAGACTGTTGCATGTCTTAATTAGGCACTTATGAAATAAGCTTATGGTTATATTAATTCCTCTTGAATCCAGAGAGTCAATCAAGTATGTTTCTAGATTTGGTAATGCATTAGTGCTAGGTACAAATTTTATTTTAATATAATCTTCCAATTTTTCCTGGAAAATATCCCAGTTGGCATGTTTGGTAATATATGCTTTTTTATTTGTAAGGAATTGTCTATTAGCTGTTGATACTTGTAGTGAGTAGGTCAATATGGAATGGTCTGAAAAATTCTCTCCGTCGTGGTTTGTCCAGTCATGTAAGTATTTGGTCATAGTTCCATTTGTTATTGTCAAGTCTATGTTGCTGTTACCATAAGTGGATGAGAAAGTAGGTTTTAAGTCATTGTCGTTTATTATAAATAGATTTTTAGATAGAATAAAGTTTTCTAATATACGACCCCTTTCATTCCTTATTCTATCAAACCAGAGAGGCGATCTACAGTTCGTATCCGCTGCGATTAGAATACCATGGTTAGGATATCTATTCATTACCTTTTCAATTTTTATTAAATCCTCCTCAACATTTTTAGTAATATCAAAATACATATTTATTAAAATGAAATTTGTATTTATGATATTAAGTTTAATTACGCACATATCGTCATCTGATACATCTGTTAGAAATAGAATATTAATATTTTTATTAATTAGTACAGTACTAGCTCGTGTTTTGTTTTTTTCCAAATTCAAATACTCTATGTCTATTTGAATATCCATATGTTTTATTATGTTTTAGATAAGGCTCTTGTAACAATAGAATATCTAGCTTATATGTATCAATCAAATGTTTTAAATAGTTCATAGCCTTCCAAGAATGTCTACTATTAAATTGTGCAATGTTTACATTAACATATGTTTTATTAACCATTAATATATAAATAGTTATGAAGTAACTGTTTGTTATCAAATAAAAGGAAGGTTATAGTGTATTTCCAGTAGTAAATTATTGAAATTATTTTAAAAATTAAGAAGGACTGAATAAAGATAATAAAAACAAGCTGCAAAAATGTGCCTAAAAATAAAATTGAATTTAATTTAGTATGACTATACTAATATTTGCATCTAATCATAATTGGTATTTTGTATTAATCTTGAAATTGCAGCTTTGTATGAAGGACATTCTTTTGAGATAGCAGAATGATTCACATCAACTCTGAGGTGTGGCTTACATCTGTTATTGAAATTGGAACAATTGATGTATTTATTAACATTGGACTTACATGCTTTGAGATCGTGTTGTCCCCCGCAGATCGGACAGGCTTGCTGGTTCTTGCACTCCTGATTGGTGTTCCCGTGTCCAAGTCTTGAACAGTTTGAACATCTCCTCACGGCCAGGTAGTCCTCAACAGTTGGACTTACATGCTTTGAGATCGTGTTGTCCCCCGCAGATCGGACAGGCTTGCTGGTTCTTGCACTCCTGACTGGTGTTCCCATGTCCAAGTCTTGAACAGTTTGAACATCTCCTCACGGCCAGGTAGTCCTCAACAGTTGGACTTACATGCTTTGAGATCGTGTTGTCCCCCGCAGATCGGACAGGCTTGCTGGTTCTTGCACTCCTGATTGGTGTTCCCATGTCCAAGTCTTGAACAGTTTGAACATCTCCTCACGGCCAGGTAGTCCTCAACAGTTGGACTTACATGCTTTGAGATCGTGTTGTCCCCCGCAGATCGGACAGGCTAGCTGGTTCTTGCACTCCTGATTGGTGTTCCCATGTCCAAGTCTTGAACATCTCCTCACGGCCAGGTAGTCCTCAACAGCACAGATGGAGTAGAACAGCTTCACTCTCTTCTCCAGAAGGCTTCTTCTGACTCCAGGGCTGACTTCTACCACTGCCCATCTCCGCTTGCTGCCTCTATGTTCTCTGTTGAATTTCAGAGAAAATTCTTCCTCAGCACAGAGTATTTCATTTTGTGTTTGAATAGCTTTTATGAGGTTAGCTTCATTAGCTTCCTCTGGTATATTTTTAATAATTAGCCGAGGGTTAAATTTCTTAACCTCTTCTAATAAAAGTTTTGAAGAATCAGAATTGATTTTGGTCTTTATTTTTTCAAGGTCATCTTTTGTATCGACTCGAATAAACAAATGTCCTGCTTTGGTGGAAACCATTCTCTGAAATCCAATTTTCATCTTTATTGGATTAATTTCTTGTTTAAATATAGTTTTTGTTTCATCAGCAGAAGATTGTTTGTTTCTATTTTTGATTATTGCATTGTTATTTGAAGAAATAGTAGCTTTACTCACATTTTTTACCATTTCATAGTATGTTGGCACGTTTCTCTTAACTGTTGAGGTTAATTTCTTCTCTTCAACGGTTTTCTTCAGTTCTTCATTTTTCTCAAACAATTTTTCAATACACTCGCGTGCTTTAAGTAAAATATCAGTGGTTTTAATCTTAATTTCGGCTTTTGAACATTTAGAATCTTTTATAAATGAAATAAAAGGAATGAGTTCTTCTAGGAATTCCTCACCTGTCGCCATCTTGTCAGCGAATTTATATTGCCTTATTTATTACAATAGCACCTATTTAAATAAATAAAAAAGTTTGAACCTTAAAAAAAAAAAAAAAAAAAAAAAAAAAAAAAATTGTGTTTCCGGTTTTCATTGCATACATATATGGCGGTGTACGTTCTTTATAGGAAAAGAAGGAGTAGGCAACCCACAACACATTTGAGTGTGTTGCGGGTTGCCTTCTCTACATTTTTATATGTTTGTTTTTTAGGGCAAAGAACTACGTGGCTATCATACATTTTTATATGTTGTGGGTGGAAATATAACTGACACAGAAACCTTTTTCACAACCTTTGTTGTGTCTACATTTGTTGTTTTTTTTCGTATTTTCCTTCATACTGTTTCTGTTTTTAGGACACAGGAGTGTTATCTAGGCGCACGGTAGTGCGCCAGGCCAAGTTCCGGCCTAAGCATACTGTGTGTCTATTACAGGAGGTCTTAGAGCCGATTTTTACCCTCTCATAACTTTCAACCAGGTAATGATAAAGTTATGAAATTTTACACAGGTATTATACTACTAGATGTGAGTAAAACTGGAAATTTTCATAATTCTACATCGAATAGTTTCTGAGATATAAGCGATCGAAAATCGGGATTTATAGGACTCACTCACTCATTCACTCACTCAATGACTCATCAAAATTATTAGGCACTTCCCATGATGCTAGAGACTTGAAATTTTGCATGATGATAGATATGAAGGTGTTATTAAAGGAAAAATCGAAAAATTCTGAAAAACTGTGTGACTCCGCTTCCAGGGCGGGGGCGTGCCAGTTTTGTACTTCCTTCGGAAACCCGTCATTCCGTCCGAAACCCATGATGTGGGGTATCAAATGAATCGTCTCGGTATGAAGAACCTATATTTGATGTTTTAAGAAACGATTAGACTTATACCAGCTGTCTGTCTGTATGTTTGTTCATTATACAAATCCGTACCGTTTGACCGATTTTGACCAAACTTGGGACACAGATGGGCCTTGATACGGGGAGAATAATAAGCTAGGTTAAATTGTCTATCAGCTGTCTGTCTGTTTGTTCCTTATACAAATACACACCGTTTGACCGATTTTGACAAAATTTGACACACATGTCGGTCTTGATCCGGGGAGTGTCATAGGCTAGTTCAAAATGGTCTATCAGCTGTTTGCCCAACTGTTAATTCCTTATACAAATCCACACGATTTGACCGATTTTGACCAAACATGGTACGTAGGTAGGTCTTTATCCGGGTAGTGTCATAGGCTAGGTAAAAAAGGTCTTTCAGCTGTCTGTCTGCATGTTTGTTCCTTACACAAATTCACTCCGTATGACCGATTTTGACCCAACTTGGCACACGGGTAGGCCTTGGTCCGGAGAATGTACTAGGCTAGGTAAAAAAGGTCTTTCAGCTGTCTGTCTGTATGTTTGTTCCTTATACATATTCTCACCGTTTGGCCTATTTTGACAAAACTTGGCACACAGGTAGGTCTTGATACGGGACTGTCATATTACCTATGATGTTTTGTACTTTTTGTTCCATCGGAAAGCCATCATTCCTTCTGAAACCCATCATGTGTGGTATCAAATGAATCGTCTTGGTAAGGAGAACCTATATTTGATGTTTTAAGAAACATTTCGGCGCATCTTAACAACAACAGCTGTGACTTCTTTCTTAAATGTAGTAAATAAAGTCGTAGGGGTTAACTGCGTAATATACTTGAAAGCAGATACTAAGTTTTTCAAAGTCGAGTCATCTTAATTACGAAGTTTAGGATCACAAACCCAAAATGTATCGTCTTTGTTCTTATCTTTTTCTTGAAGGCCTTCTACACTTTCCCTATTGTGATCTTTATCCTCGGGATAAGGTTCCTGTGTTTTACAGTTTAATAGTTTAGTTAAGAGAGCAATCAATTTGTTTTCTAGAGTAATGTCATCTGGAAGAGCTTCTAACTTTTCTAGTCTAGTGATTAGATGTATGTAGGTTGATTATTGGTATCAAATATCTAGCAGTAAGGAGAACTTTATGCAGAATCCAAAGACCATAGTTTTATATGAAGTACAAAAGCCAGTACGTATGCGGGAACTAAATTTTAATTAATACTTAGAAAAAAGTAATGAGATCCCAAAAAAAACATAAATGTGAAATAGAGGCCAAGTTCCTCCCCCCACAAAGGAACACTCCCTTCCCCAAAAATATCCCCTCCTAAACCCCCCCCCCCCAAAAAAAACGCCTTACCATCCTACACTACAAAAAAGTAGTATGAGTTAGTGTATTAAGTGCACCATAGTTTTTGAGGAATTTGAGTAGTTTATCTGTTATATTATGTATTTTGAATGTCCATATTATCCATAGTCTTAAAATTCAATGATGTATGTCTTATTTTGGAACCAACTTACGAAATCAACATTAAAAAACAGCATGATCTAATGACTTTAGGCTAATGGTGCAGCTACATTCATAACATAAATGACAGTCAAGACAATATTAATGTATCAAATGTATACCTGACGGTAAGTCATTAAAAATAAAAGTATAAATACAATTTCAAAAAATGTATTAAAACCAGCTCCACGGGTTTAACATTCCTTGAGGAGCTCAAATACCTACTGTACTACTAATACTGCTTGATCATACATGCATTAAACACTCGTCAAAATGGCCCATATACATATATACATCTGGAGCTACGGTAGCCGTGAGTGTTAAGGCGTGAGTACTTAACTCTCTGTGCCAAAGGTCGTGGGTTCCTGGCTAGAAAAGGGTGGTAACGTATATTTACCCGTCCCAATATTCTTTTTAGAGCGGTTCCTCCCTCCCCCATAGGGAGGAACCCCGCTTATAAGGTTGATCTCATGACGCAATCCAGAAGTGCAGACTAGAAAATTTTGCGTTTCAGAACCCCTGGAGACCGAAAATGATGGTGGTTCAAATTTGTATATATATATATATTTGTCTTTTCGCTCTCTAGGTAGAAGACGAATGTTCCGATTTTGATGAAATTCGGTACCAAAATCCGTCGTCCAATTTGAAAGGTCAAGTTCGTTAACCAGCAAAATCCGTCCACTGGAAGATGGCGTTTGGGGCGAAATTCGCGCAAAAAAAAATCGTAACGCTTACGTTTTTGAGTTCATAAGCTTGTAAGCACTCGTTTTATAGGCTTCTTGGGCTAGGAAAACGAATTAAACCATTTTCAAGGCGATAGCTTAAACCGTTTCCGAGAAAATTGGAAACATAGTTTTTGAATACCGTTTTTAGTTTGGGTACTTAGAATCATAGGATTCAGTTGCAACATTTTCTGCATGTTCTACTTTCATTAAAACTAATTCGTTGAAATTTGTGTTACGTTTGGAGTTAAGGAAGGGTTAGAATAAAATATTTTATTAACAGACATAAAAAGTTTTGGTAACTTTGTATACTTTCCTTAATATCTCGAAAAAGGTTGAGAATCTTGGTAAACAGAAGAATACCATTAGAAAGCTTACTAAATGCTCTACAAAAAAGGTTCTGATGAATGTTTTGATTAGACGATGTCAATAGGAGAAATAAGTGCTTAAAACTTTAAAGTAATTGATTTCACTTATTCGAACTGTTCTTTTTGTCTGTTTTTATTCCTTGTTATTTTTTAACTGCTTATAGTTGGATAATGTATTTGATAATAGTTCAGGTTAAGAAAAATAAGAAAAACAATTTAATCTTAGAGATATGGATTTCCAAGATATAGCTTTTCAACTGCCTAGCGGGGTCCTTCCTATGGAGGGTTGGCCGACTCATCCAGGTAAGATCGTAAATCAAGACCTTTCTAGAAATGTGGACCCAAAATAATAACAGCTTCTATTTTAATCATTCTAAATGTGTCTAGGGATAAGAACGGAACCGCACTAAGATAATGCAGTTCCTGCGAGTCGGGCTTTAATTTTAAAGTATGTTCGTCAGAATGAAGAATAGTTGGTAGAATGGGGTAGGCCGAGGATGGTTGGCGTTCTAGGATTAAAAATAAACCAATTGAACAGAATCTATAAAGCGCCAAACCCTGCTAATAACAAACCTCCTTATAGGAATCTATAAAGCGCCAAATCCTGCTAATAACAAACGTCCTTATAGGAATCTATAAAGCGCCAAATCCTGCTAATAACAAACGTCCTTATAGGAATCTATAAAGCGCCAAATCCTGCTAATAACAAACGTCCTTATAGGAATCTATAAAGCGCCAAATCCTGCTAATAACAAACGTCCTTATAGGAATCTATAAAGCGCCAAATCCTGCTAATAACAAACGTCCTTATAGGAATCTATAAAGCGCCAAATCCTGCTAATAACAAACGTCCTTATAGGAATCTATAAAGCGCCAAATCCTGCTAATAACAAACGCCCTTATAGGAATCCTCTAGCAATAGGACTCTTGTTATTCCAAAGACATTGGAACAGGTAGATAGTTTAGACCTCGGCTTAATTACAGATGAAATTTCAAGGCATCCCGAAAGGCATTAGTTTGCTTCGATGAGGCAAAGTAGTAGAGCCTTAGTTTTGGAAAGTTTGTACGTTGAGCCGGAAAGTTAGTTGGATGGAGTTCTCTTTAGTAGATGTCTTGTTCCTGATGTCGACCTCAATATACCAACTAACTAAATTTCCAAGTAAGGTACCCCCCCCCCCCCCCTAACATGTGAAGCCTACTTCATGAGGCAAGATACTCTCCAAGGATTTGTGCAAGTTACTTTTGCAGCAAGAACAACCCTTGTGGAGAAATCTTTAATCACGCGTAAAAAACTTATGGTTCAAACTTATGTATCAAACTTATGGTTTATTATAGTTGCAATTTATGGTTTAGTTATACATTCTTAATAGATTATCATTAAAAAAAGGTTATACCTTAAAAGCTCTTCGTATAAAAAATTCCTCCATGTTTTGCACTTTAAGACCTCACGACTTTCCTCGCCCCTCCATAGGGAAAAACCCCGCTTATGAGTTCTATCTAATCGCAACTAGAATATTTCTCGTTTCAGAAACCATAGATTATAGAAATAACGGTGGTTAAAATTTGTGATTGTATATAGTTATACTTATAAATATTTCTTGACTTCCTAGCAAAATTAAAATAAGTGAAATATTTATATTCATTGGATTGTTGATAGTTTTATATAAAAAAAGCCTACTAGGCTCAGAATATTATTTCTCGACTACTGATAGTTTTTGAGTGGTTCGATTCCTCAATGTTAGTCATTTTAGCACTTTCCTCCGAAGGAAAGTAGCTATTGAGGTTGCACTCATGACGGAATTTTTGAAAAATTTCTTCGACTCTTTATCGTTCCTACCTAGTAGACACCGAAAATTACCCCAGTTAAAACTTATATATATCTATATATATAGTTATATATGTGTCCGTTAACACGATACAGGCCAGAGTTTTTGTTTTTTCGCCACGAAACATGGAATGTAGTATTCTCCTATCAAATGATTGAACGAGTTCATCAACCAACAAAATCGGTCCATCTGGGGGGGGGGGGGTTACTCCGAGCCAAAGTAGTTATTTTTTCAATACCAGCCATAATTTTTGTTATATGTCAACGAAACTCGGTATTTGTTGTGGTCAACTGAAGAGAAAATTTTTTTTGTAAAAGTCGGTTGTCTAGAATGGGGGGTTTACTCCGGACAGAAATTACTATTTTCCTTATACCGGTCGTAATTTCTGTTGTATTGTTACGAAACTCTGTGTACGCCCTGGCTATCTAATAAGAATAAAGTCTTATGAAAATGAAATAAATCGGTCTACTGGAAGGGAGGAGGGTGTTACTTTGTACTATGTTTGAATTGAATTCTTCCGCCGAACGTAGGTTCGCGAAACTCATCAAGATCAATAGATGAATATGTGAAGCTTTGTGTATTTATTACCTAGTGTAGTACCACGCATACACAAAAATCTGGAAGGAAATTAATTACAAAATTAATAATTGAAACAGCTGCTCATAAAAAATGCAAAAGAGTAGAACTATTTATGTTTTTATTTTATTTATCTATAAAGGTTATTTTAAGCAAATTATTCAGGAATGCATTCGACGCTTCCCAATTCTGAGGAAAGTGCGTAGCTATGCAGCTCCTGCGTGACGGACTTTTATTTCTATAAATTATCTCAACGGCCATGGAGAGCAACAGCTCACGTTTCGAACGTTCTCAAGTCAAGTTCGACTCATGATGAACGTTCTCAAGTCAAGTTCGACTCATGATGAACGTCCTCAAGTCAAGTTCGACTCATGATGATGATAACTTAACGCGGGGGAGGAGAAAACTTCTAGAACTCGCTCTTTAAAAGTTTTTACTTCTGATTTACTTGGTATACTTCGGATGCTAAATTATAATTTTAACGTTTGCTTTACTCGAAGGAACCCCATTCGCCGTCTGAAGCGTAACTGGCCTAGAGTCCAGCTCCAGGAGTAGTTACTACAATACAGAGATGGGCATAATTTTATTTATAAATAAAAATACGAATTTATTCGTACTTCATATATTTTGGAATACGAATATAAATAAATTCGTATTCATAAGTGTGAATACGAATTTATTTTTATTCACATATATTAAATATGAAAATACAAATAAAATTTTATTCGCAAATTTTTCTGCGAATACAAATAAATTCACAGAAAAATTGGAAATAATCACAAAAAATGTGAATATTTACAAAAAATCAAGTGATTACAAAAAAAATCACATTAAAATATACAAATACAAATTTATTCACAATAAAATTTGCAAATAAATCATGAATTTATTCGTATTAAGATGATGTTACGAGAGTTATTAAAGGTGATTTTTTTTTTTTTTTTTTTTAAGACGTTTAACGTCTAGGTTATTAACGCCTAGATTTTTTGTTTGCCCCGAGTCCGCCGCGGGACCACCAGCCATGCTGCAGGGACATAGTTTGTCATCTGTACCACCATAAATATTAAAAAAAAAAAAAAAATCACCTTCAATAACTTTCGTAATATCATCTTAATACGAATAAATTCATAATTTATTTGCGAATTTTCTTGTGAATAAATTTTTATTCACAAATTATAATGTGAATAAATTTTTATTCGTATATTTTAATGTGATTTTTTTTTGTAATCACTTGATTTTTTATAAATATTCACATTTTTTGTGATTATTTACAATTTTTTCTGTGAATTTATTTTTATTCGCAGAAAAATTTTCGAATAAAATTTTATTTGTATTTTTATATTTAATATATGTGAATAAAAATATATTCGTATTCACACTTATGAATACGAATGAATTTATATTCGTATTCACAAATATATGAAGTACGAATAAATTCGTATTTTTATTTATAAATAAAATTATGCCCATATCTGCTACTATATTACCACTGAATACTGCAACTGTGCGGCTTCCCTCCTCACGAGCTTCAGGACATATTCACAAGTATCATTTTACTAGTAATGTATTTTTATATTGTTGTAAATTCTGAATAAATAAATAATAAACAAAGAAAGAAAGTCGGTAAGCATTCTTTACCACTAGAACAATCTTTTGCGAAAATTAGAAAATTCTGTGCATTAGAAGTTTTCGTTACCTGAGTCACACTTCTAACTAAAATTTAAATATCTAAGGGGAGTAGGGTCTACCCGCGGTCTAGTGGCTAGCCGCCCTTATCTATACGTAATAGCGCGAGTGCTTTCCTTTTTTCGCAAGTAAAACCACTGAACCCATGATCTAAACACCAGATTGACTTCGTAAAATATTATTTAAATTTTAACGTCCATTTATTATTAACTACGAATTTGAGGACGGGTTATCTATAGGTTACCATCCTTTTCTAGCCAGGATAGGGGTGATGCCTTTTCTTTTTTCGAAAGAAAAGCCACCGCCCCTAGTGGGAATCGAACCCACGACCCTTTAGCACGGAGTGTTAAGTGCTCACGGCCACCGGGCCTCCAAAACATATTATACAAATTTAGTAAACAAAAGTTAATATAGTAATGAAAATTTAAAATCGCTGCAATCACTACTAAAAGTAACTTTTTTTTTACTACTATATTTACATAATATGGTTTCTAACGAACCCTTAGATTACTTGTGTTTTTAAGTAATACTTTTAGGCTTGTACAGCATTAATGAAAATAAGCAGAATATATTTCTGCAAGCAATATTTATTAATAAAAAGGTTAACATTATAAAAATCGATGGTAATTGTGAAGTTAGGGGCCTCCTCACCGATTTTTTGTCCGGCGTTCTATAACATAATAATAATAATAATAATATTTATTTGTAATTGAACATTGTCCTTACAAATATGATCGGGGTAAATATATACAATTCATGAAAATTAAATTAGAGTAGACTCTTATAGAACAAGTAAATAAAATAAGCTTTTATAATACAGAATAATTAAGAACTGATATTTCGGTTCGTTTACTACACGCTGCGGTTGCCTCTTTTCTTCATTACATCCTCCAAGTAAATGCAAAAGGCGTTTATATCGGTGATGTTAGAGGTGTTCAGGAAATGATAAGTTACGGAGTTGTTGGTGTGTTCATCAATAATAGGTTTCAGAGTATTTCTGAGATTGGAGTATTCAGGACATCGCCACAGCAGATGCTCCAAGTCTTCTTGTTACAATACACAGTTGGTGCATATTTTGTTCTTTTCTATTTTGTACCTTTGACGGTGGATGCTGAGGTAAAGTGTCTTCTTGTTCGCTAATCTTAGTTGACTTATGATTCTTTGTCTATTTATGTTCATATTTATTAGAAGGTAGCTGTTGTAGGTATGAATTGCACTATATATGGTACTGTAGGAGGTTGTGTTGATGTGGTCTAGGTCATCTTTAATCAGGTTTGCTTTTAATTTTGGCGCTATTTCTTTGAGTAATTTGAAATTTGGGGTTTGAGCTGTGATTTGGTCTGTTACTTCATACTTTAAAAGAAAATATTTTAACTTCGTTGCCCAGTTTTGCGAAGAAAGATTGGTCAGTTTTGAGTCCAGGAGGAGTAATTTCTGGTAGCATAATTTTGGGTATCGTGTGTCATCCATGCCGAGTAGTTTCATCCACCAGCCTGCGATTCTCTGTGCTGCCTGTGTTGATATAGCGTAACGTTCTATAACATATTTATATTTTATATTTATTTCGCATTATGGGCATACGTGCTATCCGTTTCCGCTCGCTACGCTCGCTCAAGAAGATATCAAAACTCTAGTCTAGTAAAATATTAAGAAATGTGAAGTATTCGTATTTATTATATTGGTGAAGAAAAAAATCCTCAGGAATTTTGCATACGATAACAAGATCTCTGAGGAATATGCATAGGGTATGCAGCTCCTGTAGGATGGTGATTTTGCTTGAATGATTTAATTTGCAATATAGTGGAATATTCGATTTGATACGTTGTGGAACATTCAATTTAATACATAGTGGAATATTCCAATTGTGATATAGAGAAAGACCGAACTGTTGAAATTAATGAAAAAGGAAGTGTTTGATGAATGAGTTCCGATGAAGCACGAGAACTCGATTTACTATCGATTCTCGGAGGCAATTCGATGAATGTTTTACGACCGACTGAAAACCAAACCGTTCTTGAATAAACTCCGTTTGACTATTGTCGGAAACTACCCATGATATCAATGATTCCTAATTGTGGGCATTACCAAGATGGCGAACAACCAATCAGCTATTATAAACCTCATCAAGTTAACACATAAACTCAGTTAATGGAATTATGGGACAATAAAGTTAACTCGGCTGGTAACTCGACCAATTTCCGGAGTCAGTTATCGATTTTAATCAAACTACCAATAACTTTCCTGGCTATAATCTAATGGTAAAGCTACATTCAAATAGCCAGTTCAAGAAATTAATTTAAAAGCAAGATCGTAAATTAATTATTAAAATGGGTAATCAAGATCAAAACAATAGTAATATAAGTCGTGTGGTATCAAAACACACATCATTGAAACCAAGTTGAAACATATGTTTCAATCTCCTCCTATCTATCTTCAATCTATATCGATCTTCTCAATCAAGTAGCACTTTTGGTCAATATCACTTCCCTCAATAGTCATATCATATCAATATATATATCAATAGTCATATTGAAATTATATGCCAAATGAAATATATAAGATCAAACGAGTCTTCTAACTGAGACATCCATGACCCAAACACAAATTAAAAAAAAAAAAAAAAAGAAACCAATTTGTTCAGAAACCAAAAAAAAAAAATAGAACAAGTCTTATATTTAAAAAAATTAAACAATATAAAAATATACGTGTATAATTTTCTCAAAAGTTTTAAGTCAAAACAATAGATCATGCTGTTTAAAAAAAAACAGCATGATCTATTGTGTTTTGAAAATCATTTTCTTTACCATTATATAGAGGACATTTTGAACTTGTAAAATCAACGGTTATCTCAAAATCGTAAAAATAGTGTTGTGTCTTGTTTTGATTTCAAACGCCTCATATATCAAATATGTACCTAGTGGAGTATCAATAGAAAGCAAAATAGAATTATAATGTAAATAAATTTATATGATTTAGAAGAGAGAAGAGAGGTGTAAAAACGTTTGGCCGATGAGGTGGAGACAGCGCAGTCTTCGATGGTTGATGCAATGGTGGAGGGCGATGACTTGAAGCATCTTTTCGGGTAGTCTCTGTAGTCGATGTCTGGTATGCGTTGGTCACTCTGGATCTTGAGCGCTCTCTGTGTGACTTCAGTGCGCGGAGAGTTCTGTACACCTGACATCCTCGGTAGTTGGCAGGGTGATTTTCACCACAGTTCGCACAGGAAGCTGGGAGTTCTGCAGATTTAGTGCAGTCCTTCGAGTTATGCTCTTCGCCGCATTTCACACATTTAGGAGCGTGGCTGCAGTATCCCTGTGTGTGATTGTATTCCTGACATTTGAAACACTGAGTTAGACCTTTCCGGTGACGAGGCTCTTCGACTTTGATCCTCGTGTACAGCAGAAATTCCTCTCTGAATATTTCTCGACTTTTTTCCGTCTTTTCGAGATCAACAAAGAAAAGGGGAAGGTGTGCTTTAGTGATGGGATGTAGCACATTTGTGACTCTCTTCACGCTGTATCCAAGTTCTGTAAGCTCCTTCTTAATGTCTTCTGTTGGTGTTGAATAGTGAAGGTTTCGAATGACAACACGGTAGGATTTCTCCTCTGGCAAAACAGCACAGATTGTTGCCGATAATGTTTGGCTCCTTCCATATACTATTCATTGACATGTATACTTAGACCAGCACAATTAATTATTCTACTTATAATTGTACAGATTTTAAATAAACATGAAAAGAAAAAAAAATATGATTTAGAAGATTAATAAATGCAAAGCAAGATTATAATAAACAACAAAATTATTAAAATAAGTAAACAAAAATTAAAACAAAACTAATACAGCAAATATATGCCTGATCAATCAATTTATTAAAAACAGCGTGATTGTAGTAGAACTAAATATTCCCTTACAATTGCTTTGTCATGTGTGAGAACTATAATTATCCATGATGTAAGTTAGTTGTCATTTTAAGTAATTTAAAAAAAAAAATACAATTAAAAATTTAAGGCGTTTAATATCAAAACCAACTCGATCCATTTTTACTATCAGGAAAGACAAAAAAAAAAAAAACAACAAATTTCAGACTCTATTCAATTTTTCCGAAATGTTTTTTCCTTTTAAGAATTGTCTGTGATACCGTGAAATTGAGTCACATTTGTACTGTGTGGTGGAATTGATACAAACCTATCAATAAATCAATAAAGCTTTACTTACAATATTTACAAGTGCTTATAACATGTACAGTAAACATAAACATGTTCCTGCTAATTTATAGGAAATTATTTGATTTTAATAATTCTGCAATTTTGAGGAAAATTTAAGCCTGGAATCACAAAATAATGAAGCTGTTACAAATCTCACAACGTGGGGTCATATATGACCCCATCTAGTCTTTCGTAATTCTTTTACAAATTTGGTGTTAGGTTTCTGAAATGGTATTTTAAGATGGCTACCATGCATAATATAACAATTTATAACCAAATAATCTTATTTAATTGTAAACTGGGGGAATGGGAAATCAAACATCAAAATACCACAAATTTAGAGAAAGTTTGTTTGAATATTTGTCCTCTGAATATCAACATTAAATATAACGTTTTCTCCTATAATATTTTATCTTTATGACTGCTAGAATAAAAAAATACTGTAATTTGTAAAAGTTGCTTAAAAGGGAAAAAACATAGTGGCTTGAAAGTACACACAATATAATGATCAAAAAAATAAAAATATTGATATTTATTAATATACTTTTCAGATATACTTTGCCTGTGTTCAGCACACAGACTCTTACTACACTTTCCACAATGTGTTACAGCTTTCCTGTCATTTTTACGATAAAAAAAAAGTCCGACTCGCAGGAACTGCGTCATCTTAGCGCGGTTCCATTCATATCCCTAGTGTTATTTTGTAGACTTAGAATAGAAACAGTTATTACTTTGTTTGGATCATTCCTAATGTAAACAAATATGAAAAAAAAAAACAAGATTTTCGGCTAGGGATGAAACTATCCTAAGCAGAAATTACTCTTTCTGCCGTCCCAAGTTTCGGTCTACGAAGACTCTTCTACGAATATATTTCTAATTTACTTAACTTGCAGTGCTAACATATCCATTTTACTTTTAAATGCAATTAAACAAAATAAAATTGTACATGAAAATGAGAAAGTAGTGTTATTTTTTATTGAACTAAGGCCACATTCAACCACAAAATATAATTATATTTCTAGTATAGCATTTGGCTGCATGACTTCCTACAGGTAAAGGTAACTGTCAGCTGTCCTAGAATGCTTGATGAGAACAATGAATCTTGATTTATGAAGTGCAATAAAAGCATACCTGAACCGGCAGACTACCTCGACCCGGAAAGACCCTACACGGCGAATATTTACGTTTTCAGTTCTGTTACAGGTTCAAAGAATTTGTATTTATTCCCCTGTTTTATTGAGAAATACATCCTCCTCCTAGAAGCAATAACAAAATAACAAGAAATAAAAACAGACAAAAAGAACCGTATAAATAAACGAAATCAATTATCGTTTATCAAACTTCTAAGTTATATGTACTTATTTCTCCGTTTGACATCTTCTAATCAAAACTTTCTTCAGAACCTGTTTTCTAGAGCATTTAGTAAGCTTTCGAATGGTAACCATCCGTTTACCAAGATTCTCAACCGTTTTCGAGATATTAAGGAAAGTATATGAAGTTTCCAAAGCTTTTCATCTCTATTAATAAATTATTTTAATTTAACCCTTCCTTAACTCCAAACGTAAGTAAATTTTCAGCATACTAGTTTTGATGAAATTAGAACATGCAGAAAATGTTTCAACTGAATCCCATTATTCGAAGTACCAAAATCAAAGACAAAAAGAACCGTTCGAATAAACAAAATCAATTACTTCAAAGTTTAAGCACTTATTTATCCGATTGACATCGCTTATTCAAAACTTTCTTTAGAACCTTTTTTGTAGACCATTTAGTAAGCTTTCGAATGGTAACCTTTCGCTTCCCAAGATTGTCAACGGTTTTCAAGATACTAACGAAAGTATAAAAGGTAACCAAAACTTTTCTTGTCTGTTAATAAAATATTTTATTCTAACCCTTCCTTTACTCCAAACGTAACCAAAATTTCAACATATTAGTGTTGATAAAATTCGAACTTGCAGACAATGTTTCAACTGAATCCCATAATTCTTAGTACCAAAATCAAAGACAAAAAGAACAGTTCGAATCAATTACTTAAAAGTTTTAAGCACTTATTTCTCCGATTGACATCGCTTATTCAAAACTTTCTTTAGAACCTTTCTTGTAGACCATTTAGTAAGCTTTCGAATGGTAACCTTTCGCTTCCCAAGATTTTCAACCGTTTTCGAGATATTAAGAAATTATACGAAGTTCCCAAAACTTTTTATTATTTCTGACAACAGAAAATTGGTCTCATTTTACCTATCCTGTTTTACACACACATACATTTTCCTTACAAATACAACATAAGAAATTACAAAAATAAAAAGCAATAAAAAACCAAGGGAAAGAGACAAAAATTACAAAAAGAACGACAAAAACCCGTTCATAAGAACAAAACAGACGTATTTGAAGTTTTAAGCACTTATTTCTCCGATTGACATAACCTAATCAAAAATAGTTTTAGAATCATTTTTGTAGAGAATTTAGTAAGCTTTCAAATAGTTTCTCTCCACTTACCTCGATTTCCCAACTGTGTTCGAGATATTAATGAAAGTATACGAAGTTTCCAAAACTTTTCATGTCTGTTCATAAAATATTTTATTCTAACCCTTCCTTAACTCCAAACGTAACATAACTTTCAACATATTAGTTTTAATGAAAGTAGAACATGCAGATAATGTTTCAACTGAATCCCGTTATTCTAAGTACCCAAACCAAAAACGGTATTCAAAAAGTAGTTTTCCAATTTTCTTGACAACGGCTAAAGCTATCGCCTTGAAAATGGTTTCATTCGTTTTCCTAGCCCAAGAAGCCTATAAAACGAGTACTTACAAGCTTATGAACTCAAAAACGTAAGCGTTACGATTTTTTATGCGCGAATTTCGCCCCAAACGCCATCTTCCAGTGGGCGGATTTTGCTGGTTAACGAACTTGACCTTTCAAATTGGACGACAGATTTTTGTACCAAATTTCATCAAAATCGGACCATTCGTCTTCTACCTAGAGAGCGAACAGACATATATATATATATATATATATATATATATATATATATATATATATATATATATATATATATATCTAATATATAAAATTCTCGTGTCACAGTTTTCGTTGCCATACTCCTCCGAAACGGCTTGACCGATTTTGATGACATTTTTTGTGCTTATCCGGTATCTATGAGAATCGGCCAACATCTATTTTTCATCCCCCTAAATGTTAGGGGTAGTCCACCCCTAAATTTTTTTTTTTATTTTTTAGACAAAATTTTTAATTTCTATTTTTTTATGATACAACATACAAAAATACATACAATCCTCAATTTTCACCCTTCTACGATCAACCCTTATTTTTTAATATCCATTTTAGTCACTTCTGACCCAGTAAACAGCACGGAGAAGGGATGAGAACGAAGCCGGTCTCCTTTCTTTCTCACTCCCTACACAGTTGTCGGCCATCATTATTGTTTATGCATCAAGTGTAGTAGTAACGTTGACAATTGTTATTTTGCTATCTCAGTGTAACTCTCATATTAACTTTTAATCATTCCTATTTTATCAATAATAATTAAATTATCAATTTTGAGTGTATTTTGCACGATTAGTTAATCAAGTGATTTTATAACCTCAAAAGTACTCAACACGTGACACGAGCTTCCAATAACAACGGATTTTGTGTTGTAAGTATACTTTTTTTTATTTATATCGAAAATGTTGTTGATCTTATAAAAATGTAATTTTAATTTAATTTTATTAAAAAAATGTAATTAAACAATTAAGATTTTCATAGTTTACAAAAAATCAATCATTATGAATCTTTATGTTGAAATGTCAATGGAAATATTGGTTGAGAGATTGATATTGTTTAATAGTGTTACTGTCGTAATTGTTTAATTAATGATATATAATTTTAAGGAATAAATTATTTTAACTTAAAAATAATGTTTGCCTTTTGTTATTTTTATATTCCCTCATCGTTCACAGCGCTCCATGCTTATTTCACGCATATATCACATTCTTACATACATACAATATACACATTCTAACATACATACATACTTACAATAAGTAAGCTATTTTTTGTCTACACTAGAAATTACTAGGAAATTATTTATATGGCAAAACAACGTTTGCCGGGTCAGCTAGTATATATATATATACATATATATATATATATATATATATATATATACATATATATATATATACAAATTTGAACCACCGTTATTTTCGGTTTCTAGGGGTTCTGAAACGCGAAATTTTCTAGTCGGCACTTCCGGATTGTTTCATTGTATCAACCTTATAAGCGGGGTTCCTCCCTATGGGGGAGGGAGGAACCGCGCTAAAACCACAGGGTATATATGACCATCCCCTTTTTCACTCGTATCACATACTTCACCAATTTCACTGTCTTCACTATCCAAAACGTCTCCAAACTCTCTGTTTTTCTCTTTTACAATTTGCCAAAGCATCTGATTGTGAATTTCAACTTCAGTGCAAAATTATTCATCGTTAGACATACTATATGCGATAAATAAAAATGTTACTCAAACCACAACGTGGGGTCGCCCGTGACCCAAAGGCTTTATATATGTTCACAGGGATAAGAATGAGAAAAGCCTGGCTGTCTATTATGATCACCTTGTCAGGACAGGATGGTACAGGATCGGACATGTTTAACAGGTTGAATGTGTAGGAGATAAGAAATATTTTAAGAGCGCTGGGGTCACGGGTGACCCCACCTTGTGATTCCAGGGGCAACATATACTGCTAGATTCTCTTTAGGCAAACATTCATCCTTTGCTATCAGTTAACTGAAAATAGCCTAGCAGTTTAAACTTGTACGACACAGTACTAATACGACCTCATTTTTCGTGTAATAATCGTAATCATAAACACACCTTGAAAGCCTGTGATTATAATCGTAATCATAAACACACCTTGAAGGCCTGTGATTATAATCGTAATCATAAACACACCTTGAAAGCCTGTGATTATAATCGTAATCATAAACACACCTTGAAAGCCTGTGATTATAATCGTAATCATAAACTCACCTTGAAAGCCTGTGATTATAATCGTAATCCTAAACACACCTTGAAAGCCTGTGATTATAATCGTAATCATAAACACACCTTGAAAGCCTGTGATTATAATCGTTATAGTAATTTTGATTATAATTATGTACAACTAATAATAATGCCAACGGCCATAGCCACGTTGAATGCACCGTTTCCCATAGATCACCGAAGTTAAGCAACGTCGGGCGTGGTCAGTACCTGAATGGGTAACCGACCACGTGCTGTTGGCATTAGAAAAGGGTGGCAACCTGTAGATAGCCCGGCGCTAATGGCCAAGATGTAGATGCGCCGTTAAAAAAAAAAAAAAAAAAAAAAAAAAAAAAAAAAAAAAAAAAAAAAAAAAAAAAAAAAAAAAACTAATAATAATGTTCACCTGGCCTTGAGTGTTGAAGCGTATGTACTCTGTGCCTAATGTAGTGGGTTCGATTCCCACTAGGGGTGCTGGCTTTTCTTTAGAGAAAAGAATAGGCATCCCCCCTATCCTGGCTAGAAGTGGGTGGTACCCTATGGATAACCCATCCTAAAATTCTTAGTTAATAATAAATGGACGTTAAAACTTAAATAAGGTTATTAGGGAATGAATTTTTACAACGAATTCTAATGTATCAGGAATTTCGCCATTTTTCTCTTCCTACAATATCTATTTAACACTAGATTTACCAGACCAGTCATTTTGACTGGTCGTGCAATTTCAATTCAAAATTCCTACTACATATGACGGGTTGAGAAGCCAAGGGGTACAAGTGACATTTTAAAAAAAACGAGTCAAGTGCAGTTCTGGACAGTTAATACATACGAAATGTTGGTGGCAAAGGGATATAAATAAATGTCTGAGAAATAGCGGAAACGAAATCAATTACTTTAAAAATGAGCAGATTTGTTTGGTGCACAAGGGATACAAGTGACACTTGTCAACTTGTGACTTGCTCAAATGTTTATTATTCACGATACCAGCAGATTTACAACTTTTGTGTACACAACCTAGAGACTGGCAATGCTTCTATGTACATGTGGCATGATGGTCAGGCCTCATAGCCCTCAAGATACTGTCTGGTTTGCTGAAGTTTATCAATACTCTTCCAGCGACAGTTAAAAAATTAACTATGTTCAGTGACAATGTAGGAGGCCAAAACCAGAGCCGGTATACTGTTATGTTCTAGTTGTATATTGTTAAAATCCCAAGGACTTGAAAATCCCAAAATACAACCCTTAAAACATCTTGCCATATTTTATTGGAGCAATGTATCAATTGAAGTAAATTAAATAAACGACCTAAAATAAATTAATTAAGCTTCCATTCTCGAACTAATTTTTTATAAATTTGCCTACATGTTAATTACAGTGTCCTCTATGCATTGGGAAAGATAGGGCCCTCTAAGCGGTATTCGTTTTCGAGATATTTAGCCTTAAAGATCCACAGTTTAGCATGGGAGACAGGGGCAGACCGTATACATGTTTACCTAAAAAATAGTGAGTTTGCTTAGCATTTTTCTGGAAAACTAGTATATGATGCATAATAGCTAACCTAATCTTACTGACAGAGTTTTAATAGGGAATGTGCTACTTGGCTTCCTATCTTTTCCCAATGCCTTTGAGAACACTGTAATTAACATTTAGACAAATTTATAATTTGTATATGATTTATTTTAGGTCGTTTATTTAATTTACTTGGATTGATACATTGCTCCAATAAAATATGGGGAGATTTTTTAAGGGTTGAAATTTGGGGTTTTAAGGATTGCATCAGTTCAAGAATTACTGGGTAAGGCCTTATGCCAATTTACGTGTAAAAAATCAAAGATTGTATGCCTTAGAAAATATATAATATACAAAAATATAAGCAACAACGCGAATTTTTTAGAAAAGTCTTATATTTGAAGGGCTGTAACTTCGCTCCAAATTGACCTATCAAGTTCGCTGAATTCTCGAAACATTAGTATTTTTATGCACTAAAAGGCAGTGCCCAGAAAATAGTCGTTTACTTTAGATAACAACTTGAATAACAATTTTTCTGACCCCTGATACGGATTCAGGGACCCCAGAAACATATAGGAAACATGGTCTGGTCTCTGGGTCCGGACTTTTATTTTTGTGTGTGTGTGTGTGTGGCTGTCTTATAAATTGATAATATACATTAACAATTAGTTTTTTTCTTAAACTATATAACTGAAATTTCAATTGATGCATAGTAGAAACATAATTAAAACATTATACAGACTTACACTTATCTGGGAATTTACAGAAACGATTTAACTTTAAACAGTGATATCTCAAAATGAATATAACGTCACTTGTATCCCTTGGTATAACATTTCCTTTCCTAAATGATGTTATGACTTTTGTAGCTATAAGTAGGGAATATATTTAATGAACTTAATGTTACTTTATATATATTAGTAACAAATATATTTTTCGTTATTGACATTTCTACCAGTACCAGGTCTGGTAAATCTAGTGTTAAACATACATACAACCTTATAGTTTATATTGTTTTTAAATAAATTCTCAGCTGACTATTCTTTCAATTGAATTTATGTTTTATTTAGACCCAATCTTCTTCAATCCAATATTTTTCATCAAGAACAAATAAAAAGAAATTACTTTGAGAGGAGATCGTTGACCGTTGATAATGCAAGGTAGGGATTGTCGGGGTTCGGTCACTGTTGCTTAATAAAACTACATTTTTTTCATAAAAAAGGTTTTATTGTGCCGACGTTTCGGCTTGAACTTCAAGCCTTCATCAGGGCTGTAAAAAACAAGTAGGACGGATGTAGTACTGAAATATACACACATATATATATATATATATATATATATATATATATATATATATATAAATATGCCTACAAACACAAATACACATACATATATAATACATACATATGTGGAAAAAGACAAAAACATAAAAACTAGAACATAATATATAGAAGAACAATGTGCTCTAGAAATGTTTGGATTATTAGGAAAACAGATATAAGAATAACAGATTACATATTAGATTAGATATAAGAATAACAATATGGGCTTACCGATGGGAAGATAGAGATCTATTCCTCACAAATGCGGGATCATTTCTGACAGTTAATACAGGGAAATATAGGAAGAAAGGAGTTGGTGAGGGGGGGGGGGGTTCTGGACCACCCAATGGACAGAGAACATAGAAGATGAAAGAGAGCGGCAAAGTACAGGGCGGCAGTAAGGGGTCATAAAGTCATAAAATGTTGTGTTAATGGAAAGGGGGGCAGGTATAAAGGGCTATATTGCAGGCGGTATAGGGGATTAGGATGGAGTTTTTAATAAATGGAAGATGTTGGAGTAGGTAGAGGAGATGACTTCTTTGTCAATTTTGTCATTAACTGGATTATTTTCTAGGTGGATAAAAATTGATTCGGAAAGGAGGCGTTTTTCTACGTTGGATTCAGTGGAAAGGATGGAGTATTGGTCAAAACCAAAGTCATGTCCGTCTGTGATGGCATGTCTAGTTAAAGCTGTCTTTATGTCTTTATTCCGTACATCATTTTTGTGGTTGTTGATACGTTTTCTTACTGGGTTTTTAGTCTGTCCAATGTACGCACTATTGCAGTTGGGTGTGATGCAGGGGATTCTGTAGACTACATTGGTCCTGTCTTTTTGTGGGATAGGGTCTTTAAGAGTCGTATGTAAGTTTTTCAGTTTGTTCTGTGTCGATAGTCCTAGTTTTAGAGTGGGGAATGTATCGCGTAGGGATTTTTGGATTTTTTCTGTGAGGTTTGGGATATATGGGAGGCCTCTGAATTGAGGGACAATATTATCTTGGGTAGTGGGGATGGGTTTAGGGTTATTAAAAGAATTTATGAGACGGGTGATAATGTTGGTAGGAAATCCATTGGTAGTAAGAATATCGAGGAGTCGGGATTTGTTGGCCGGGTGAAATTTGGTGTCGGATAGGGAGAGGGCTCGATTAATTAGGTTTAAAAAGAAATTACTTTGTTAATTCTATTTTATTGGCCTTCCATCTAAAAAATATTGTATTTTATTTAGGGTAAAATAATCATCTTCCACTGAATTGAAGAAATATTAGCAGACATATATAAGGAATATAATTGAAGGTCCTACTAAGGTGGGCAGAGAAAAGGATAAAACCTAATACCCCGGCCCATCGGAAAGGGCGCAGGAAAGACGAGCTTGCTGAAAAGGACTAAGAAGGATGAACTGGACAGGGTTAAATCGAGAGGAAAAAGTATTTATATAAAAGCCCTTGAATAGCCGGGGCCATAAAATCTTTACTGTCCTTTTCTGTCAAAGGTATTTAGGGTTGATAAGTCCTCTAGGTGTCATAATAAAATTTTATTACTCATCAGATAAAGAAATGACTTGGTTTTCTTATTTCCAAAAGGTTGCATCTATTTCGGTTGGCCTCATGAAGGAGCTTTTAAATAATTTCTTCGAATATTCATCCATCGAAGTTTTAGGGTGCAATGCACACTGGATAAACGTTTTTATGAAATTGGTTTCGTGAAAAATGAAACTGATGTTGTTTGCAACATATAAATAAGATAACCATATCTTGGTTGCGCACACGTACATGCCTTCTTTGGCTACCATTCGATGAAATACCACGAAGCAAATGTTTGGCTAGCTAGGAAGGGAAGGTTTTCTAGGAACCCTCGAGCAGGTCTAGCTCCGGCCAGTTCCAAGATCTGTCGCTCATTCCTCTCGGATACCGCCGGATTAGAGAGAGCGACGGATAAGGGAGAGTCTACTGTATGTATATATGTATATATATATACACATTCCTTTTTTCTCTATGAGTATTATTGTGCTTCATCTCATTCTATTATTCTACATTTCGTATGTCTCTGGATAACGATGATATGTTATCCACTGGTTTTCAATATGCTCGAGAAGTTCTTAGTTTTTTTGTTTTTTTTACGGCTCATCGACATAAATCTTGATCATTAGCGACGGCGGGGATCGAACCCACCATCTCCCGCTTATGAATCCAGAGCGCTAGCCATTAGACCACGGGAGACCCCTTCTTAGTCTATTATAAAGTTCTCTGGGAAAGTAACTCTTTTTATAAAAATCTTTTCACATTCAATGAACGTTTTATGCGGTTCGTCTAAACAGAATTCACTTTTCTTGCTGTCCTTTACCTTACGTTTTATAAATCATATATCTATGAAAAATATTGTTTAAAAAAATCTTTCACATTCCAACAGAAACTGCCTGTAATTATTAGGTATCCTTTAGTATCTAACGAACAAAATATGTGTTATTAACCCTCATCTATAAACGTATCTCCTCATACCCGCACTGGAACGTCAAAGGTACCCTCTCAGTCAATCCCGCGAAAGCCACGGACCACGTTTACGTCAGTCAGGTAAGAACTATATATTTTTAATCATCTCTCAACATAAATTTTTCCCTAACTCGGGTCGGATACGACCCAACGTTCATGTTTATGTACTTGATTATAGATGCTATTGTTCCAGGTTTTCAGTAAAAAATCATGGCTTATGGAGAAAACAAATTACTCATAACCATGGAAGAAGTTATAGCCGAATTCAGGTGACAAGAGAAGCAATCTGATGCGGAATTAGATGACCAAATTGATGAAATAGATTCAGAGTCTGACGATGGTATTCTCTCAAATGATGACGAATGAGTCGATGAACTCTCAAATCAAGATGATCAAGAATATCAGGATATAGAAGTTTATTTTTTCAATTCGACCCTGTGTGAACATTTTACCAAAACAGTGCCTGTGAATATTTTACCAAAACAGAAATGTGATGTAATATGTTCCTCAAGTTTTATTGTGATATTAAATTAGTTATTGCCTGTACACACATACAAAAACATATATATATATATATATATATATATATATATATATATATATATACACACATATATAGTTTTTATTACTAATTGTAGTTGTCCTAAACAATTTACTATATTTTCTTATTCTTTTTTTTTTTTTTTTTTTTTTTAGAATTAATTTTACTTTTCTGAACTCAAATGCTTGTTTTCCTTTATGAATTGTCTTTAACGTTTTAAAAGTTTATTTTATTTACCTAATATTTGAAAATAAATGCATAAATCCCAATACTTATTGCATTTCAGGCCCAAAAATGGCTCTGGGTCGGATACGACCCAACGTTTATGTTTGTGTGTCAACCTTAAACGTTTATAGAGGAGGGTTAAGATTTCATGATTTTATTCAATGTTAGTAATTAATGCTAAAAATATGTATATATTTAATTATTTGACACACATTTCTACGATAGAAAGAAGGCATTTTCTAGAAATTAGTCATTTTCTCTTACAAAGTATTTTTTTTTATATAGAAATAAAGTTGTTTACTATTTATGTGAAAATAATTTCGTGCTATTTACTGTTTTTCATAAAATGATAATATAGAAGCATTAGACTTAAGACCTTAATACAAGATTGCAAAATCATTTCCAGAGAAAGCTTTTGTTATTTAAAAAAAAAAAAAAAAAAAAAAAAAAAAAAAAAAAAAAAAAAAATCGTATATATATCATTATTTATAACTAACGTTTACCATATTGAAAACTAGATCCTTTAATATATTTGTTTTGTTTTTATATACTGATTTTATTTTCTATTTTTTATTATTTGCATATTTTCAATTATGCAAATTTTTTTCAAGTCAAATTTGTGTTTATGTTTGATTGTGTAATCCACTGAACAGTATTCTTGTCAGTCCTTTTATATTTTTAACATGTTTTCCCCTAATTCAAAAGATTTCCTGATTCTCCTTTATATACATACATATTTAATTTCATAAATATTATATTTAGCTTCCTTTCCGTTTAATTTATCTCTCTTTTTCTGCAATAAGTATTTTTAATTTCATTTTGGTTCGCCCAAAATACTTTACCAAAATATTTACTTGCATTTTTAATCTTATTTGTTATAAATAATATGATATTTCTGGATATATATGGCGTAGATCAATACATAGTACTTCCTTTTTTTTTGTACCACTTTATATTCTGATTGCCCTACATGATTCGTGGCCTCCATTCCACCTCTTCAAGGGATCATTAAATCCCCATGTGTGGTCCGCTCCCTACCCATATTAAGATACAGAGAAGAGTCTTAATATCTCTAGAGTCCTAACAACTCTATTTCCCAAGAGACCATATATATATACGTATATATATATATATATATATATATATATATATATATATATATATATATATATATATATATATAAATCACGTGTCTGTCTGTTATTTGTTTGATCCTTATACAAATCACCCCGTTTGACCGATTTTACCAAACTTGGCTAGGACCGTTTTTCTCCTAGGCTAGGACAAAATAGTCAAATTTCAAAATTTGGTCAAAATGACACAATTTTGTTTCAAGTTTTGTTGAAGAAAAATTGGCTTCACTGAACCAGACAGATTCTGACGGCCATTTTGAATCGACAACCATTTTGAATAATGTCTCAAATTTATTTGTTGATGTTCTTGATAATTAGAATAACTCGAACTCATTGATGACTTTACATCATTATATAATCATCTAATGCAGTTTATTTCAATTTTATATCAACAGTCACCGTCTAACTAAGGAGCGCTGGCCTTTCTTTGATAAGAGATATCTACTCGCAGGCTGTGCTGCTGGCCTCTGTCGGCTGTTTTATGAATTTCTGTGGTGCTGGCCTCTGCCGGCAAACAAAATCACATTGTTTAACCGATTTCGACGTAACTGGGTATACAGATGCGTAGATCTTAAAACGGGGAGATTCATAGGCAGAAAGTAGGTGTAGCATGGCACGCCGGGGAACAGCTAGTTATATGTATATATATATATATATATATATATATATATATATATATATATATATATATATATAGACATGATAATATTTCTGACATGAGGGGAACATGTTTTCCTCCCCTATGAAAGCAGGTAGGAAACGCGCTAAAATTAATATAGAAAAAAGGGGTGCGCTCCATTTATAATATTTGAAATGTTTTTAGCTTTGATATCCCTAATTGCTCGGAGAAAAGCCCTTCTTTGTACTGCCATTTGTTGTTTCGTTTGAATGGATTGTATCGGTTCCAAGGAATTTCACAAAGGAAAAGGTCGCCATTATTCCAGACGAGTAATATTATTAATTGAAATAAAAAGACCATGATTAAATAAAGGTTTCAACTAGAGGTTTTCCTAGAATTATGCTATATATCGAATCGAAGATGAATATTGTATTGTTGTGTTAATTACTGCGGTATATTCAAGCCTTATTAATGCGTAATTGAATTTATGAATTGAATTAAGCTTAATTGATTGGCTGTTTGATCATGCGCAGTTCTAATCTTCTTAATGCAACAACTAACTTTTGAGCCATACACTTAGGGTGCAACTACATTGGTCCCGATCCGATCCGATAGCCACCGACTGTCGGAAGATAACACATGCATCTCAATATAGTTGCCTACATTGGTCCCGACCCGCCCCGATCAGATCCAATCCTTTGGCCACCGCTTCTCCACCGTTCAAACTTGTTTGGTTCTTGACCTATTTCAGACTGACGACGCAAAATGGCGCCAAACCGCATATTGTGTTTCAAAAGCGTCTACAGCCTTTACATCATAACCGATTTCAATTGTTTTTTTTGTTTTTTTGTTTTTTTTTTAATAAAAACTAATAACATTTAGAACAACTTTGCTAATTCACATTGGGTCTTTTGTATAATAAGCATACACTTTTCAAGAACTAGTAACAGTTACTCTACTGTTACTTTACTAAACTCTAGGTTATGTTTACAAAACAAGATAAATGCTTGTTTATAAAAAAGAAAATAACTTTATTTGATACTGAACAAAATAAATCATGCTGAAGGTGGCCAATATTCAAACATTGAATGCAATATTTTATGAAATAGGTCTTCCTTCTCATATCTTCTTCTCCAAACAAATTCACACAAATATGAATCCAATAATGCCCTACTTGTTCCTTCGCTTCAAACTAGCCCACAAAGACTCAATTCTCTGTGTGTGGGCTCTAGTAATGGGATCTACAAAATTACTAGATCCCATTATAGCAAATTCAGGTAAATGTGAAGGAGCGAGGTCTCCACGCCGATCCTTTTGAAACTTTGCACTATAACGTATTTTGATGCACTAAACACGAATCCGTTAAAAAAAAAGCTCGCTTTTCACTAGGAAAGAAGTTATGAAACACTAAAGTTCACTGTTATGGAGGTTATAAAAGACGGGGTAACGGCGAATTTGTAAACACGCGCATGCGCAATAGTCCTTAATGACGAAGTGTAATTGAAATTTAGACTCACCTTGTGGTAGCTGACTTGGTCGTAAATTGTCGCTTTTGGGCATACGTGCTATGCGTTTCCGCTCGCTCAAGAAAATATCAAAACCCCTAGCCAATCCAACTCGCTAAAATTAATAAAATTCTATTATGTAAGATTAGCAAGCAAATAAATGTTATTTGAAAAATTTGAGCGTCCTCACCTGTCGTAACATGTCGCTTATGAACATACGTGCTATGTCGTATCATGTCGCTTATGGGCATACGTGCTGTGCGTTTCCGCTCGCTCCGCTCGCTCAAGAAGATATCAAAACCCCTAGCCAATCCAACTCGCTAAAATTAATAGAATTCTATTAACGTATGCCCAAAAGCGACAATTTACGCATACGCATGCGAATTATGAAGGGATTTCTGATATATAATATTTGTCAACAGCAAAAAAAAAATTTTAAAGAATGGTTTATTATTTAAAAAAAAATATTTTTGAAATAAATAAGTGGTGATAAATTGAAATAATTGATGGTAAATTTCAATTAGACATCCTTATTACGAACTTTTCCATACCCGCGCATGCGCATGTTGACAAACATAGTAGGTTACATTACCTTTTAGAACCCGCACAACAGTGAACTTAAATGTTTCATAACTTCTTTCCTAGTGAAAAGCGAGCTTTTTTTAACGGATTCGTGTTTAGTGCATCAAAATACGTTATAGTGCAAAGTTTCAAAAGGATCGGCGTGGAGACCACGCTCCTTGACATTTACCCAAATTCATTGTTAGTGTTTTTCATGTAAATCTGATAAATGAATGCTTTTAAATACAGAATTAGGTTAGAGGTGAATCATATGTTCCAAATAATAATAAAATGAGTAACTGTTACTAGTTCTTGAAAAGTGTATGCTTATTATACAAAAGACCCTTCACATTTTTGTTTTTTTGTTTCCCTTGTTTATTAAATTACGTGGAAAGATGTTTATAACCATCCAATGTTTATAAACTTCTAGCTACCTTTCTTATAAATAATTTTAAAATATGAATACCAATGGTTCTCTTATCGTATTGTAACAGTTAAAAATTAACTGTTACACTAATATTTATTTTTTCGGGACTGATATACTTCCAGAAGATTGATTGGCCTCTCAACTCCTCCTTCATACCTCCAACATTCAACCTAATCAATGGTTTCTATGCTTCTTAGGTAGCATTTCTTAAATTATTCACTCATTTCCATTTCACTACGATGTCATTACTGACGGGCTGTGACTAGATCGGATCGGATCAAGTAGGCACTCACCACGTCGGCCGCTATCGGTCGTAGGATCGGATCGGGAGAAATACGGGTACAATGTTGGTGCAGCCTTAATTTCCTGTTATTTTAATTCACTTCTTCGTCATTTGGTGATCAATTTTATTCTTTAAATTCATTTATTATTTAAATGAGTAAATAAACCAATAATTAAGTATTTTATTTGTTTAATGTTTCCGGATTTTCGTGTGTTTCTGTATGTTTTGTTTCTTCGGTCCGAAGGGAAAAAATGTCGTTGCCTGATCTATGACTGCCAAATCAATATTACTAATACGCTTTGGATATCTTCTATTTTTAAAATATTCTTGCATAAATGTGTCTCTATTAGTTACTTAATAAGGCTACAAAAATTCAAATTAATACAACATACAAACATATGAACGTAGAATTTTGATACATTTATTCCTTTTTGAACATTCTTATTGCGTTTGACATGCTCAATCCAAGCACCCTGGAGTCCGTGTAATGATACCTAAAGAACACAAATGTTGTATTATTTTACAGTTTACTTAAAATAAATATGTCTTTATATAGTTTGAATAATCTTATAATGAAATAATCTTATACCTTTGTTGACTTTTATAAGGTTATAGCCCAAAACAGAGGGATTTGCAACGAGATCGTCACGTTTTGAAGGTTGTCAACATCTCTGACAAGTGTAGACTTTGTAACAAAACGTATGAGTCGATCCAGCATATTAAAGCACAGAGAGGCCTACTTGTCAAAAAGCGGGAAAAATTCCATATCTGTAATGGATAAACATAGAAACCTGGGACCAGGCAGAGTTTTAATGTAATGATTACATTGAGTAATGATTACTTTTCAAATTACATTCCTGTTTTAATAGGAATTCGCCTTGGGCACACACTAGACATTGTCAAAAATCGAAATCCAGGCTTTTTTACTAAAAATTACATAAAAAGTAATTGCCATTCCCATTCCCATTACTTTAATGGGAATGGGACTTGCAACTACTTTTTTCCATTACAAGTAATGGGAATTAAAAATTCAGTACCCATTACTTGTAATTGGAAAATGTAATTGCAATTCCCATTCCCATTACAGTAATGGGAATGGGAATAGCAATTACTTTCTTTTAAAAGGAATGGGAATTTGTAATGGGAATGGGGATTACATTTTTAACAACTCTGGGACCAGGTCTCATTTGACTTAAAACTAAAAAAATACATCAAGTAGTTATACTTTTATTTTTTTATTAAAAGTTTGAAGAAGATTAAAGAACTAATCAGGAAATGATTGCCTATTGGGCCGTTAAAAGTTTTTGAGATGTAGTCATCAAAACAAGTTGCAACAAGTATTTTGAGTGTATATTGAAACAAATTCAGGTGATTTTGTTGAAGGAATACGTCAACGTTTGTACCACCAAACAAGCAGTCACAAAAATCGCGTTATTTTAACTCATGAGAGCTCATGACTAAACATCGTTAGATACTAGACTAGCTCATGACTAAACATCGTTAGATACTAGACTAGCTCATGACTAAACATCGTTAGATACTAGACTAGCTCATGACTAAACATCGTTAGATACTAGACTAGCTCATGACTAAACATCGTTAGATACTAGACTAGCTCATGACTAAACATCGTTAGATACTAGACTAGCTCATGACTAAACATCGTTAGATACTAGACTAGCTCATGACTAAACAGCGTTAGATACTAGACTAGCTCATGACTAAACATCGTTAGATACTAGACTAGCTCATGACTAAACATCGTTAGATACTACACTAGCTCATGACTAAACATCGTTAGATACTAGACTAGCTCATGACTAAACATCGTTAGATACTAGACTAGCTCATGACTAAACATCGTTAGATACTAGACTAGCTCATGACTGTAATGTATTAGATTTGTAAGAATATAAAAATTTCATACAAGCAGTAGTAGTTTTTAATAGTAATTAAAACAGCTGGTTATAACAAAATATAAGGACATGACAATCCTCCCCACATGTTGAAAAGAGATAAAAAATTAATAAAAAAATCAAAAGTCTCATTATTTTAACTGACACATATCACTTAACAACTAAGACGGAGGAGAGAAAATTGTCCTCGGTTTTCTTGAGCGGACAGGGTACCGCCTGGGATTTGATTGTTGTGGACTGGACTTATCTCTTAAGTAATTTGGTTGTGTAACCTCTGGAGTGGATGGACCAGGTGTTGAAGGTCTGGGGTTATGCTGGATTGGACAGTCTACGGATGCTGGCATATCCTGAGGAGACTTGAATGCAACTTCTCTTGATCCTGGCTGCTCTTCTATTACAACTGGAGAGGGAGATGCAGAGTCCTGAGACGAAGACCGAGCCACTGGAGAAGAGCTTTCAAATATACGAACATGCCTCTTCTCGCTAGTGGATGGCTGCTGTTGTTGGGCGTTTCTGGTTTCTTCATCAGTGTTACTGTCCAGACCTCGAGGAATGATCTGATCAACGTGCCTTTTAAATCGGTTTCCTTTGGAATCAATTTCATAATGTAGGTCTCCAAGGGTGGTAACAATAACACCAGGTATCCATTTATCTGTTTTATCGCTGTAGGATCGAAACATTACTGGATCTCCTGCTGAGAAAGCACGGAAGTTAGGAGAAAAGTTGTTCAACTGTTTTTCGATCATTCTGCTTGTAAGATCAGGTTTAACTAGGTCAATCCTGGATCGGACAATTCTTCCTAGGAACAGAAGAGATGGAGGTTGTCCTGTGGTTTGATGAGGTGATGTGTGGTATTGGAGGAGAAATTGGTTTATATAGTGCTGGATATTGCAACTAGTTGCTCCAGAAGTTTGCAACATTCTTTTCAGAGTTTGAACTCCTCTTTCCGCTTGACCGTTTGTAGAAGGATGGTATATGGCAGTGGTACGATGATAACGCACACCTTGTTGCTTAAGGAAATCTTGAAAATACTGTGAACAAAATTGTGGGCCATTGTCCGAGACAACTATTTTAGGAACACCAAACTGGGCAAATACATGTTCAAGAATACTAGCAGTGGCTTGCGAGGTAGTTGAACTTGTGATGATGGGAGTCATCCACTTGGAGTAAGCATCAACAATGATCAAAATATTTTTGCCTAATGCTGAGAAATAGTCTATATGTATTCTTTCCCAGGGAGCATTGGGATATTCCCAGTGATGAGAACGGAACTGTGGAGGCATTTTTGAATTGTTCAGACATGCAGAGCATGATTTGGCCAGGGATTCGATGTCATGGTCAATGGATGGCCAGTAAATAAGAGAACGGGCCAAACCCTTCATTTTTACAACTCCTATATGGGCTAAATGGAGTTCTTCTAAGAGCATTGAGCGAAACCTAGGCGGAATGACAACTCTGTGACCAAGCATGAGACATCCATCGGATGCAGTATATTCAGCTTCTCTTCCTTTACAACCAACAGACTTGAGGCTACTTGTATCTTCGGTGATAGCTGAGAGTAATGTAGACAGATGGGGATCTCGACGGGTTTCCGCTGAAATTTCACGAGAAGTTAAGGGAATTTGTTGTATCTGGTGCTGTACAAATTTATCAAAGTCATCAGCATGGCTTCCGGACTGAAATGATGGAAGTTCATTCACTGAAGTTCTAAAAGCTCGAGAAAGAAAGTCAGCATTACAGTTCTCATGACTAGGTTTGTACTTAATGTCGAAATGGAAATTTGCCAAGAAATTGGCGTAATTATTGCATCTGGAGAGTGTAAACTGAGGCAGATGCGACTCAGGAGCAAAAATGTGAGAGAGAGGTTTATTGTCCGTGTACATGGTGAATTTGCGTGCGTAAAGATAATTGAAAAATCTTTTAACTCCCCACACAATGGCTAGAGCTTCTCGATCTATTTGAGGATATCGTTGCGTCAATTAGAATTTTCTACTTGTTTGTAAAACCCTGAGTTAATTCTTTTATCTATCTCAGCAGCATATGTATCTCGCAAAGCATAGGGGACCTGCCTGGCACGGGCAAAGACTGGTTGGCAATTTTCCCTGAAGGTGACTTCAACTGGGGGGCCTACCAAGGTACCTGCTGTTTCGCTGAAGAGATCACTGAACTTTGAAAGCAATTTTCCCAAATGAACTTCAACATTTGTAGAAATAGAAGACATTTTTAGAGGAGAAATTTGAAAGAATTCTTGGAATGTAAGTAGATCAGCAAAGGAACTAATCCATTCTCGACCAAAAATACTGTCTGTCTCCATAGGTGTGACATATAAATTTAGAGAGCAGGTACGACCTCGGAAAGTGACAGAAACGGGTAGATAACCCATGCAACTAAATCTTGTCTTGGTGTAGCTGATGAAATTTCTTTTAGATGGAACGAGTTGTTCATTTGGAGCAATTAGGTGCATAGTTTTATTTCTTACCATTGCACAAGCACCACCTGTATCAATTTCCATGTGAACAACTGCATTATTAATTGTGACAGGAACAATGAGAGGTGGAGGAGCATTAGATTCTTCTAGGCCAACCCGATACATGGAGTCTTCAAAAAAGGTGATCTTGGACTGAGAAATAATTTCAGGCTCAAGGTTTGTTTCTGAATCAGTTGAGTTGACTTCTTCATGTGTTTGGTGTGCTTTTGAAGTATGATGGTTTACTGCCTTAGAACTACGGCAAACTGACGCTATGTGTCCTTGCTTCTTGCACTTTTTACAGGATGAATTCTTAAAAGGGCAATTGTTACGCCAATGCCGTTCCCCACACCCCCAACAATTAGAAGGTTCACTAAGTTGAGCATTTTGGCGGGTAGAGGAAGAACTATGATTGCGAGAAAATCGTTGGTTACTCTTTGACCTAAATGGTGACTTAGCATTAGGGCGGCTAGCATGAGCAAATTTATGCAGTTTTTCAGAATTTTGAAATTTTATTTCAGCAGAGGCTGTTTTAGTAGCTTCTAAATTTTGAGCTATTTCAAGAGCATCAGCAAATTTAACAGGTTTTTTAATAACAATGGCATCACGGGTACCATCATCAATCACACCATGGATGAATTGGACTATAAGGGAATAGTCCAAAAAGTCCTTAAAATCGCAATCTCTGGCAGTAGCTTTTAAGCACACTGCATAGTCAGCTACGGGCTCATTGAGGTTTTGAACAACTTGCCGGAATTCGATAGCTTCACTATATTTATTTTTAGTTCTTTTGAAATGCTCTGTTAAAACAAGAACTATCTCCTGGAATGTTTTCTTGTTAGGAGTAGCTGGAAATATCAGATCATTCAAGGTATTGTATAATTCATGTCCCATATTGACAATTAAATGATCTGTCCAATTAGCTTCTGGAACTCCAGTAAGCTGTAATCGCTTTTGAAATCGATCTAGATATGCAGGAACAGACTCAGTATCTGCCTGTTGGTAAGGATCAAAACTAAAATTGTGGTTACTTACAGTAGTAGTTGAGATGCTAGCAGTAAGTGTGGCTTGACTTTGTGCAAGTTCCCTTACAATCCCAGTCAATTGAGCTAGTTGAGCCTGAATATTAACAACAGAGTCTGGCATACTTGAAAATAATGTTTATCACTTGAAATGTCACAAAAAATATGTCTTGAGGAGGTTACAGTGCACTAATTTCATCCAGAATTCTCCTGGACTGCTGAAATAAACCCACTCGTCGCCAATTGTAATGTATTAGATTTGTAAGAATATAAAAATTTCATACAAGCAGTAGTAGTTTTTAATAGAAATTAAAACAGCTGGTTATAACAAAATATAAGGACATGACAATCACTAAACAGCGTTAGATACTAGACTAGCTCATGACTAAACATCGTTAGATACTAGACTAGCTCATGACTAAACATCGTTAGATACTAGACTAGCTCATGACTAAACATCGTTAGATACTAGACTAGCTCATGACTAAACATCGTTAGATACTAGACTAGCTCATGACTAAACATCGTTAGATACTAGACTAGCTCATGACTAAACAGCGTTAGATACTAGACTAGCTAATGACTAAACATCGTTAGATACTAGACCAGCTCATGACTAAACAGCGTTAGATACTAGACTAGCTCATGACTAAACATCGTTAGATACTAGACTAGCTCATGACTAAACATCGTTAGATACTAGACTAGCTCATGATTAAACATCGTTAGATACTAGACTGAACTCGAATTAAAAGTGTTTTACCTGGGGACATGTATTATCTGAGCCAAGTGGGTAGTGCAACAAAGAAAGGTATACTCTAATGCTTTCTTTATTTGCGGTGTTATTATCGGATAGGCAGATAAAGGCAGATGATTTTTGTTCTGAAATCTACTTTAATACGTCTAGTTTGAGAAGTGACCTTCCTCATCTCGGAGGAAGCCGGAGATTTTTTTTTTTAATCATGGCTTTTTTTAATTCTTATTTAATGTTCGTAATGTTTAGTGTTTTAAAACGCACTAATATTTTTTATGCACAGTTTGACTGATGTGTGGCTTAGTTGGACATCTTAGAGCAGGGAAAAATGTTGAAAATTTATTTCTCTCAGTTATACAACTGTATATCACTCATTTAGAGTCAAACTTCCAATATTCTGACATAAATTAATGGGAATACCCTTGAATCATGGGAAAAAACCATCCTGTTCCTAGATTCTGGAGCTAATAGACTGTGAGAATCACAAACCAGATAATCGAAATAAGCTCTTTCGAAACTATATTTTTTCCCTCTCTGGCACCACTGTGCGGCGGTTACGAGATTCTTGCAGGATCTTATTATCTTCAGCGGCACATTAACATGGCCAAAATATATCATCAAGCTCTCGCAGATAAATTTGGTATGTTGGAAGTTGTGGTCCCTTACTACCGCTATGTCCAAAAATATTTTTTGAGAAAGTTACAATTAAACTGTATTAGGACCAAGTAATATTAACCGACCAAAATATCCATCACAATAAACCGGATATTCTTATCATTGTCAAGGGAAATCAAACAGCCAAAATTATTGATTTCGCAATCCCCAATGATGAGAATATCCGGAAATCATATGCCGAGAAATTGCGAAAGTACCAAGATTTGGCCAAATTTGGATTCCGTAAGGATAACAGCCCTCATAATTTCGACCAATGGGCTCATTAAAAAAAAACGAATGTTTCCGCTACTGCCTACCTAAAACTGTCGAAGAATTTTATTAAAAATGCCAAAAATAAGCTGTACAAAATTATGTAGTAGCCCCGGCCCGGACCCGGCACGGTATAGCGTGAACTAGTCCATTAAAAACAGTGGTGTGATTGTTTCACCGTGTCCCGTCCGTGCCCCGTCCGGGGCCCGTCCCGGACGCGGCACGGTCTAGCGTGAATAGGCCTTTAATTTTGATCATATCTTATTTAACTCAATATAAAAAATACTTATCGGCCGTGGTGAAGCACGGGTTGTCAGCTAGTACTTATCGGCCGTGGTGAAGCACGGGTAGTCAGCTAGTACTTATCGGCCGTGGTGAAGCACGGGTAGTCAGCTAGTACTTATCGGCCGTGGTGAAGCACGGGTAGTCAGCTAGTACATATCGGCCGTGGTGAAGCACGGGTAGTCAGCTAGTACTTATCGGCCGTGGTGAAGCACGGGTAGTCAGCTAGTACTTATCGGCCGTGGTGAAGCACGGGTAGTCAGCTAGTACTTATCGGCCGTGGTGAAGCACGGGTAGTCAGCTAGTACTTATCGGCCGTGGTGAAGCACGGGTAGTCAGCTAGTACTTATCGGCCGTGGTGAAGCACGGGTAGTCAGCTAGTACTTATCGGCCGTGGTGAAGCACGGGTAGTCAGCTAGTAAAAAAAAATAATAATAATAAAATAAAACAATATATTTTGGTTCAAAACAAAAATATTTTACTCCTTTCTCTTGTATTTTGTTATTCATTCAGTATCAAATAAAATACATTATTCAATAGCAAAATAGGAAGCTAACTCGACAGATTTCAAAACACTAACAAACCACAACGCCAGAGGATATTAAAACTTTGCTATGATATTATCTATGTTGAAACAATGTCCTATTCCATTGTGTTGCTGCTGAGCTTCAGACAATGTGCAGAATAACTGTAGATAGTACGAACTTACTGTTTAGTTCCATTGTTCAGTTTGTTGACGATGGGCATCAGCTCGCCGTTCCCTTTAGCGAACAGGATTCTAGGCACGTAATCTCCGTCGGGTTGAAATATTTTCGGAGCGCAGACGTTTGCGTACTTAACCTTGACAAACCTTGTAAGCAAGCTACGAATCGAAGAGCAGTTGGCCATTTCGTCCTGAAAAAGTAATTTTCAGTTCAGTAAACAGTGTACGAAAGAATATTAGGATAATACATTATTCCTCTGTGTCTAATTTCTCCTAAATAAGAATATTTTAAATAAAATCACTAAACTAGAACTAAGACTACCTAGGCCCTCAGACTACCAAAGCTCTCGAAATTCTAGGCTGTGCAAGGCAAAGGAATACCAAAGCTATTCAAAGGCCATGGGACGACCAAGGCACTTCATGGCCTTCAGGACTATCAACGCACTTCAAGATCGTTTGGACTACCAAGGCTTTCGATGTCCCTAGAACTTGAAAAGCTCTCTTAGGCGAAGGATTACTAACGCTATTCAAAGGCCATGGGAAGACCAAGGCTCCTGTTGGCCTTCGGAACTATCAACGCACTTCAAGAGACTTAGGACTACCGAGGCTCTCGATGGCCCTGGAACTTCAAAGGGTCTCCAAGACAAAGGAATACCAAAGCTATTCAAAGGCCATGGGACGACCAAGGCACTTCATGGCCTTCAGGACTATCAACGCACTTCAAGATCGTTTGGACTACCAAGGCTTTCGATGTCCCTAGAACTTGAAAGGCTCTCCAAGGCAAAGGAATGCCAACGCTATTCAAAGGCCATGGGACGACCATGTCTCCTGATGGCCTTTAGAACTATCAATGCACATCAAGAGACTTAGGACTACCAAGGCTCTCGCTGGCCTTAGAACTTCAAAAACTCTCTTAGGCGAAGGATTACTAACGCTATTGTAATATCCAAAGATTACTATGGCTCTTGAAGTTATTCAGGACTATTAATGCACTCCAAGAGACTACGATGGGCGTAGAACTTCAAAGGCTCTTCAATGCAATGGAATACCTACGCTATTCACAGGCCATGGGACGGCCAAAACTCCCAATGGCCTTCAGGAATAGGAACGCACTTCAAGAGAATTAGGACTGTTAAGGCTATCGATGGCCTTAGAACTTCAAAAGCTCTCCTAGACAAAGCATTACTAACGCTATCGTAAGGCATAAGGACCACCAAGGCCTGAAGTTCTCAGGACTACTGATGCACTTGCAACTACTACTTCAAGAGACTTAGGCCCAGCGCACACGGTGAGACTGTTTTGCAACTACAGTTGCAAACTAGTTGCATGCGCAACTGTTTTGTGACTTCGGCAATGTTTTTCAATGGACAAGCGCACACGACGCAACTGGTTTTTGACGATTTCAAACTAGCCTGAAACCAATCACATGTTAAGGCCCATCGCACACGATCCAAATCATTAGCAACTCCAATTGCACGCGCAACCGGTTTGAAACCTCGGCAATGTATTTCAATGGGCAGGCGCACACGACGCAACTTGTTTTAGCGCGGTTCCTCCCTCCCCCATAGGGAGGAACCCCGCTTATAAGGTTGATACAATGAAACAATCCGGAAGTGCCGACTAGAAAATTTCGCGTTTCAGAACCCCTAGAGACCGAAAATAACGGTGGTTAAAATTTGTATATATATATATATATATGTATATATTTATTTATATATATATATATATATATATATATATATATATATATATATATATATATATATATATATATATAGTCTGTTCGCGGATTTCTGGCTTCCCTGATGGTCCGATTTTGATGAAATTTGGTACAAAAATCTGTCGTCCAATTTGAAAGGTCAAGTTCGTTAACCAGCAAAATCCGCCCACTGGAAGATGGCGTTTGGGGCGAAATTCGCGCAAAAAAAATCGTAACGCTTACGTTTTTGAGTTCATAAGCTTCTAAGTACTCGTTTTATAGGCTTCTTTGGCTAGTAAAACGAATGAAACCATTTTCAAGGCGATAGCTTTAACCGTTTTTGAGAAAATTGGAAAAATACTTTTTGAATACCGTTTTTGGTTTGGGTACTTAGAATCATGGGATTCAGTTGAAACATTTTCTGCATGTTTTACTATCATTAAAACTAATATGTTGAAATTTTGGTTACGTTTGGAGTTAAGGAAGGGTTAGAATAAAATATTTTATCAACAGACATAAAAAGTTTTGGTAACTCTGTATATTTTCCTTAATATCTCGAAAAAGGTTGAGAATCTTGGCAAGCGAAAGAATACCATTAGAAAGCTTACTAAATGCTCTACAAAAAAGTTTCTGATGAAAGTTTTGATTAGGCGATGTCAATCGGAGAAATAAGTGCTTAAAACATTAAAGTAATGGATTTTGCTTATTCGAACTGTTCTTTTTGTCTGTTTTTATTCCTTGTTATTTTTTAATTGCTTATATTTGGATAATGTATTTTACAATAAAACAGATTAGGCAAAATAAGAAAAACAATTCATTGTTAGAAACATAGCTTGCCAAGAGAAAAAGATTCGATGACGTCTTTTGAATATTTTCAATTGCCTTTATGCTGTTGGTTTTTTTATTTTATTTTTTAATTGATTTTATCTGTAGAATTATTACTATAGTAAAAGAACATAGGAATATGTGAAAATTTTTGATATTTTCCAATTCATTGAAACGTATGAAATGAAGTATCGCTAGAATAGGTTTCTAGGGTCTTGCGGACCCGACCCTAACCCCAGGTATAGCCATAAAACCCTTTGTACAAAGGCTGAGGAAAATATTATCTGTTTCTATTCTATGCTTTTCAAATGAGAATAGGGATATGAACAAGAACCGGGGTCTCCCGTGGTCTAATGGCTAGCGCCTTGGATTCATAAGCGGGAGATGGTGGGTTCGATTCCCAACCTCCGGCAGGAATTTTATCATCCCACGGCTCGCTGGTAAAATTCCTCGCTAAACCCTAGATGTCGGCGCTAATGACCTAGATGTAGATGAGCCGTAAAAAAAAAAAAAAAAAAAAAAAGAAAAAAAAGAACTGGAACCGCGCTAGGATGACGCAGTTCCTGCGAGTCGGACTTTTTTGACGATTTCAAACCAGTTTGAAACCAGTCACATGCAACCGTGGGCCCACGGTTTCAGTTGCGTTGCATTTGAGTTGTACGAGACTTTCGTCGGACAGCCGTGCATTCTATCGATATTTGCGGTTGCTTAGTTACAAGAAGGTTTATTTATTACATATGTTGTTTTGGGTTATGTAAATAAAGGCAGTTTTAAGTAAAGTGTATTTAAGCCATATAGCCTACAACAACATGTGCCATCAAGAACTTAACGTGAAGCAATTTTTGATTTAAAAACGGATGTCAGATTCGTTTTTAGCACATTAAAAACCTCCTATATTCAAATTTTTTGAATATTAAAAAAAATTAAAAAAAAAAAAAAAAAAAAAAAAGGTATTTTAAATTTCACTAAGGGGGAGGGCCCTTATAAGTTTGTTAAAGATTCATGAATTATGATTACTCATTCGCGTGTACTTATTGTCCCATCTAAAGACAAATGAAAACACTATAACCTGTAGGGGGTCTCCCGTAGTCTAGTGGCTAGCGCGCTGGATTCATAAGCGGGAGATGGTGGGTTCGATTCCCACCTCCGGCAGGAATTTTCTCATCTCAAGGCTCGCTGGGAAAATTCCTCGCTGCACCCTGGATGTCGGCGCTAATGACCTAGAAGTAGATGCGCCGTAAAAAAAAAAAAAAAAAAAAAAAAAAAAAAAAAAAAAAAAAAAAAAAAAACTATAACCTGTAACTTGGAGCAGCCTAGACACCGTTCATCTTCTATTATAATCATTATAGGCTTGCATTGTTTCTTGCTGATAGCCTGCGCATCTTCCCAGGTATACCACGGCCCAGATCCCCAACTACCGTAGCCGTCCAGGAGTTTATCACACAGCACCCGGAAGAACATTTTGTCTTATTTTGACTTTTGACGAATAGTGTCTTGGAAGAGCATATTCATCGAGGGACCTAAAATGTCTTGCTATTGTGTTTATTTTTTAGATGTATTGTGATAGCATCATATGTTATTCGTATGAATTCAAAACATTATTTATTTTAACCGCTAGTAATTTTTACCAAGTCATATTATCGTTACAGGTGCATCCGTTTGCCCTGAAACTTTTACCCAAGTTCGTGGTTTGACTTTACCATTCTTGCGTTTCCATGCTCCTTAGAAGGGCGAATATCTACTTGTGACGTCGACCGGATGTTTCAGTCCTGAAAGTAGTGAGATGAAACATCTCAAAAGCCAAGTTCTTTCAAAACAAAACAACGTTACATAAAAGGTTATGCCTACCGTTGATTCGTATGATACATTTTGGTAATACTGAAGGAGAGTGTCCTCAGCACCGATTTTCTTCAAAATTTGCACTATAACGTATTTTGATGCACTAAACACGAATCCCTTGAAAAAAAAAGTTGCTCGCAACTAGGAAAGAAGTTATTAAGCACCAAAGTTCACTGTTATGGAGGTTATAAAAGGCTGGGTAAACAGCTTATATGTAAACACGCGCCTGCGCAATAGTCCTTAATGACGAAGTGTAATTGAAATTTAGAATCACCTATGGTAGCTGACTTGGTCGTAAACTGTCGCTTTTGGGCATACGTGCTATGCGTTTCCGCTCGCTCCGCTCGCTCAAGAAAACATCAAAACCCCTAGTCAATCCAACTCGCAGAAATGAAATGAATTCTATGCCTAAAAGTCGTCCAAGGCAGTCTTCCCTAACCTTCATAACAGTGAACTTTTTTTTTAAATAACTTCTTTCCTAGTTGCGAGCAACTTTTTTTTTTTCAACGGATTCGTGTTTAGTGCATCAAAATAAGTTATAGTGCAAACTTTGAAGAAAATCGGTGCTGAGGACACTCTCCTTCAGTTTTACCTACATTTTTTGAAGCGATAACGCAGTTGAGAAATGAATCTGGGAAAACTTGAATTTTGATTTTGGGTATTCATTAAATCGTCCGCTAATCCCCATGAATCATTATACAAAATCTGTTATGATTTGGGAAAAAAAGTAAGTATTAAACCAAAAATCCTATTAAGAAGCATGAGAGGTAGATTTCAGGCCCTTAGAGAAAGTTCCTTCCCCCACCATTGATGGCTATTGGCACAGATGAAAATATACAAAGAACCACCGTTATTTTCGTTCTCTAGTGGTTCTGAAACGTAAACTTTTTTAGACTGCACTTCCGGATAGCCTCGTGAGGTCAACCTTATAAGCGGGGTTCCTCCCTGGGGGAGCGCTAAAAAGAAAAACAAATCATGAGAGGGTCAGGCAAAATATTCAAAGCATTTTAAATCACATCGGAGATTAGTATTATATTGGAACTCGCAGATGAAGCATTTCCTTCGAGTATAAATCTTCTAAATATATGCCATTCGTGAACAAAAAGTTCCATTTTGGGTAAAAATGAAGTTTCACGCCCTCAAAACCGATTTCTTTCAAATTTTAGACAATAACGTATTTTGATGCACTAAACACGAATACGTTAAAGAAAACCTTCGCATTGAACTAGGAAAGAAGTAATTAAGCACTAAAGTCAATAGAGTAATTAATAGACTTCTATTAATTTTAGCGAGTTGGATTGACTGGGGTTTTGTTATCTTCTTGAACGAGCGGAAACGCATAGCACGTATGGTCTTAAGCGACAGGTGTCGACGGGTGAGGATGCCCTTAAAATTAACAATATTTTTTGAATAAATGGTTTCTGAACATTTCAAATGAGAAAGGTTTCAAAGAATTCGGTTTTAAGGGCGTGAAACTTCATTTTTACCACATTTTTGTTGGATATTTCATAGCCCAAGTCGTCAGAAAATGGCAAATCTCCAGCTAAAATAATGAAAACCTTATAGCATCCGTTTCTTTTAGGTATAAATAATTCAGCGGACATAAAATACAATAAGAACCCTCCAAGTTGTCGAGTAAAACCCACGCCGAAAGGAAACATCCGGAAGCTGAGAGATAATTAAAATACCTGCCTTTAGGTTTAGACTAGATCTAAGCGACTTCTGGAAGGCCATCTTTACTTGAATTTCGCTTTTTAGCGCGGTTCCTCCCTCCCTCTATAGGAAGGAACCCCGATTATGGGGTTGCGACTAATGGTTAGAACCCTTAGTCGCAACCTCATAATCGTGAAACGTAACATTTTCTAGTCGGAACTAGATTCCGACTAGAAAATGTTACGTTTCAGAACCCCATATGTATGTTGGCGCTGTAGCTGCCTGAAAAATGGTCCGATTTTGATGAAATTTGGTACAAAAATCTTTCGTCTACTTTGAAAGGTCAACTTCGTTAACCAGTAAAATCCGTCCACCCGAACATGGTATTTGGAGCGAAAATCACGCAAAAAAATCGTTACGCTTACATCATATGCTAACAAGTACTCGTTCTATGACGCATTTCGTGCGTGTAGAAATTGTTTTAATTTTCCATTCTTGAATAAAGAGTTTCATTTTTTTGGATATTTATATATTTATTTATAGATTTGTGAGGACGCTACTATGGCTATTCATCACAAAAAAACTAATATATAAATACAACATTGTAAATTTCTGTCAATAATGGTATAAACTACGGGTCTTTTTTACTTTACCCACGCCAGTCACTTTTATTACTAAAACAGTTATTTATCGTATCATTAAGTTAATATTTATGAAGAACAGATTTTAACTAATAATTAGTTTAAATAAATTATTTATTCAACAAACGTAAACAAAATAGTTATTTTCATCACAAGCACCAAAAGTGGTTGCTTTCGGTGTGCGGTCGAGTTTAACGCGCGAGGCGTAGCCGAGCGCGGAAATTAGACCAAGCACCGAAAACACACTTTTGGTACGTGTTATGAACAATACTTTTCATTATACTGCTCATACTTGAGTACATTAAAACCCTTTTATATTTCATTAATATCTTAATATAAAAGGGTTTTAATATTTCATCAGGGGGAAGCAGGACAGGCCGGAAACTTATGGACCTTACTACGTATGTTAGCCTCACGGACGAAAGGTACATAATACTTATGGCGCGGTAGATCTTGATAAGAAGCTAAGAGATTGTATAAAGCGAAAAGAAATTCTAGCATCGTTCCCTCCAAGTTCCTATTTTTTAAAGTAAATCGCATTTCGTTCTGCTGAATTTAATTATTAATCAAGATAAGCTCTTCAGACTTCGACATTAATTACATTATTCATTATCCTCAGGAAATTGAGAAAAATGTTGGCGAAGAGAGCGGAGAGGATTAAGACAAGTAAATAAGTAAAAAAAGCGAAATTCAAGTAAAGATGGCCTTCTAGAAGTCGCTCAGATCTAGTCTAAACCTAAAGGCAGGTATTTTAATTATCACTCAGCTTCCGGCTGTTTCCTTTCGGGGAGGGTCTTACTAGACTAATTGGAGGGTTCTTATTGTCTCTTATGTCCCCTGAATTATTTATAACTAACAGAAACGGATGCCATAAGGATTTTTTATTTATTTTTTTAGTGGAGTATTGAACTACAAAAGGTATGAACTAAAAAGAGGCAGAAATAGGAAAAAATAATTCTAGATTCAAACAGAAATACCTACTACATTATTTCAAAGTTGTCAATTTTTTACTCTCCCATTTTTTAATTATTTTTTTATTGACTATGTCTTTAACTTCACTTTGTATCTTTTTAGTTTTTATATTTTACTTTCTTCTCTATTTTTTGAAATTTATTTCAGCTCTTCATTCCATCTTTTTAAGTATTTCTCATTATTTCCAATAAATGACCTTTTCAAATACTCTTCAAAGCTAGCAACAAGATCCTGTTTATTTATTCATTGTTTTTATTTTATTTTTTTACTATACGTACGATGCACTTGTGTATCCATACAACATTTATGCGTATAATTATATAAACGTCTTCCTTTATTCAATCTACACTAAGCGTTTATTTTATGTGTTTACTCCTAAATTTTATTAATCGCAAATTCAGGAATTCTTTAATAAGAATTTATTATTACTAACTTATGAGTATATTATTTATTCGTTATTTTACATATTAAAATTGAATATGAAGTATTTGTAAATTAGATCTGAATGGCTTACTAAAAGAAAGTTGTTTTATTAAACCTACCTTTGCCCCAAAAATAAAACCTATATACATTGACCAGCCTACCTCTTAAAACTATGTTGCAAAATATTTCTCGGAAAACTAACAGTGCATTATCATTTATTTCAATAAATTAATAAAAACTTCTCTAATTCACCTCATAATACAAAATCATTACGCTTCATGACAATTTTAATCTTAAACTTATTTGAAAGTTTTCTTAGACTTTAGTACCATGCCTCTTTGAAGTTTAGGGTCTTTTTTACTTTACCCACGCCAGTTACTTTTTAGAATTACGTAATAATATTTTGTTACAATATTATAACAAGTGTTGCTAGGCTACATAAAGTTTATACATGAAAGAGGTTATAGATTATATGACAAAGTGGAATGGGGAATGAGAAGGTCCTTCGTTGACTCCTATCTTTGTGAGTTCGTGTTCAGAAGAAGGTTCGAAAACGAAGATATATTTCAGTGTATATTAAAATCAATAAAAGCCTTTTGGCCTCCGGAATAATCAACCATTTGTATTTTCAATTTTTTTTTTCATAATACTGCATCAAAAAACATGTGTTTTCAATACTCGGTTTGAGTCCGTAAAATAGTACTTTTCGGACCTAGCCCTGAAAAATCTTTTTGGTGCGCTAACCTTACCTGCTACTAATAAACATGTGTTTGAAGGAGGTTACTTTTAGATACTGTAATTCATTCTAATATTTGTTTACTTATAATTAAAGAGCCAGAACTTGAAAATAATTCCTTTAATCAAAAGTTATCTGTATTCCAAAAGGCAATGACAAACAAAGGTTTTAATATAATGAATAATCAGAATTGTACTATTAATATTAATGTATAAGTACTTTTCTTCTATTATAGGTTAATAAACAGATGTTTTTTTCAAATAAAAAAAGGTGTCAATTTAATTTATTTTACTGTATCTTTAAATTATTATTTATTTAAATTTTAACGTCCATTTATTATTAACTACGAATTTTAGGACGGGTTATCCGGATAGGTCACCACCCTTTTCTAGCCAGGATAGGGGTGATGCCTTTTGTTTTTTTCGAAAGAAAAGCCACGGCCCCTAGTGGGAATCGAACCCACGACCTTTGGCACGGATTGTTAAGAGCTCACGCCTTAACGCTCACGGCTACCGGGTCTCCTTTAAGTTATTGATGAAATATTAAAACCCTTTTATATTAAGATATTAATGAAATATAAAAGGGTTTTAATGTACTCAAGTATGAGCAGTATAATGAAAAGTATTGTTCATAACACGTACTCGGCTACGCCTCGCGCGGAAATTAGACCAAGCACCGAAAACACACTTTTGGTACGTGTTATGAACAATACTTTTCATTATACTGCTCATACTTGAGTACATTAAAACCCTTTTATATTTCATTAATATCTTAATATAAAAGGGTTTTAATATTTCATCAATAACTTAAAGGAGACCCGGTAGCCGTGAGCGTTAAGGCGTGAGCTCTTAACAATCCGTGCCAAAGGTCGTGGGTTCGATTCCCACTAGGGGCCGTGGCTTTTCTTTCGAAAAAAACAAAAGGCATCACCCCTATCCTGGCTAGAAAAGGGTGGTGACCTATCCGGATAACCCGTCCTAAAATTCGTAGTTAATAATAAATGGACGTTAAAATTTAAATAAATAATAATTTAAAGATACAGTAAAATAAATTAAATTGACACCTTTTTTTATTTGAAAAAAACATCTGTTTATTAACCTATAATAGAAGAAAAGTACTTATACATTAATATTAATAGTACAATTCTGATTATTCATTATATTAAAACCTTTGTTTGTCATTGCCTTTTGGAATACAGATAACTTTTGATTAAAGGAATTATTTTCAAGTTCTGGCTCTTTAATTATAAGTAAACAAATATTAGAATGAATTACAGTATCTAAAAGTAACCTCCTTCAAACACATGTTTATTAGTAGCAGGTAAGGTTAGCGCACCAAAAAGATTTTTCAGGGCTAGGTCCGAAAAGTACTATTTTACGGACTCAAACCGAGTATTGAAAACACATGTTTTTTGATGCAGTATTATGAAAAAAAAAATTGAAAATACAAATGGTTGATTATTCCGGAGGCCAAAAGGCTTTTATTGATTTTAATATACACTGAAATATATCTTCGTTTTCGAACCTTCTTCTGAACACGAACTCACAAAGATAGGAGTCAACGAAGGACCTTCTCATTCCCCATTCCACTTTGTCATATAATCTATAACCTCTTTCATGTATAAACTTTATGTAGCCTAGCAACACTTGTTATAATATTGTAACAAAATATTATTACGTAATTCTAAAAAGTAACTGGCGTGGGTAAAGTAAAAAAGACCCTAAACTTCAAAGAGGCATGGTACTAAAGTCTAAGAAAACTTTCAAATAAGTTTAAGATTAAAATTGTCATGAAGCGTAATGATTTTGTATTATGAGGTGAATTAGAGAAGTTTTTATTAATTTATTGAAATAAATGATAATGCACTGTTAGTTTTCCGAGAAATATTTTGCAACATAGTTTTAAGAGGTAGGCTGGTCAATGTATATAGGTTTTATTTTTGGGGCAAAGGTAGGTTTAATAAAACAACTTTCTTTTAGTAAGCCATTCAGATCTAATTTACAAATACTTCATATTCAATTTTAATATGTAAAATAACGAATAAATAATATACTCATAAGTTAGTAATAATAAATTCTTATTAAAGAATTCCTGAATTTGCGATTAATAAAATTTAGGAGTAAACACATAAAATAAACGCTTAGTGTAGATTGAATAAAGGAAGACGTTTATATAATTATACGCATAAATGTTGTATGGATACACAAGTGCATCGTACGTATAGTAAAAAAATAAAATAAAAACAATGAATAAATAAACAGGATCTTGTTGCTAGCTTTGAAGAGTATTTGAAAAGGTCATTTATTGGAAATAATGAGAAATACTTAAAAAGATGGAATGAAGAGCTGAAATAAATTTCAAAAAATAGAGAAGAAAGTAAAATATAAAAACTAAAAAGATACAAAGTGAAGTTAAAGACATAGTCAATAAAAAAATAATTAAAAAATGGGAGAGTAAAAAATTGACAACTTTGAAATAATGTAGTAGGTATTTCTGTTTGAATCTAGAATTATTTTTTCCTATTTCTGCCTCTTTTTAGTTCATACCTTTTGTAGTTCAATACTCCACTAAAAAAATAAATAAAAAATCCTTATGGCATCCGTTTCTGTTAGTTATAAATAATTCAGGGGACATAAGAGACAATAAGAACCCTCCAATTAGTCTAGTAAGACCCTCCCCGAAAGGAAACAGCCGGAAGCTGAGTGATAATTAAAATACCTGCCTTTAGGTTTAGACTAGATCTGAGCGACTTCTAGAAGGCCATCTTTACTTGAATTTCGCTTTTTTTACTTATTTACTTGTCTTAATCCTCTCCGCTCTCTCCGCCAACATTTTTCTCAATTTCCTGAGGATAATGAATAATGTAATTAATGTCGAAGTCTGAAGAGCTTATCTTGATTAATAATTAAATTCAGCAGAACGAAATGCGATTTACTTTAAAAAATAGGAACTTGGAGGGAACGATGCTAGAATTTCTTTTCGCTTTATACAATCTCTTAGCTTCTTATCAAGATCTACCGCGCCATAAGTATTATGTACCTTTCGTCCGTGAGGCTAACATACGTAGTAAGGTCCATAAGTTTCCGGCCTGTCCTGCTTCCCCTTCTTCAAACGTGCACGCCTATGCAGGTCCATACCTGCTCACTCCATACCCATCGCCCGCACTTCCTCAGTCTTGTCAGTCAGTGTCCAGCCTTGAAGGAAACTCCCCATTTTTACAATGTTCAAACTCGAGTACCGTGCGGTAATTAAATTCTTTTGTAAAGAGGGTCTTACTCCTGCGCAAATTCAAGAGCGCTTGGATTGTGTATACGGGCAGTCCTCCCCCTCGTATTCCACAGTGAAAGAATGGGCAAAATTATTTAAGTTAGGGAGAGAAAGTCTAGAAGATGACCCACGTCCCGGTCGCCCATTGGAAGCTGTCACTTCTGAAAAAATCCAACTTGTGGAATCGAATTGCTGTCTGACCGGCGACTAAAAACCAAGGAAATAGCAGCGAGGTTAGGGCTTTCAAAAACAAGTGTTTTGAGGATCATCAAAGAACATTTACACATGAACAAGGTTAGTGCAAGATGGGTTCCAAAAATTCTTTCAGCTGCTCAAAAACAGGAACGAGTTCACTGCTGCAATGAATTTTTACGCAAGTATAATGCCGACCCAAGGAATTTTTTGGACTCAATTGTAACTGGGGATGAGACAATGGTTCTATATTATGACCCACTCAGCAAAAGAGAGTCCATGGAATGGAGAAGACCAGGAGAAGCGCCTTCTTTAAAGGCAAGAGTCACGCAGTCAACAAAAAAGGTAATGGCCACAATTTTTTGGGACTGTAAAGGAATACTACTGATAGATTTTAAAGAAAGGAATACCACAAAGAATGGTGAGTATTATGTAGCCCTACTTCACCGGTTACGAGACGCCATTAAAGAGAAGAGGCGAGGGAAGTTAAGCAGAGGTGTCCGCCTCCTTCACGACAATGCCTCTATCCCCTCCGCATTGATTTCCAAGGCCGCTGTGAAGGACTGTGGATTCCAAGAAATCTCTCATCCACCCTACAGCCCAGACTTGGCCCCTAGAGATTTCTACCTTTTCTCAAAGTGTAAATCTGACCTTCGTGGAAGGCGATTTAACACCGACGAAGAGCTCCAAGCAGCAGTGGAAAAACATTTTTTAACAAAGAAGAAAATTATTTTTTTCATGTTATAAAAATGTTGCCAAAGCGTTGTATTAAGTGTGTTGAACTTAGAGGAAAATATATTGAAAAACAGTAAAACCAGTTTTTTTCTTTCACCTTTCCTTCTATCCCAGGCCGGAAACTTTTGGACCTTACCTCGTAGTTTTAATTTAAGCGCGATTCCTCCCTCCCAATGTGAACCCAAATTATGATGTCGATTCTATATAGCAATCCGTCAATTTTCCGGGTCAATTTTGAGGAAATTAGGTACAATATACGTTATCTAAAACGAAAAGTAAAGTTCGTCAACCAGGGGAATCCACCCCTGAAATTTGTACATAGAATACGAGAAGGAGAGAGAGAGTGAAACTTAGTGAGCGAGGGAAATAGATAGCGAAAGAGAAAGATAGTAAGTGAGTGTGTGAGAGAGAAAGAGGCAGAGGGCGATAAAGAGAGAGTGAGAAAGAGAAGGGGGATAAAAGAGAGAGCGAGAAAAAGAGGGAGAGAGGAACAGAAAAAGTGTAAGAGAGGCAGAATGAGTTAAGGAAAGAGTGAGAAAGAGTAAGAGGGTAGGAGAGAGGGTGAGAAAAAAGTAGAAGGAGAGAGAGAAAAAGAGAGAGAGTAAGAGAATGAGAGAGGGAGGGACAGTAAGAGTGCAAGAGAGGGAGAGTAAGAGAGTGAGTTAAGGAAAGAGTGAGGAAGAGAACGAGAGTAAGAAAGAGCGTGAGAGAAAGAGAGAGAGGGAATGAGTGAGGGAGAGAGGGGGAAGGGAGGGACAGAATGAGTGCAACAGAGGGAGAGTGAGAGAGTAAGCTAAGGGCAGAGTGAGAAAGAGAACTCGGATAGAGGATGAAAGAATGAGAGAGTGTAAGAGAAAGAGAAAGAGAGAATGTGAGAGAGAGTGAGAAAGAGAGGAGTAGAGAGTGACAGGAAGAGTGTAAGAGATGTGGAGTGAGAGAGTGAGTTAAAGAATGAGTGAGAAACAGGGAAGTGAGTGTGAGGGAGACAGTGGTAGTGAGTCTTAAATGGGATAGAGAGAGTGAGTGCGACAAAAAAGAGCGGGTGGGTTGGGGGTAGGCAGAGTGCGACAGTGAGAGTGAGTCTCCAACACGATAGAGACGTGTTTATGTGAATGACAGAGAGAGTAAGGAGGAGGAGGAGGAGGAGAGAGAGAGAGAGAGAGAGAGAGAGAGAGAGAGAGAGAGAGAGAGAGAGAGAGAGAGAGAACCCTTAAAAGGTAATCTCAATAAATACAAAATAGCCCCTAAAAATGTTACTAGGTGCTCGAGGAATAATTTTAAATTTTATGACGCGTTGACGGTAATGGGTTTGCTCAATTTGAGGCTATAAATATCTCCATCAACCAACAATATTTTCTTTTCATTTTCCACAAGCCCTTCAACAAGATACTGGATTGTGTCATATTCAGGAGCATCATGTCACAGTGTTGTGAATTCTCCACAAGCCCTTCAACAAGATACTGGATTGTGTCATATTCAGGAGCATCATGTCACAGTGTTGTGAATTCTCCACAAGCCCTTCAACAAGATACTGGATTGTGTCATATTCAGGAGCATCATCTCACAGTGTTGTGAATTTTCCACAAGCCCTTCAACAAGATACTGGATTGTGTCATATTCAGGAGCATCATGTCACAGTGTTGTGAATTCTCATCTGAACCCATTAATGTCTCTTATCTTTTAGTAATTTATGTTGTAGTTCATGTATTGATTTTACTTGTACAATGTTTTGTGTGAAGAATGATTATTTAATATGACCTGTTTAAGATGCTATAAAAACTACCACTTTTACTGTTATCTTTATTTTACATCCATATACATGCAAAACTTGCCACAAGAGAACCTGAGCTCGACCTATCAATCACACACGAGGACTTGACCAATGCAATCAAAGAAAATATTTTAAATTATTCGACTCGACTAACCGACAATAAATTACGTACAATCAAAACTACTACTCAGGAGTGTACATCCAGCTACCGAGACAACAGACGAGAAGAAGTAGTACTTGCTCGACTCAGAATCGGCCACACAAGACTAACACACGAATACCTCATGACAAGACTGGACAAACCAACTTGTGATATATGCAATACAGACTTCACTGTAAAACACCTACTTACGGAGTGCAGAAGACGACAAAACCTAAATATCCCACATGACATGTACGAATTGTTGAGTGACAGCAGCCAGTACATAAACACAATACTTTCTTATTTACTGGACACTAAACTATACACTCGCATTTGAATACATCTGCTGAATAACCACAGGCTTCAAGGCATATAAGAGGCATTTACAAACCTCTGGTTATGGAAATAATTGAATCAAATACCCATCTTAATGCTGGTTCATTAGACCATACAGTTACTACCTCGAAGGAGTGAAATCCCAGTAGATGCGAATCACTTATATATAAATAATAATAATAATTTATTTTACATCCTGCAAGAAAATTACATAACATTTTTAAATAAGACGTTATTAGCTATTGATAAAATCAGTGTCCTCAAATAACATTCCTCTCATTAAATTCGTTTATCAAAAATTAAATCTTCAGAATGCTGTGACAATTTTTAATGTTTCCCATATCTTCGGCGAATCAATATAAAATTACCCCTTTGCGTGACTTATTTTGTAGGTCAGTTAAAATTACCACCGACTATCTCAATGGTATACTGTGTTGGAGAGGGTATTACAACGGTTATGTAGATGAATAAATAGGAAGTGGTAAAGAAATCCAGGAGGGTTAATTTATTGAACAAGTAATTCTTAGCAATTCTCGGCATGAAATCTTACAATTATTTATAGTCCAAGAGCTGATAATGAACGTTTTATGAAGTATTTTATTCATCTTGAAATTTTGCTGTAATGTACCTCTTGGGTAGATAAGAAGGTATATACGAGTTGGCTAGACTTACCTTGGGACACCAGGTGGAACCATGGGGGAAAGGTGCGAAAAAATTTGGCCCAAATAGGTAAGTGTTTTATTTAGAAGCCAACAATCTTTAATGTAGGTAAAAGTAAGACTAATTTACGATAAATGACGTTCAATGCAGACACTTTTAAGGCGGTTAATGCAGACACTTTTAAGGCGGTTAATGCAGACACTTTTAAGGCGATTAATGCAGACACTTTTAAGTCGGTTAACATGTAAAAAATAACCCCAATATTTTTTTTAATATATATTAAACCAGAGTTGGGCTTATTCGAATAATTTTGTATTTAAGTAACGAATAAAAGATAATTTTTTACCCGTTATTAGTTAATCATAAAACCACGGATGACCAATTATCCGTTATTCGAGAAACGGGTGAATTATCTTTTATTCGTCATTTGATTATCCGTTATCTTTTATTCGTTATCCGTCCACAATACCACTTTTTTCTATCCATTTGGGCAAAAACAAACTGTTGGTTTGCACATGGCATTGCACTCTTTAAATAAATATTTAAACATAAAGAAATGTTTTTTTAAGTACAACACGGCACTTCCATCGTCAGCACCAGTCGAACGGCTGTTCTCCTTTGCTTCCATAACGGATATTCCAAAAAGCAATCGACTCTCTGATGAAATGTTTGAGAAAAGAGTACTTTTAAAATCTATGTTGAATTTAATTTAAAGTTTAATTATATATTTAAATAATAATGTAATACCTAATTAAGTTTAATAATAATTGAAATAATTACATATTATATTATATTTAAATAATAAATAAATACATTATGATTAAGTAGTAAATTGGTTTTCTACATATCTTCTAAGTATATAAATCATCTTTCGGATGAAAATTTATCCATCGAATTAAAATTCATCCGTAAGATGAAAAATTATTTCAAATGAAATCTTAAGATAAAAGATGACGGATAACTTTACGTAAATGGTAATAATTTCGAATAACGGATAACGGATATCCGAAAATTATAGATGACAAATAACGAATAACCTAGGTTATTCGTCATCCGTTATCCGAAGATAATTTTTTCCTAACTCTGTAATAAACTAGCTGAATACCCGTGCATAGGGCAAATAAGTAGTTATTTTATTGCGTTAAATAATGCATCATTAAAACTAACGCTACTATATAATTTTGTGCATTTTTTATAGCACGGTTCCCGTCATATATATACATAAAAATCACGTGTCTGTTTGTGTGTTTGTTCCTTATACAAATGCAAACAGTTTGATCGATTTTGACCAAACTTGAAACTCTGGTAGGTCTTGATCCGGGAAGTCTCGTAGGCTAGGTCAAAAACGTCTACCAACTGTCTGTCCGCGTGTTTGTTCTTTATACAAATCCGCACACTTTGACCTATTTTGACCAAACTTGGCACACAGCTACATCTTGATCCGGGGAGAGCCATAGGCTAGGTCATAAACGTCTACCAGCTGTCTGTCTGTATGTTTGTTCCTTATAAAAATCCACTCAGTTCGACTGATTTTGATCAAAGTTGGCACACATTTAGGTCTTGGTTGCGGGGACAGTCATAGGCTAGGTCTAAATCGTCTAAGACTCACAGTTCGGAGGTCACGGTTTGGAAACTATGGACCCAAGTAGTTAAAGATTTGCGTTATTACATTTTAATATTACTTATTAGGTTTCTAATTTATTTTTGTCTTTTCTAGATGCAGAAAGTAGATGAAGCATGGCACGCCGTGTAACAGCTAGTACTAAATATTATTCATCAATTGATAAGTAATAAAGTATGATGTTTCTTGTCACAGGGGCACTACGGAACAGTGTCAACAAACAGATAACCCGGATAGGTTTATAGAATGGTATAGGTTACCAGTAACAGGAGTTATACGAGAAAATAAAATTCGTTGTCAATAATAAATTCCTCGGATGGACCATCACCAGGTATAGCGTAAACTCTGTGAGGGACAAAATTACTGTTTATTTCTAGTAATTCAAGGTCTGACTTATTTCAATTAGCCCTTTAGATCTAATAGAAAATAGTTCAACGTGCTTTTGTTGTATAATTGAATTAATAAATATAAAGAGCTATACTTTTAGCACTTTCCTCCGAAGGAAAGTAGCTATTGACGTTGGACTCATGACGGAATTTTTGAAATATTTCTTCAAATCTTTATCGATCCTACCTAGTAGACACCGAAAATGACCCCCGTTAAAATTATATATATATATATATATATATATATATATATATATATATATATATATATATATATGTGTGTGTGTGCGTCTGTTAACACGATAGCGGCCAGAGTTTTTGTTTTTTCGCGACGAAACTTGGTATATAGCATTCAATTAGCAAACGATTGAACGAGTTCGTTAACCACCAAAGTCGGTCCACCGGAAGGGGGGGTTTACACCGAACCCAAAACACTAATTTGACTATGTCAGCCGTAATATTTGTTATATTTCAACGAAACTTGGTATTCGTAGTGGTAATATAGAGAGAAAAGTTAGATATAAAAATGAACTAAATCAGTTCATTAGAAGGGGGGGTTTACTCCGGACCCACAATACCAATTCGCCACTACCAGCCGTGATTTTTGGTATATTTCGACGAAACTCGGTATTCGTAGTGGTAATCCACAGGTAAATATGTGTTGTAAAAATAAACTAAATCGGTTCATTAGAAGGGGGGGGTGTACTCCGGACCCAAATTCCTAATATACTCATACCGGTCGTAATTTCTGCTGTATTGTAACGAAACGCGGTATACGTCGTGGGTAACTCATGAGAAAGAAGTGTTGTAAAAATGAGCTGAATCGGTCAATCGGAAAGCGGGGGTTTAATTTGTAATATATTTCAATAGAAAAACCCGCCAGACGTAGGTTCACAAAGCCGCCGCAAGGAGCGCTTTCTACCACTAGAGTGACTGTATCCTGTTACTGCGTTAGATCAAAATACGATAATATGAGGTTTTTTGTATTTATTACGTAGTGTAATAGGTACCATGTGTAAACATAACTCTGGAAGCAAATTAATAATTGATCAGTTACTCATTACAAATTTAAAAGAGAACTATTCATGTTTTTATTTTATTTATGTAGGATATTTTAAGCAAATTGTTCTGGAAAGCAGTCTACACTACCCAAATTCTGAGGAAAGTGCTTAGTTATGCAGCTCCTGCGTGAGTGACTTTTTATAAATATTCGTGCGGATGAGCTTTTAAACATTGTGCTTATTCCGTTTTTTTGTGGGGATAAAAGCTTTTTATATATTTGAAAAAACTGAGTAGTCTATAATTTCATTTGATATGTTATCACTCCCTTCTAGTGAAGTGATTATCGCTGCACTTAGTAAAATGATAAAGTTTGCGTGTATAAAATGTCCTGTCCTCTAAATGTAGCAGCGCCCCATCTATTTTCCTTTTCCTAAGTTCGATACAAGATCCAAGCACGCCATCTACTTCAGTATCTTTCTAGACACTCATCCAACCACATCTAAACCTTTCTGAATACTGTTCCGTGTTATCGGTGGTAACATTGTCAATTATTGAATTTAGTGAATCAGATGAGCCTTTATGGATACTCTTCGTAAAATTAAATATGACCGTACTTCTACATGCTTAACACAATATTCATGTAAGTAATTTCTTCTGTTGAGTAACTCTCACATTGATCGATAAAATCAGGATAGCAAATTTTTAAAACCATTTTCTCACATTAAATAAAAATCATTATTTAAAATCATTTAAAATCATTTTAAAATCATTTAAAATCATTTTCTCAAATTAAATATGACCGTACTTCTACATGCTTAACACAATATTCATGTAAGTAATTTCTTCTGTTGAGTAACTCTCACATTGATCGATAAAATCAGGATAGCAAATTTTTAAAATCATTTTCTCACATTAAATAAAAATCATTATTTAAAATCATTTAAAATAATTTAAAATCATTTTAAAATCATTTAAAATCATCATTTAAAATCATTTTCTCAAATTAAATATGACCGTACTTCTACATGCTTAACACAATATTCATGTAAGTAATTTCTTCTGTTGAGTAACTCTCACATTGATCGATAAAATCAGGATAGCAAATTTTTAAAATCATTTTCTCACATTAAATAAAAATCATTATTTAAAATCATTTAAAATAATTTAAAATCATTTTAAAATCATTTAAAATCATTTTCTCAAATTAAATATGACCGTACTTCTACATGCTTAACACAATATTCATGTAAGTAATTTCTTCTGTTGAGTAACTCTCACATTGAGCGATAAAATCAGGATAGCAAATTTTTAAAATCATTTTCTCACATTAAATAAAAATCATTATTTAAAATCATTTAAAATCATCATTTAAAATCATTTAAAATCATTTTAAAATCATTTAAAATCATCATTTAAAATCATTTTCTCAAATTAAATATGACCGTACTTCTACATGCTTAACACAATATTCATGTAAGTAATTTCTTCTGTTGAGTAACTCTCACATTGAGCGATAAAATCAGGATAGCAAATTTTTAAAATCATTTTCTCACATTAAATAAAAATCATTATTTAAAATCATTTAAAATCATCATTTAAAATCATTTAAAATCATTTTAAAATCATTTAAAATCATCATTTAAAATCATTTTCTCAAATTAAATATGACCGTACTTCTACATGCTTAACACAATATTCATGTAAGTAATTTCTTCTGTTGAGTAACTCTCACATTGATCGATAAAATCAGGATAGCAAATTTTTAAAATCATTTTCTCACATTAAATAAAAATCATTATTTAAAATCATTTAAAATCATTTTAAAATCATTTATAATCATCATTTAAAATCATTTTAAAATCATTTAAAATCATCATTTAAAATCATTTTCTCAAATTAAATATGACCGTACTTCTACATGCTTAACACAATATTCATGTAAGTAATTTCTTCTGTTGAGTAACTCTCACATTGATCGATAAAATCAGGATAGCAAATTTTTAAAATCATTTTCTCACATTAAATAAAAATCATTATTTAAAATCATTTAAAATCATTTTAAAATCATTTATAATCATCATTTAAAATCATTTTAAAATCATTTAAAATCATCATTTAAAATCATTTTCTCAAATTAAATATGACCGTACTTCTACATGCTTAACACAATATTCATGTAAGTAATTTCTTCTGTTGAGTAACTCTCACATTGATCGATAAAATCAGGATAGCAAATTTTTAAAATCATTTTCTCACATTAAATAAAAATCATTATTTAAAATCATTTAAAATCATTTTAAAATCATTTATAATCATCATTTAAAATCATTTTAAAATCATTTAAAATCATCATTTAAAATCATTTTCTCAAATTAAATATGACCGTACTTCTACATGCTTAACACAATATTCATGTAAGTAATTTCTTCTGTTGAGTAACTCTCACATTGATCGATAAAATCAGGATAGCAAATTTTTAAAATCATTTTCTCACATTAAATAAAAATCATTATTTAAAATCATTTAAAATCATTTAAAATCATTTTAAAATCATTTAAAATCATCATTTAAAATCATTTTCTCAAATTAAATATGACCGTACTTCTACATGCTTAACACAATATTCATGTAAGTAATTTCTTCTGTTGAGTAACTCTCACATTGATCGATAAAATCAGGATAGCAAATTTTTAAAATCATTTTTTCACATTAAATACAAATCATTATTTAAAATCATTTAAAATCATCATTTAAAATCATTTAAAATCATTTTAAAATCATTTAAAATCATTTTCTCAAATTAAATATGACCGTACTTCTACATGCTTAACACAATATTCATGTAAGTAATTTCTTCTGTTGAGTAACTCTCGCATTGAGCGATAAAATCAGGATAGCAAATTTTTAAAATCATTTTCTCACATTAAATAAAAATCATTATTTAAAATCATTTAAAATCATCATTTAAAATCATTTTAAAATCATTTAAAATCATTTTCTCAAATTAAATATGACCCTACTTCTGCATGCTTAACACAATATTCATGTAAGTAATTTCTTCTGTTGAGTAACTCTCACATTGATCGATAAAATCAGGATAGCAAATTTTTAAAATCATTTTCTCACATTAAATAAAAATCATTATTTAAAATCATTTAAAATCATCATTTAAAATCATTTTAAAATCATTTAAAATCATCATTTAAAATCATTTTCTCAAATTAAATATGACCCTACTTCTGCATGCTTAACACAATATTCATGTAAGTAATTTCTTCTGTTGAGTAACTCTCACATTGATCGATAAAATCAGGATAGCAAATTTTTAAAATCATTTTCTCACATTATTAAAATTAGATTTTAATTGTTTCATGAACAATTCTCATGACAAGTATAAAATAATACGAACTTATGCGAAAGAATCGCATAAGTAAGACTCTACTGTATATATATGGAGGCTTGCTGCCCGTGTGTATTAAGGCTTGAGCACTAAACACTCCGTGCAAATGGTCGTGAGTTCGATTAGAAAAATGAAAAAGTGTCAGCCCTATCCTTGATAGAAAAGGGTGGTAACCTTCAATTACTTACAAAACTTGTACCTGGGAGCCTATTAATACAAAATTATTTGCGCTACATCCTTTTTTACGCCAATTTCACCCAATATAACTACGTTCCACCGGTATTTTCGTGACATTTCTCATAGGTATTTCCCTATTGCGTCATAAGGTCAACTTCATAAGCGGGTTTTCTCACTATAAACTGAAACCAAACTTCATCTCTGAAGAAACCATGGTGGCAGAATGTGTGGCGAAAAATCGGTTATCACTTCACCGATACGGCCACTTCCGGATGACCTCAAAACATTAAGATTTTTCGCTATGTTTTCGGTTTCTAATAACCTTGGCGCAATGGTTCTATTGGGACGGATAGGTGGTTTTTAAGGTACCTCCGTCCTGTACCTCAACACATGGTCCTCCTCCCAGTACCTTCCTAGGTCGGTCCCGTCTACAAGACAATCAACTTTAATTGCCTGTCAGATCGCTAGGAAAGTGGATACAGTGTCGCCGTCCCAATACGACCATTGCTCCTGATATTCTCAAAAATATCGAAGTTTGTGAATTTTCTTAAATATATTTGTTTCTAATTATTTGGGTTATTTAAACAGTATTTGCGAAGCCGTTCACTGATACAATCGGAATAAGTCGTTTGGTGAATTATTTTATTTTTCCCAAAATGCCAGAAAACGTTTGATCTGACCTTCAGAGTAATGGGAGGCTGAGTTTGGGGTTATTCTAATGTCAAAATCAATTTTTGTGTTTTTTTTTCTTCAATGTTTACACTATATTCTGATAAGTTTAGCGTTTATTTGGTTTTGATATCTATGAAATTAAGAGATTTAAATACATTTACGTAAATCTTGTTTTGAGCCAAAAAGAATACATTTACGTAAATCTTGTTTTGAGCCAAAAAGTAGTTAAAATCCAAACTCAAAATGGCCGGCAAAAAAAACGTATAGCCAGAAACTGTTTTATTTACAGGTTTAAACTCACCGAGCATTGGGGAGTAACTGATGAAAAATTTTGAGCAACAAATTTTATGCAATTTGGATGATTTTTAATCATTATTGGGTGTTTCTTGTACGTTTGAAAAACTAACTGATAACATTGAAATAGATTCCATAGTCATTGTCTGAGCCAAAAATATATAGCACAACAATTCACAACTTAAATCACGTTAGAGTTATGGAGGGTTTAATCCTGACCCCACCGCGTACGTGAGAATTGGGCCACGCTTTCAGAATTATAACAGGTTAAGCCTACAGAAAAACGGCAGTCATTATTTTACCAAAAGTTTTATATTTTCACCTTTTAAAGTCATTTTATTTATTTTCCTTTAAATATGTAAAATATTTTTAAATTGAAAACAGATTTTAAAAAGTCCGACTCGCAGGAACTGCGTCATCCTAGTGCGGTTACGTACATCTCGAAGAAATGGAATAGATTAGCATCACAAATCACAAGAAACTGGCAGTAGACAACTTACACAGAAGCGGATAATTCTTAATCTGTATAAGTCAATAAAATTTTGTACTGAAAACGTACTTACTCATTGACTACTGCTGAGAAGGCTCTATTATAAACAACCAAAAATTCGTTGTCATTTTAAGTATCTTGTTTTACTAGCAAATTCGTTTGACTGTTATAATCAACTGTAAATATGTGGGTTAAATCTTTCTATAAAAAAAAGGAATAACGATAACTTCAGTTGGAGGCTATGAGGAAGGTTATATAGATAGGAGAATTCAAAACAAACTACGTCATCATGATTAGCCACTGCCATTTTTAAGTTTTAAGCGCTTATATCTCTGATTGACGTTGCCCCATCGAATATTGCTTCAGAACCTTTTTTGTAGAGAATTTAGTAAGCATTCGAATGGTCACCTTCCACTTACCACGATTTCCCAACCGTTATCGAGATATTTACGAAAAATATATGAAGATCCGAAAACTTTTCATGCCTATTAATAAAATATTTTGTTCGCATACTTCCTTAACTCAAAATATAACCAAAAATTAAAAATCTTAGTTGGGATTAATTTCCAAGTTGTAGAAAATATTTCAATTGAATCCCGCGATTCTAAGTACCCAAAAAAAATAATGATTTACAAAAACATTGATTCCACTTTTCTGAAAAACGGTTACAGATATCGACTTAAAAATGGTTTCATTCATTTTCCTATGTTAAGACACCTAAAAACAAGTACCTGCAAGCATATAAACTAATATATATGAAGTGCACCAAATATCACCATCTGTGATGTATGCAGCGTTATTTGTGGAGTTCTCGATTTCGTAGAAGGTAGAAAAATAATGTCTCTCCACTGATTTAAAAATCAGTGGAGAGACATTATTTTTCTACCTTCTACGAAATATCACCAGCACAATGTTTCGCTGCAATTTATCAAGTCAGTGCTAGATATTATGCTTGCATTTCTGCAAGACGGCGACATTTTGAGCAATATCTACATTAAATAGACGATTACATAAAAAAAAGACCGACTCGCAGGAACTGCGTCATCTTAGCGCGGTTACGTACATCTCGAATAAATAGAATAGATTAGCATCACAAATCCCAGGAAACTGACAGTAGCCAACTTACACTGAATAATACGGATAATTCTTAATCCTCATTCTTGAGGAAGGCTGAATAAGTCAATGCAATTATGTACTGAAAACGTACTTACTCTTCGACTACTGCTCAGAAGGCTCTATTCTAAACAACCAAAAATTAATTGTAAGAAATTAGTAAGCATTCGAATGGTCACCTTCCACTTACCACGATTTCCCAACCGTTATCGAGATATTTACGAAAAATATATGAAGATCCGAAAACTTTTCATGCCTATTAATAAAATATTTTGTTCGCATACTTCCTTAACTCAAAATATAACCAAAAATTAAAAATCTTAGTTGGGATTAATTTCCAAGTTGTAGAAAATATTTCAATTGAATCCCGCGATTCTAAGTACCCAAAAAAAATAATGATTTACAAAAACATTGATTCCACTTTTCTGAAAAACGGTTACAGATATCGACTTAAAAATGGTTTCATTCATTTTCCTATGTTAAGACACCTAAAAACAAGTACCTGCAAGCATATAAACTCAAAGACGTAAGCGTTACGATTTTTTTTGCGCGAATTTCGTCCCAAACACTATCTTCCCGTGGCCGGATTCTGCTGGTTAACGAACTTGACCTTTCCGATTAGAAGAAAGATTTTTGTACCAAATCAAAATCGGGCTATTTTTGACCTTGCTAGAGCGTTAACAGACAAGCATATATATATATATATATATATATATATATATATATATATATATATATATATATATATATATATAAACACAAATTTGGGCCACCTATATTTTCGTGATCTATAGGGTCTGAAACATGAAAGTTTCTAGTCGGCACTTCCGGATTGCGTCGTGAGGTCAACCTCATAAGCGGGTTCTCCCTATGGAGATAGGGAGTAACCGCGCTAAAATAGCTTTTAGGTGTAAAGGCTGTCCCGAATTTAAATGGCAAAACTTCAGGAACGTGTAGGGGACCAAAAAACTAAGACAAAAAGTCATTTAGAGATTTGCTTGTTTTCGCTTCATTTTGGAGAAAATCGTAAAACAAGAATCAAAGCAAGTTTTCGTTTTTGTACTCACTTATTCACAGTTTTAATCGAAATAAATTGTCAATGCGAATTGTTTCAAGAAACCAATTACTAAAATTTAATCTCTTGACGCTGATATAGCTTTCGAGTACGGTTTCTGCAATGGTAATGCTTTAGAAGGGGTGCGACAGTTTGCGCGCATGCTCCTAAATAGAAGAGTTTTTTGTTAACTTTTAATAGGCTACGAGAGGCTGTGTCGTTTTATATATTTACTTTTTAGCGCGGTTACTCCCTATCTCCATAGGGAGAACCCGCTTATGAGGTTGACCTCATGACGCGATCCAGAAGTGCCGACTAGAAACTTTTTAGCGCGGTTACTCCCTACCTCCATAGGGAGAACCCACTTATGAGGTTGACCTGATGACGCGATCCGGAAGTGCCTACTAGAAACTTTTTAGCGCGGTTACTCCCTACCTCCATAGGGAGAACCCGCTTATGAGGTTGACCTCACGTCGCAATCCGGAAGTACCGACTAGAAACTTTCTCGTTTCAGACCCTATAGATCACGAAAATATAGGTGGCTAAAATTTGTATATATATATATATATATATATATATATATATATATATATATATATAAATTTATATATATATATATATATATATATATATATATATATATATATATGCTTGTCTGTTCGCGCTCTAGCAAGCTCAAAAATGGTCCGATTTTGATGAAATTTGGTGTCGTCTGATTTGAAAGGTCAAGTTCGTTAACCAGCAGAATCCGCCTACTGGAAGATAGTGTTTATGGCGAAATTCGCGCAAAAAAATTCGTAACGCTTACGTTTTTGAGTTTATATGCTTGCAGGTACTTGTTTTATATGTTTCTTAACATAGGAAAACGAATGAAACCATTTTCAAGGCAATATGTCTAACCGTTCCTGAGAAAAGTGGAATCAATGTTTTTGTAAGTCATTATTTTTTTGTGGGTACTTAGAATCGCGGGATTCAGTTGAAATATTTTCTACATCTTGGAAATTAATTCCACCCGATATATTTAAATGTTGGTTATATTTGGAGTTAAGGAAGTATGCAAACAAATTTTTTTTATTAATAGACATGAAAAGTTTTCGGATCTTTATACGTTTTATGCAAATATCTCGATAACGGTTGGGAAATCGTGGTAAGTGGAAGGTGACCATTCGAATGCTTACTAATTTCTTACAATTAATTTTTGGTTGTTTAGAATAGAGCCTTCTAAGCAGTAGTCGAAGAGTAAGTACGTTTTCAGTACATAATTGCATTGACTTATTCAGCCTTCCTCAAGAATGAGGATTAAGAATTATCCGTATTATTCAGTGTAAGTTGGCTACTGTCAGTTTCCTGGGATTTGTGATGCTAATCTATTCTATTTATTCGAGATGTACGTAACCGCGCTAAGATGACGCAGTTCCTGCGAGTCGGTCTTTTTTTTATGTAATCGTCTATTTAATGTAGATATTGCTCAAAATGTCGCCGTCTTGCAGAAATGCAAGCATAATATCTAGCACTGACTTGATAAATTGCAGCGAAACATTGTGCTGGTGATATTTCGTAGAAGGTAGAAAAATAATGTCTCTCCACTGATTTTTAAATCAGTGGAGAGACATTATTTTTCTACCTTCTACGAAATCGAGAACTCCACAAATAACGCTGCATACATCACAGATGGTGATATTTGGTGCACTTCATATATGATTCCATCTCTTAATTGCTCTCAATGCTCTTCGAATTCTAGTCTCATGATTGTTATCAAACTGCCCTTCTTCTGTCGGAATTTCTTCTCCGACAATCTGCTCTTAATGTTGCCATCATACCAAGTAAGATTGACCCAGCCTCTCTTAATGTATTAAATTTAACAAAAAGACTCGTCTATTTGGCATTTTTCTACTTAGGAATCGGCGCGCAAACTGTCGCACCGCTTCTAAACCATTACTGCTTTAGAAACCATACACGAATACTATATCAGCCTCAAGAAATTTAATTATAGTAATTGGTTTCTTACAAAGATTCGCAATGACGATTTATTTCCATTAAAAAATGTAAATAAATAAGTACAAAAATGGAAACTTGATTTGTTTCATGTTTTGCAATTTTGTCCAAAACGAAGCAAAACTAAGCAACTCTCTTTGTTGCCAAAAACTTGTCATGGTTTTTGGGTCCCCTATAAGCTCCTGCAGTTTTACCATTTAAATTCGGAAACCCTATATACAGGGTGATTCAGGTTTAAGTAGCCAAACTCTAGGAGGTTATTGTAGACATAATTTCCAACAAAAAAGTTCATTTCAAGTATGGTCCGATTCCGAAAGGAAAAGGAGCTATGTCCAATTTTCTGTTTTTTTTAACGTAGTCATGTTTTTTAATGAATAAGAAAGAATTTCTCAAAAACTATTCAAGATAATTAAATTCTAATTATGCTATCACAAAATAGATAAAATTTCCTTTAAAAAGACGCACTTCTGTTTTTATCAATGAATCAGAGTTTTTTTGCGAATTTTTTCCTCAGCCCCCTAACGGACTACAGATTCAATACTTACACGAAAACTTCTACATTTAACAGGCATTAAATCCACGCAAATAAAGTGGGGGTTTATTCTGATATAAATTGAAAGATTTGCTCCCTTTGTTCAGGACAGCAATCCATCTGGAACCATTTATCTATGTGCTAGCGGAACGTCTTCCAATCCAATAGGTCGGTCGTATTTAAATCGAGTGGAGCTTTAAAAATATGTTGAATCAAACCTGTCAGGATTGGCTGAAAAAGACATTTGTTCTGAATTCTGTACCACACGTTAACTTGGAGCTGATACTGATTGTGTGATCTTCAAGGGGCATAAGGATTAACATGAAACCAAGTATGCGAATTGGGGTTGTTAAATATTCCATTCCCGACTGACACACTCTTATCTCATGACAAGACAGGACAGACCGACATGTACACAGTGTAACACACCGCTGACTATAAAGCACATACTTACTGAATGTTTACAGCAACAAAACTATGACTTTCCTTACAATATGACTGAATTACTCGGCGATGGAAGCAAATATATAGATAACATACTGAACTACCTCAACAAGACCAACCTCCTAAACAAATTATAATTATAATTAAACAAATTCTGTACCACACGTTAACTTGGAGCTGATACTGATTGTGTGATCTTCAAGGGGCATAAGGATTAACATGAAACCAAGTATGCGAATTGGGGTTGTTAAATATTCCATTCCCGACTGACACACTCTTATCTCATGACAAGACAGGACAGACCGACATGTACACAGTGTAACACACCGCTGACTATAAAGCACATACTTACTGAATGTTTACAGCGACAAAACTATGACTTTCCTTACAATATGACTGAATTACTCGGCGATGGAAGCAAATATATAGATAACATACTGAACTACCTCAACAAGACCAACCTCCTAAACAAATTATAATTATAATTAAACAAATTCTGTACCACACGTTAACTTGGAGCTGATACTGATTGTGTGATCTTCAAGGGGCATAAGGATTAACATGAAACCAAGTATGCGAATTGATGTTGTTAAATATTCCATTCCCGACTGACACACTCTTATCTCATGACAAGACAGGACAGACCGACATGTACACAGTGTAACACACCGCTGACTATAAAGCACATACTTACTGAATGTTTACAGCAACAAAACTATGACTTACCTTACAATATGACTGAATTACTCGGCAATGGAAGCAAATATATAGATGAGATATTGAACTACCTAAACAAGACAAACTTACTAACCAGATTATAGCATAAATTTAGAAAGGAAGAAGAGTGAAAACAACCCATAGAGATTTGTTTATATATACCATTATTATTTATATAAAAAATATACCATTGTTTATTTATATACAAAAAAAATAATATGAAATGCATGTGTGTGTGTGTGTGTATGCAGGTGTGTACATGTGTGCATGCATATTTGTATGCATTTTGTATTTATATTTGTATGCATTTAATGTATTTGTTCTATTATATCTTAATATGTATAATTTGTTCGTATATCCTACTATTTGTATGATTAAAGAAATAAGTAGAATAGTTTTCTCCTATGTCTAGAAGTAGAATAATCTATATAAACATAGTGTAATGTATATTTGTATAATTTGATGTATATATAATAATGATGATTTATATATTGTTGATGTTGATGTATGTATATAATAATGTGTTTGTATGCACATATGTAATAACCAATTGTACCCATGTATATATGCATGTAGATGTGTATGTATGTATATATGTGTAATGTTTGTTCTGAGCAAGTCGCTATAGTTGCGAAAAGCTCATAAAATAAATATATAAAAAAAAAATATATATTCCATTTCGTGAGAATGTGGCCTTGTATGTTCATAAAATGTTGCGGCCGAACTCAGGATTAACATTTTTCCTCCCGCAATATTTTGCACAATTTTATGTTTTATGTCAAATTGTACTTGAAAATATTTCAAATTATGTGTAAATTCTGGATTAAAATTATTCAACTACCCTAAAATCTTTTTGAATTCTCCGCTCAAAATTTCTAGTCAAAACTGGGTGCCAAATACATCATATAAACATAAATCAACGAAAACTTGAAAAACATTAAATCAGATCTCTCTGATGAAAATGAAAAACTTTTCCAATCGTTTGATTCAGTTACATTTATTGCTTCCGGAATGGACAATGGATACCCCCAGTTTGGCCATTAAAAAATTTATAATTTTTCATTTCTTCACACAAGGTATTTGAAAGTAACAAAACTACATTCCACATTTTTTTGACAAAAGGGAGCCAATCGTTGAATTTATTCCCAAAAAAACCTCCACTTCATTTTCATAGATTTAATGCTTACTAAATGCAGAAGTTTTCCTGTAAGTATTGAATCTGTAGTCCATTAGAGATAAAAACAGAAGTGCGTTTTTGGACGTCCAGAAAGTATCTTTTGATAATGGGTTAAGTGAATTAATCTAATGTATTTTTAAAGGAAATTTTGTCTATTTTACGATGGCATAATTAGAATTTAATTATTTTGAATCGTTTTTGAGAAAACCTTTCTTATTCATTAAAAATCAGGACTACATTAAAAAAAACAGAAAATTGGGCATAGCTCCTTTTCCTTTCGGAATCGGACCATACTTGAAATGAACTTTTTTGTTGGAAATTATGTCTACATTCACCTCCTAGAGTTTGGCTACTTAGACCTGAATCACCCTGTATATATATATATATATATATATATATATATATATATATATATATATATGTGTGTGTGTGTGTGTGTGTGTGTGTGTGTGTGTGTTTTATAAGAAATCGATTTACAAGACAAAATTAATATCCTAAAACGATACCAAATACATGTTGCGTTATTCTATAAGCAAACGCTAGCAAAAATAAATTGCCTTTTTGCAGGTCTTACTACAGAGAGGAAACATATAAAAAAATAGGCAAATGTATTAACGGGGATCATTTAACACGTGTCAAGCAACAAAAATCTATTAAAATTTCAGGCAATGTTTCAAAAAGTATTTTTTGAGTGCTACCTCAATGGCACTCTTTGGAAACTGCTAAAAATTGAATTGAGTAAGAGGAGTTGTTCTGGGTGTATTCTCTGAATGCATTGAGTACTCAAAAGCAGCTAATTCAACTGGAATTTTTGAAAGGAAACGATCTGTTTTACATTCTTCGAAACTTCAACTGGAGTTGTTCAAGACTTTGGACAAATTTCAAAGTAAGTTAAGAAGACTGAATAAAATCTAGAACTTTAAAGGAAAGTCTTTCTTTCTTTATATTCCACAAATTCATTAGCAACTCATTCAATATTAATACTTCTTTCGCGGGGTAATTAATTTAAGACAATTTCATTCACGTTATACGGAACTTTTTAATTCAGTCTTGTTGCTTTGGGCGGAAGTTAGTGTTTAAAAACTTTCTTTTCAAGTACAACTTGCAGGAACTGCGCCATCTAAGTGTGATAACGAAACATCCTTATCACTCCAAATATCTGAAGAGATAAGAACAAGAAACACCAGTCACGCAGGAGCTCCATTATCAAGAACAAAATGAATGAATTCCTCAGAATGATCAGAGTGAACGCTGAATTTCTGATAATTTTCTTAAAATAGCCTATATAAAAATAATAAAACAATAAAAGTCAGTCCCGTAACAGGCCCTAAGAGACAAATACTATAGAGGTGTCTGATTCATGACGATACGGCACACAGTACTATGCTCCGACCGCCTGATTTTCCCCTTGCTGCTTCGACTGTTTGGGTCATTAGAACCAAGGTAATCATTAATAAATTAATTAAAGGCTTGGTTGGCCGCGGGACGGTCAAGGAGGCCGAATCCAACCCACGAACGTTAATAGTAGAAGATAAAAATCTTCAGTGCTTGCTCACTGGAACTGAGGTCCTCCAGCATATTAGTCCAGTGCTCTACCACTGAGCTAACCTCGCCCCAAAATATAATAAACACGAGTAATTTTGTAATTTCATGAAAATGTTAATGTCATCATATTCATGACGATTATTTCTAAAACGAGCTTTTTTTTAATGGTCATCATCATTTTCCAGCCAGGATAGGGCTGATGCTCTCTTTTCAATAAATACTTTTGCTAGTTTATATTTTTAATTGGCAGCTTACTCAATTAATGATTTGATTCCTGAGTAAACCTCAACTCCTGATGAGCCGATATTTTTATAGCAGATCTTACTCTTTAGATACACATATTACGCATTAAAAAAAACACGAGGGTCCTGAGGGGCAGATACTGTAGAGGTATCTGATTCGTGACCATACGGCACACTAGGGAGATAGTGTGGTCGGTACTATGCTCCGGCCGCTTGATTTTCCCCTTTCTGCTTCGACTGCTAGAGTCATTAGCACCAAGGTACCCATTAATAAATTAATTAAAGACTGGGTTGGCCTCGGGACGGTAAGGGAGGCCGAATTCAAGCCATGAACGAAGACACTAGAAGAACACTGCTGGGGATTTGAACTCAGGTCCTCCAACTTATTAGTCCAGTGCTCTACCACTGAACTAACCTCGTCCCCCCCCCCTAGTTTCGGTACAATATAACCAAAATTACGGCAGTACTAGAAAAATTAGAAATTTTTGCCACGATTGTAGGCTACTTTTCTCACAATAAATCTCTATTTCTCTATTATAACAGCTGGTAGCTAGCCACTGTTCATCAAGGCAACTTTTCTAGCAACCATCTTTTCTCACAATAAATCTCTATTTCTCTATTATAACAGCTGGTAGCTAGGCACTGTTCTTCAAGGCAACTTTTCTAGCAACCATCTTTTCTCACAATAAATCTCCATTTCTCTATTATAACAGCTGGTAGCTAGGCACTGTTCTTCAAGGCAACTTTTCTAGCAACCATCTTTTCTCACAATAAATCTCCATTTCTCTATTATAACAGCTGGTAGCTAGGCACTGTTCTTCAAGGCAACTTTTCTAGCAACCATCTTTTCACACAATAAATCTCTATTTCTCTATTATAACAGCTGGTAGCTAGGCACTGTTCTTCAAGGCAACTTTTCTAGCAACCATCTTTTCTCACAATAAATCTCTATTTCTCTATTATAACAGCTGGTAGCTAGCCACTGTTCTTCAAGGCAACTTTTCTAGCAACCATCTTTTCTCACAATAAATCTCTATTTCTCTATTATAACAGCTGGCAACTAGGCACTGTTCTTCAAGGCAACTTTTCTAGCAACCATCTTTTCTCACAATAAATCTCTATTTCTCTATTATAACAGCTGGTAACTAGGCACTGTTCTTCAAGACAACTTTTCTAGCAACCATCTTTTCTCACAATAAATCTCCATTTCTCTATTATAACAGCTGGTAGCTAGGCACTGTTCTTCAAGGCAACTTTTCTAGCAACCATCTTTTCACACAATAAATCTCCATTTCTCTATTATAACAGCTGGTAGCTAGGCACTGTTCTTCAAGGCAACTTTTCTAGCAACCATCTTTTCTCACAATAAATCTCTATTTCTCTATTATAACAGCTGGTAGCTAGCCACTGTTCTTCAAGGCAACTTTTCTAGCAACCATCTTTTCTCACAATAAATCTCTATTTCTCTATTATAACAGCTGGTAGCTAGCCACTGTTCATCAAGGCAACTTTTCTAGCAACCATCTTTTCTCACAATAAATCTCCATTTCTCTATTATAACAGCTGGTAGCTAGCCACTGTTCTTCAAGGCAACTTTTCTAGCAACCATCTTTTCTCACAATAAATCTCTATTTCTCTATTATAACAGCTGGTAGCTAGCCACTGTTCTTCAAGGCAACTTTTCTAGCAACCATCTTTTCTCACAATAAATCTCTATTTCTCTATTATAACAGCTGGTAGCTAGGCACTGTTCTTCAAGGCAACTTTTCTAGCAACCATCTTTTCTCACAATAAATCTCTATTTCTCTATTATAACAGCTGGTAGCTAGGCACTGTTCTTCAAGGCAACTTTTCTAGCAACCATCTTTTCTCACAATAAATCTCTATTTCTCTATTATAACAGCTGGTAGCTAGGCACTGTTCTTCAAGGCAACTTTTCTAGCAACCATCTTTTCTCACAATAAATCTCCATTTCTCTATTATAACAGCTGGTAGCTAGGCACTGTTCTTCAAGGCAACGTTTCTAGCAACCATCTTTTCTCACAATAAATCTCTATTTCTCTATTATAACAGCTGGTAGCTAGGCACTGTTCTTCAAGGCAACTTTTCTAGCAACCATCTTTTCTCACAATAAATCTCTATTTCTCTATTATAACAGCTGGTAGCTAGCCACTGTTCTTCAAGGCAACTTTTCTAGCAACCATCTTTTTTCTCATTCTAGAACCTATCGCTAATTGTAAGTTTACTTCTAAAATCCCACTTTTCTATGATCTTTCAATGTTGCAGGAGTTTAAATGTTTCCAATTAATATTTAGTTGGTCAGCTAAGTATTAATAATGCTCTCCAAATGTATTTATTCCGGACGCTGTCTATGTTATGGAAACGCGCTATTATGACACGGTCTGAATGAGTCAACATTTTTCATCCCTGGAAGATATGATCGATAAAGATTTGATGAAATTATCTTTCTATAGCATATTTATTATTTTATTCATTAATTTACATACTTTGTTTTTAGGGCATTGTCCCATACAAAGAGGTGTGTGCTTACTATTTAACAGATTAATACAATTAACATCTAACAGAAATAAAAATAAAACTAAAACATGGTATATCATGGAACTCAATCAAAGCATAATGTAAAAGTATTATAACAATAAGATACGCCATACTTTGTGCCTAAAACATCATACATTTTCAAGATTTCAGAGAAAATTTTCGGAGGTTTAGGGACGCTATCGTAAGATAGTATAGTTTTCGAGCTTGATATTCATTTAAATCTTTGAGGAAAATAAATAGGTTTTCGGGAGAGATGTTTATAATGCCTGTAAGACAGGAGGTTCTGTATGGATTATAGATTGGGTATGCGACTAGTAAATGATAAATATCCTATATCTTATTACTATTGGAGATGGGACAGATTCCATTGGGGTTTATGGATGTTGTAGTCTTGTAGTTTATTTTTATCAAATATGTGTTAATTGTTCGAATTTGGGCTATTACTCTATAAAATGGAAATGGGAGGTTCATATTTAGGTTAGCAAGTGTTTCCCCGATTGGATTAAGAATAAGTCTATACATGGGACAAAAGGAAGACAAAGTGGCGCTATTTTTATCTTGGTCCAATAAAAAAGTTTTATATTTCTCCATTATTTTCATTTCTTTTCTTCTTGACAGTGAATTTGAGATGTCAGTAAGCATAGCTCTAGTTTCTATAGAATATATTCCTCCATAAAGTGCTTAAAACGAATTAGTCAATATTATGAACTTATTAAAGACTATATTTATCATTTTTTATTATTTGCCCAGTACCCCATGAAAAGACTTGTTAATAGGTCTTCTGAGTTGGTTTCAATTTAGAAATAGAACGTGGGAATAAAGGAGGCAACTGGGAGCCCTTAAAAGAACTTTATTTCAGAGCTCGATTCAATAAAACTTTCCCCCTAACAGATCAAGCAGCCTTTTGGGCGGAAAATAAAGAAGTAACTAGAGCATTTGGACGATTTATTAGAAAAAATTACTACTTTTTATATCAACCAATAAATTGCTGGTAGGCTGCAGGATTTATTTACTCAATCAGCTTTTCGAAATAATAATAATAATAATCGTAATTATTTTATTATAATTCTATAAATACACTATTAAATATACGACATTAATTATTAACTTCAAATGTAAGAAAAAAAATTCAAAATTCAATAGTATTAACTCCTAATATTTACAAAAATTATAGACCATCCTCTTTTAGCACTTTCCTCCGAAGGAAAGTAGCTATTGAGGTTGGACTCATGACGGAATTTTTGAAACATTTTTTCAAATCTTTATCGATCCTACCTAGTAGACACCGAAAATGACCCCCGTTAAAATTTATATATATCTATATATATATATATATATATATATATATATATATATATATATATATGCATATATATATATATATATATATATATATATATATATATATATATATATATATATATGTATGTTAACACGATAGCGGCCAGAGTTTTTGTTTTTTGTCACGAAACTTGGTATACAGCATTCAATTAGCAAACGATTGAAGGAGTTCGTTAACCACCAAAGTCGGTCCACCGGAAGGGGGGTTTACCCCGAACCCAAAACACTAATTTGACTATGTCAGCCGTAATATTTGTTATATTTCAACGAAACTTGGTATTCGTACTGGTAATATAGAGAGAAAAGTGAGATATAAAAATAAACTAAATCCGTTCATAAGGAGGGGGGGTTTACTCCGGTCCGACAATACCAATTCGCCACTACCAGCCGTGATTTTAGGTATATTTCAACGAAACTCTGTATTCATAGTGGTAATCTACAGGTAAATATGTGTTGTAAAAATAAACTAAATCGGTTCATTAGGAGGGGGGGGGGTTTACTCCAGACCCACAATACCAATTCGCCACTACCAACCGTGATTTTTGGTATATTTCGACAAAACTCGGTATTCGTAGTGGTAATCTACAGGTAAATATGTGTTGTAAAAATAAACTAAATCGGTTCATTAGGAGGGGGGTTTACTCCGGACCCAAATTACTAATATACTCATACTGGTCGTAATTTCTGCTGTATTGTAACGAAGCGCGGTATACGTCGTGGGTAACTCATGAGAAAGAAGTGTTGTAAAAATGAGCTGAATCGGTCAATCAGAAAGGGGGGTTTACTTTGTAATATATTTCAATAGAAAAGCCAGCCAGACATAGGTTCACAAAGGCGCCGCAAGGAGCGCTAGAGGGACTGTATCCGGTTCCTGCGTTAGATCAAAATACGATAATATGAGGATTTTGTATTTATTACGTAGTGTAATAGGTACCATGTGTAAACATAACTCTGGAAGCAAATTAATAATTTATCAGTTACACATTACAAAATTAAAAGAGAACTATTCATGTTTTTATTTTATTTGTGTAGGATATTTTAAGCAAATTGTTCTGGAAAGCAGTCTACACTACCCAAATTCTGAGGAAAGTGCTTAGTTATGCAGCTCCTGCGTGACGGACTTTTTATTTATAGCAGAGAATTGAGAATATCAAAAATTCATACGTTTTCCCTAGCATAAAACATCAAACCTGATTTTTTTTAGTATTAAGTTTATTAAGCGTTTTAATTATTCCATTACATTTACCAAGATTTTCAACTGTTTTCAAGATATTTTACAATATATAACTATTTTACATTAACACGCTGCACAGTGTCACGAGCAGAGTTCAAAAATAAGAAAACTGAAGTTTGAAAAAACTTTTTTTGATGGTCAATATTAAAATTAGAACCTTAGAAAATAAAGAAAACATCAAAATTATAATATAAATACAAAGACTAAAAGCTAAGGATTAACTTGAATTGTCTATACTATTACAAATATTAAAACTGGTTCGGTTAGTAAATATTTGCTTTGGCTGTTCCAGTCTTATTACTTGAACATTTTCATTCTTTTTTTAACATGTTCAAGTGTCAGTCCTAAGTGAATTTTCGATTGACTAATCTTGGCTAACAGTGCAAAAATGGGGAAGTTCCAGTGTTTTAAATATTTAAGAAATTCTCATATTTTTTTCAACTTTGGAAATGATTTAAGTAAAAACGTAAAATAACGGATTTTTCATACTTTAACCATAAATAGTACATTGCTTCACGATTATTTTGATATTTAGTTTACCTGCTTTTGGTTGCTTCTTACAGAGATATTGTGGTTTTAGATTTCATAACCAATGAAATCTTTACGACGAATGGCGCAGTAATGAACCAAACACCAGATACGATGCTTTATTTGATAGAATCGTGCAAGAATATAATTTATCTGAATATCTGAATGTTAGGATAAAGTTAAGGAGAATATAAGAAAATTGATTGAGGTTGTTTTGCCTGGATATTCAACAAAAATTTGGACCGCTGTTACAGGTTTTCAGGGAAATTCGAAGCAAAATAGAATGATTGGCGAGTATAAACATTAAACTTTCCCTCGACGATTTTAAAACATGTTGACGAGATAATTATCAAGCAGGTCCTTCACGTGGAAGACCGCAAGTAAGTTTCTTGGAAGCATCATACTCTACAAGAATGAGACAAGTTGCGAAAATATAGGGTTGGCAAATAAGTCCTTTCGGTTTGTGTATTCATGTTTTGTTTACAATATGTCACATTTATCTGATGAAATTAATCCCAACAGAGGATTGTTTATCCTATTTGTAATATGTAAACAGTTATGTCTGTCGACACTTGTTAAGATTAGGTCAGTATTGCGTTTGTGATCCAGCTGAGAAGATGGACGGTAATTTATTGCATTATAGGCATATTTTGCTGTATTATTTCAAAAAAGGAAAGCGAGCTGCAGAGGCTCATAAAAAAATATGCGGGGTCTATGGGGATAAAGCCTTAACAGAGCGCACGTGCCAAAATTGGTTTGCCAAGTTTAGGGCAGGGAATTTTGACATAAACGACGCACCACGACCTGGTCGTCCACAAGAAATTGAAAGCATTGATGTTAAGGCTATAGTCGATCAAAATCCTTCCCAATCAGTGCGAGACATTGCTGAGGCCCTAGATATATCACATGCAAGCGTAGAAAATCATTTGCGGAAGCTCGGCTACGTTTCTAGGCTGGATGTTTGGGTCCCCCACTCTCTGACCGAAGCCAACTTGGCAAAACGCATTTCCATTTGCGATTCCCTGCGAAAACGCCAAGAAAACGATCCATTTCTTAAAAGACTTGTGACAGGGGATGAAAAGTGGATTGTCTACGATAATGTGGTGCGAAAAAAATCTTGGAGACCTAGCAACGAACCACCTGGAACCACATCTAAAGCGGGATTGCACCCAAAGAAGATAATGCTTTCTGTATGGTGGGATTTCAAGGGTGTGATTTTTTATGACCTGCTGCCACAAGGTAAATCAATCGATTCCACTCTATACTGCTCACAATTAACAAAATTGAATGAATCAATTCGACGAAAACGCCCAGAACTAGCAAATCGAAAGGGTGTCGTCTTCCATCATGATAATGCCAGGCCCCACACTTCGTTAGTCACCCGCAACAAATTGTTAGCCCTTGGATGGGATCTTTTGCCCCACCCTCCCTATTCACCGGACCTTGCTCCTAGTGACTACCACTTATTCCGGTCTCTACAAAATTCCTTAGGTGGAAAACGGTTTGAAAACGAACAGGGTGTCAGGGAGCACCTTGATCATTTTTTCGCTAATAAACCACAGACATTCTATGAGCATGGGATTATTCAGCTGATGGAGAGATGGGGTAAAGTAATAGAAAATAATGGACATTACATTGTAGATTAAAATAAAAATTATGTTCAAAATATACAATAGTTTTCTTTCAACTTAAAAAACCGAAAGGACTTATTTGCCAACCCTATAGTAACGACGAAACCTCCGGACAAAATAGAATTTTCCACTAAGCTTTCTTCTAAGGACTTTCCAAGGAAAAAATGGGCTTATTCATCGGTACTCCAAAGCTTTCTTTAGGTTCTACTAAAGACGGAAAAACCGCCTGCACATTTTTTGGCAATCCAAAATTAAGTACCAAAATTACTGGACTAGAGATAACATTAAAAATCAATAAGGGCACCATTTTGAAAATGGTTTCTATTGGTAAATCAATTAATATGCCAAAATTAACTGAATAAATTGGTGAGCCTTGAGAATTACATCTGAAGCATTATTCATGGTATTATATGCCAGTGTCTTTCATTAACTGCTACTTGTATTGATACAAATATGGATTTAATGAAAATGCTTCTCCTCCTAACAGATCCATATTTTTCAACTTTAAGTAAGATATGTAACAATTGAAATTTAAATAAATAAAATTTAAGTTAAGTTAGCTCCACAATCGAAAACAAAATTGTAGCAAAAGTTTTATCATACTTAATTTTATATAATAATGATAGAATTTGTTTACAATCAAGCGATTCTGAGAAGGAATAAGTTCTTTTATTGGTAAAATTTCTTTATATAATTTTTATAATAAGTTCGTAAGTATCATACGTAAGTTACCATATACAATTTATGTAAGTTTATACCACAATAAATTATTTTCTTAAGTCAAAACCTCTTTTTTCCCACATGTTCGAGTTTTTTAATAACAGAAAAAAATAATAAACCTTGTATAGACAAAAATACGATTTTTGATTTCTTACCTCATATACTCGTGACACTGTGCGCTGGGGGTGTTAAAAAAAATAGAAAACACACTCGTCAGTCCATCTCCCACTTTCCACTTGTGTAAACATCCCATAAATTCTTTTCTCACGTTATGCATTATTTTTATGAGTTTTGTTTTTATAAGTGTCTCACTAATTTGTGACCTTTATCTCGGTGAGTTCATATTTTGTTGGCACTGACTTTAATACACACAGGCCGCACAGTAAAGGAAAATGCCGACGGACTAGTGAAAAGAGAGAGTGGAATAAACTTCACCACCAGTTGATCCTTTCCGTTGATTTATGGCTTCCATATCAACAGGTATTTCCTGCTCGGCTCCTCCTTTCCTATTGGCCACACGCAAATGGGGTATAAAGAGGCATTCATTCGTATTGGTTCACCTGTGGGTAAAGATTTGTAAATCGAAGCTTATTATTTATCACCTCGGTGGCTAAATATTTAAATTTGTTTATATATCTTAATTGTAATAAAGCAATTCAAAATCCTGGAAAGACTTTCAAATGAATTCCTAGTTTTGGAGAACATGCGTAACTGGTTAAACCATAACTGGTTAAATATGCGTAAATACATACAAATAGCCTGCTTAGAAACCACTGACTCACGTATATCTCATGGAAAAGACAGGCAGACCAAGGTGAAGTCATCGCAACAAGGACTTACAGTAAAACACATACTGTTAGACTGTAGATTGAGAGACAAACTTACAAACACCACGCAACTTACTTGACTTATTATGACCAGGTAGCCCTTACATCTACACAATACTCCAACATTTAAAGACTAACAACATTTACTCTAAAATTTAATAAAACCTGCAAAATTTAAATATAATATAATTGAGTCTTAAGTCTTAAAATCAACTAGCTTTAAAATTGGCATTTGTCCACAATAAAATTAAAAATTGTATTTATATTAATTATTTTGGGGTAATATTTTTTTGTTATCTGATTACTTATTATTTTGTGTCATTTTTTTTTAATATTGTCGATTATTTATTTTTTATTACTGGGACTGATTTTTAGTGTTATAACACTGTGAAGAGAGACCATCGCCAAAGTTGCGGTAGTTAAGTAAATAAATAAATAGAAACCAATTACTCAAAATCGTAAAAGCTTCTTTAATATGAATTTTCCCTAAAAATAGTGTTCCCATAGACGAAATAAGCTTGTAAAATTTTAGGCGTCATTGTATTGACATGATGTGCAGGAAAAAATACGCAAAATAATTTATATTAGTTAGGTTTTGCTCATTTACGGTCAAACTTTACACACGGGCTTAAATCATTTTTATCCCTATCAATTTATGTTTTATTCTTATACAATCAATTGACTAGAACCACTCTGAAACTTTATGTGTTTTTTCAGCCATTCTCCATTAACACGTTGTTTTAAACAGAGTTGGGCTTATTCGAATATTTTTTTATTTAAGTAACGAATAAAAGATAATTTTTTATCCGTTATTAGTTAATCATAAAACCACGGATGACCAATTATCCGTTATTCAAGAAACGGGTGAATTATCTTTTATTCGTCATTTGATTATCCGTTATCTTTTATTCGTTATCCGTCCACAATACCATTTTTTTCTATCCATTCGGGCAAAAAAAAAAACTGTTCGTTTGCACATGGCATTGCACTCTTTAAATAAATATTTAAACATCAAGAAATTGTTTTTCAAGTACAACACGGCACTTCCATCGTCAGCACCAGTCGAACGGCTGTTCTCGTTTGCTGCCATAACGGATATTCCAAAAAGCAATCGACTCTCTGATGAAATGTTCGAGAAAAGAGTAGTTTTAAAATCTATGTTGAATTTAATTTAAAGTTTAATTATATATTTAAATAATAATGTAATACCTAATTATATTTAATAATAATTTAAATAATTACATATTATATTATATTTAAATAATAAATAAATACATTATGATTAAGTAGTAAATTGGTTTTCTACACATCTTCCAAATATATAAATCATCTTTCGGATGAAAATTTATCCATCGAATTAAAATTCATCCGTAAGATGAAAAATTATTTCAAATGAAATCTTAAGATAAAAGATGACGGATAACTTTACGTAAATGGTAATAATTTCGAATAACGGATAACGGATATCCGAAAATTATAGATGACAAATAACGAATAACCTAGGTTATTCGTCATCCGTTATCCGAAGATAATTTTTGCCCAACTCTGGTTTTAAACAATTTTCCAGTTACTTAATGAAGTACATAAACATCTCAGAGCTGCTTAAATTAATAAAACAATTTTTGTTAATCCCCTGTAGTAATATGTATGCATCTTATTGTCTTAAGGATGTATACACCTTACTTTATAGGAATGCCTGAGGTGTAAGATGTATGCATCTTATTGTCTTAAGGATGTATACACCTTACTTTATAGGAATGCCTGAGGTGTAAGATGTAAAAGCTAATCCTTTGTTTTTTAATACACAGAAGAAAAAATTTAGTTTGTCCAAAATAAAAAAATATAATCGTTAAATATTGTGCCTTAATAGTGCCGTTAAAAGAAGGATCTTTACAATTTCTTTTCGAAGAAATTTCCTGAATAACAGTTCTTCTAAAGGTATTAAGATTTTCTGTTGTCATACCTGTCGGTGGAGACCGTCGTCACTGGCATCTGTGCGAGTACTGGTCGTCACAGGCCCACAGTACTCGCACAGATGCCAGTGACGACGGTCTCCACCGACAGGTATGACAACAGTATATTTACTGGCGGACCTAACCCCTTAGGTTAAGATTTTCGTTAACCTATAGGATAACTGTCTTTTTAGACAATGTATTCTTGCAGCAGAATGTTTGCAAAGCTAATGTGGATTTGTGAGAAAAAATTCATTTTAAGATGACACCCACATTGTCAGTTCTGATTTGGATCAATCGTCTCCATTAAAGTAAAACTTATTAATTAAAAAGAGAGAAATATATTATTTTCTAAAAATAACCAATTAAAGAATAGAAAAAGTATAAAAGAGAAATGAGAAATGTTGAGAGTTTCTTTTCACCATCCCTTCACTGCCAATCTTCCTCTTTCAATCCAAGCTATTGTCTTTGGCTCCATTGTACTTCCTAACCTCCAAGAGCAGGCTATACAACAGGTTGGATGGAACAATCTTCTAGAAAAGACTTATTTACTTCATCGACTAGACGTCTGCCCTCCAAACTAAGTTGCCTAAGCGTATTTCCATCTAAATAAAGCTTATATCTTGTGTGTTTTGTAGGGTTAAGGTCAGGGGTTCGATTCCCACTCGGGGTGTTGGCTTTTTTTTTTCGAAAAAAGAAAGGGCATCACCCCTATAGTGGCTAGAAAAGTGTGGTTACCTATAGATAACCCATCCTAAAATTCGTTGTCAATAATAAATGGACGTTAAAATGTATGCAGTAGAACTTGGATAATTCGAACCCCTAGGGACCGATAAATAAGTTCGAATTATCCAAAATTCGAATTACAAAAGTTTTTGAAAATAAAGGGGTAAAAAATCGAATTTCATATTTTCACGTTTTTTAATTTAAAAAAAATACATACATTTTATTTAAACAATAACAAATATTTCATAAATTGATAATTATGTACATAAGTAATAAATAATATATCAAAAAAGTAAAAATAAAAGTCTATTGTTTTGAAAAAAGTAATTTAAATGGGCAAGATTTTTTTCTTTATTTTTCAGGTAAGTTGGTAAAGTGTTAGGAGCAATTCCAAAGTCCTTGGCAATTTCAGATTTTTTAAAATCCATTTTCAACTTCTTTAATCGTAGCTATCTTCTCTGACAACGTTAAAGTTTTATAACTTCTAGGCTTCGACCTCTTAAATCCACATTTCACAGAACTGCACTGTACAGCAGAAATTCAAGGCACAAACAACAACAACATAATACAACAGTTCTAGGCGCTGACTGATTTTTAACTGAATAAGAAATAAAAATCAGAAGGGATGTTGGGAGGGAATTCTAGGATAAAACAACCCTTGGAAGGGAGGAAGCGTGACCCACCACTTTGCAGAACTCCTAGAGTCCAAGAACTAGACTATGAGACCGCCGCGCTTCTTGTCCCGGAACCCCTACATCCGTATCTTATTATCCGCTTTTCCCGAAGGAAGAATATTTCATAAATTGATAATTATGTACATAAGTAATAAATAATATATCAAAAAAGTAAAAATAAAAGTCTATTGTTTTGAAAAAAGTCATTTAAATGGGCAAGAATTTTTTCTTTATTTTTCAGGTAAGTTGGTAAAGTGTTAGGAGCAATTCCAAAGTCCTTGGCAATTTCAGATTTTTTAAAATCCATTTTCAACTTCTTTAATCGTAGCTATCTTCTCTGACAACGTTAAAGTTTTATAACTTCTAGGCTTCGACATCTTAAATCCACAAAAAACAACAACAAAATACAACAGTTCTAGGCGCTGACTGATTTTTAATTGAATAAGAAATAAAAATCAGAAGGGATGTTGGGAGGGAATTCTAGGATAAAACAACCCTTGGAAGGGAGGAAGCGCGACCCACCACTTTGCAGAACTCCTAGAGTCCAAGAACTAGACTACGAGACCGCCGCGCTTCTATACCGCCGCGCCGGAACCCCTATATCCTTATCTTATTATCCGCTTTTCCCGAAGGAAGAATATTTTTACAAGATTTAAGATCGACCGCGTCTTGTCCACTTCCCATTGGAGGTACAGACTCGTAAGAAATTCGAATTATCCAAAATTTTAATCGAATTAACCACGATTTGTTTACATTGTTTATGCCCTAAATTCTAGGGACCGAGAGAAATATTCGAATTAATCATTATTTCGAATTATCCATGTTCCACTGTATAAATAAAGTAAAAACCCTTATAAAACGAAAGTAACACTGTCATAGCTTGAAGCTCATCTACTTCGATTAAAGTGATCATACCGAAATTTACACTTCAACCCTATTAAACGAAATTTATCAGGCTTTCGAATTGTTTTCCTCCATTTACCATATTTTATAAACATAATCAAAGTATTCTTAAGGTAAAATATAGCCCAAAATAATAATAAAAAATTATGAGACTTGGCTCTGCCTCTAATAGATTCTCTGACGTTTTGACCATCCTCCACATAAAATACTTACAACAAAAATCAAACGAAACATTCAGAACCAAACTGCTGCCCACTATTAAATATACAATTGAAAATAGCTATAGATTTCATAATAAATGAACTTCAAGCTCTTCTAGAATCAATAAATTCGAGGTAGGTTTGCTGGTATAGGTTCAGTAATATAGCAATCATGAACTTCTTAAAACTTGATAAACCCTGAGCAATGTTTCCTTATTTGTAGACCAAACACTTATCCATTATTTCTTTAAAAGATTCTTCTTTATTCTTCTTCTTTTTCTCATCTAAAATGGGGGCATTAAGTAACAGTTTTTGTAAAACTTTCTAAATCCTGTATTAATTCTAGCCTTGTAAAAGTTTTGTGAACTTGTACTATTGAATTTTGAAGAAATAATAAAATGATTTGTTTTGAAAGAAAATTTGATGAGATGACATCAAATATTTTTGCCAGTTTCCTATTGTAAAAGGAGCGAGGTTAGCTCATTGGTAGAGCACTGGGCTGATATGCTGGAGGACGTGGGTTCAAATCCCGATCAAGCACTACAGATTTTTATCTTCTAGTGTCTTCGTTCGTGGATCGGATCCGGCCTCCCTGACCGCCACTAGGCCAACCCAGCCTTAAATTAATTTATTAATTGGTACCTTGGGTGCTAATGACTCTAGCAGTCGAAGGAGCGAAGGGGAAAATCAGGCGGTCGGAGCACAGTACTGACCACACTGTCTCCCTAGTGTGCCGTATGGTCTTAAATCAGATACCTCTATAGTATCTGCTCCTCCGGGCCTTCATTGCCTGTACCAGGACTGATTTTTTTTCCATCTAAAAAGAGAGCATTAAGTAAAAGTTTTCGTAAAACTTTCTAAATCCTGTATTAATTCTTACCATACAAAAGTTTTGTGAACTTGTACTATTAAAATCTAAAGAGTTCGGCAGGTTAAACGAATATGATCCAAAGTGAAGTTTTCCTTTAAATTAAAATAAAATCATTTTTTATCAAAGAAAATTCCCTGTGTAAAAAATATCTGATTTTAATGAATCCTCAACAGCATTGTGCGTTTTCTGATAGCTAGCGAATTTAACCTTTCGGTTTAGACTCCCAGAACTTGTTCACCCTATATATATATATATATATATATATATATATATATATATATATATATATATTTATCATGACCTATGTGCTAGAACATTTTCCGTCAGAAAAATGGATTTGCAATTCGGTTGATGTTATCAGTGGGTGGATGAAATCGCGTTTGAATGATTTAAACAGCCAGCACAAGGTCTTTATCCTTTTTTATGGCTAATCTATGATTATAACCCTAATCGTAACCATTGTACGCTATGTATGTACACATTTTCACGCTCTAAATAGGGCATATTAATAAAGCAAAAAGTTGTATGCTAAATAGACAGAGGTTTAATGTGATATATATTTGTTGAAGCAGCACATCCACCCTGAAGTGGTGGAATAAAAGGGCCCCCATTTCGATAAGGGTGAAAAATGGAGAACCGGTCTCGGCACTTTTCTTATCGCAGGCAATTCCTGGAAGACGAGTGTGAATTCCACACTGGATGAAATAGATAAATGCTCCAATCCTAAATATTTCAACCAATTTAACATTTTTCCTTAAAATGAAAAGACAATTTACTACAACCAATAGTTAGACGAATTCAATCAATAGGGATTTAAAATATGGAAGTTAAGTGGCTGAAATTACTGTTATGTCACAAATTGAATTTCCTTCATGTTTAACACCTGATTAGTGCCTCGTAAGGAATCAATTTGAGAGAGAGAAACCTTATTTTTAAAGAAGAAAGTTTAATTGCCCAACTAAATTGGGTTGTTTTCCTCAGAGCGTAGTTATCAACCAGTGGGCAAAGGAACTCAAGTTAAATATGCAACAACAAAAAATATGCAAATGGATCAAAGAACAAACTATATATAAAAAATAAAGAAAACTAAGAATATAATGATAAAATTATTTGTAAAAATGTTTAAAAAAAATATACAAATAAAATAATTCAGATTATAGAAAAAAATATTTAAAAAGATTACAACCACAAAAAGAGGATAATCTTCCACTGGTTGTACCTAGTTAGAATTAATATAATCAAAGGATCATGTACACATGGTTTGTCTTTAAATCTATTTCGAAAATAAACGAAAAAAATGTATTATTTTTTTATCATTAAATTTTATGGACAAGACATATCGATGCCATTTTTTTATTCAATTCAACTTTAATTTTGTCCCTCAAGGACAAAATAAATTATCCATCGTAATTATGCGTATTATTATCGTATAAACAGCTTAGATAAATCACTTTTTAGCACTGTCCTTTCTAAACATTTATCAATTTTGAGTAAAACCTACTAAATATTAAAAGATTCCTTCTAAAAATTAACATTGTTCTAATTTGAAGGTCTTACAATCAAGGTCTCATGATGGTTCTAAGTAGGTGATTTTTTAAATAAATAAATCAAATATTTTGATAAAAGAATGTTAATTTTAAAATTTATTATCACAAAGAGTGAATATTTAACTAGCTAATTATCGACCTTAAAATAATTTACATGTGCCACAAATTTTAATTATTATAAAAAAAATCAGAACAATTCCTAATTAGAAAATAATTTTAATACCATAAATTAAAATATAAAGCCTTTGTTCATTTTATAGCATACATCCCGAAAAATCCTCCCACATAACATTCACTCTTCGAAGATCCAAATGCCCTTCCATCAATCTTTACAAGAGTGAAATCTGTAAAAAATAAAAAACATTCAAAAGAAAAGACAGAAAACAAACAGACGTTTTAGACTACTAAATAGACTAGTAGATTCCCGATCAAAATTATCTTTAGAGAACAACAGACGAAAGTTTGGGGGTGTGCCAAGCGATCCAATATCCTCAGAATACAATCTCTCCAATCCAAAATACTCCGTAAAATAGTCAATGCTCCATTCTATGTTTCGAACTTCACTATCCATAACGACCTAGAAATCCCCTTTGTCCAAACCCTATCCAAAACCCGATACCTTAACTTCCACTCCCGCTTGCCTGGTCACGACAATCCCCTAATCAATAACCTACCCTCATCCTCCATTCCCGGTAACCCTCACCGTCACCTTAAGGTGAAAATGACCTTTTCATTATTTGTAAAATAATGTAAATATTATAAATGTAAATACTGTAAATACCTAATCCAACAATGTAAACCTAAGAATAAATTACAAGCTAGTATGTTTTGGTCAATGGGCTTATTGCCTATCGGTCATTCATATCATCTCTTCAAGAACATAAGAATTTAAAAAAATACTTTTTGCATCATATGATTTGCAAATAAAGATATACAGTGGAACATGGATAATTCGAACTTCGATAATTAGAAATCGTCTTTAATTCGAATATTTCTCTCGGTCCCTAGAATTTAGGGCTTAAACAATGTAAAAAAATCTTGCTTAATTCCAATAAAATTTAGGATAATTCGATTTTTTGACGAGTCTGTACCTCGAATAGGAAGTGGACAAGACGCGGTCGATCTTAAATCTTGTAAAAATATTCTTCCTTCGGGAAAAGCGGATAATAAGATAAGGATGTAGGGGTTCCGGGATAAGAAGCGCGGTGGTCTCATAGTCTAGTTCTTGGACTCAAGGAGTTCTGCAAAGTGGTGGGTCGCGCTTCCTCCCTTCCAGGGTTGTTTTATCCTAGAATTCCCTCCCAACATCCCTTCAGATTTTTATTTCTTATTCAGTTAAAAATCAGTCAGCGCCTAGAACTGTTGTATTTTGTTGTTGTTGTTTGTGCCTTGAATTTCTGCTGTACAGTGCAGTTCTGTGAAATGTGGATTTAAGATGTCGAAGCCTAGAAGTTATAAAACTTTAACGTTGTCAGAGAAAATAGCTACGATTAAAGAAGTTGAAAATGGATTTTAAAAAATCTGAAATTGCCAAGGACTTTGGAATTGCTCCTAACACTTTACCAACTTACCTGAAAAATAAAGAAAAAATTCTTGCCCATTTAAATGACTTTTTTCAAAACAATAGACTTTTATTTTTACTTTTTTGATATATTACTTATGTACATAATTATCAATTTATGAAATATTTGTTATTGTTTAAATAAAATGTATGTATTTTTTTAAAATTAAAAAACGTGAAAATATGAAATAAATTTTTTACCCCTTTATTTTCAAAAACTTTTGTAATTCGAATTTTGGATAATTCGAACTTATTTATCGGTCCCTAGGGGTTCGAATTATCCAAGTTCTACTGTATACATTTTAACGTCCATTTATTATTGACAACGAATTTTAGGACGGGTTATCTATAGGTTACCACACTTTACTATAACTACTATATTAAATTTACTATATGACTAGATGAGAGTAAGCTTAAAAATTAATGAATTTAAGTATCTCTATCTAACCAAGAGAAAGCTATTCTAAATTTGCTGAATTTTTTTTTTTTTTTTTTTTTTTTTTTTTTCTCAGCCATAGTAACCCTATGGTAGAGCCGTTTATTCGTTAAAGCGTGCCCCATATCTTATGATATACTGCACGCATGTCTTTACATATTTAAAGTGAGTATACAATGTTAATTTTTTTTTTTTTTTTATATAATATTGATTTAATAATATATATACATATACATAATAACCTAAATATATGAACTATACAAGAATAAAATAATCGTTGACAAATTAATAAACAGTGAGAGTACAAGATAAATAAGGAAGATAATTTGGTTTGATGATGATGAGTGAAGTCAGCTTCTTCTCGTTCTTGGTTTCTCTAGATGTTTATTAGTTCATCAAAATTTATGGATAGAACAAAGTTCATGAGTTCCTCCTTATGATCTTCGAACAACTTTCTTTCCGACTCAGGCCAGCTACCTCCTTGTAGTATGATGTTTTTCATGAGTCTTAGTCTTTGTCTGTCGTAAGTCTTGCAATCATAGAGTATATGTGTAAAAGTTTGTATCTGTCCGTCTATTGTACATTTATCGTCATCGGTTATTTTAAATCGTTTTAAGTAGTTTTTGGTGTGTCCGTGCTCTGTCAGGAATTGAGTAAGTTTGTAATTTCTACTTTTAAGAATGTCGTGATTTTTTGCATTTATTTCCGGTATAAATTTATGGCAACTAGGGGATTTTGTGCTTATTCTCCACCTATTGTTCCATGTTGAGATGTTATTTATTTTAACTTGAGACTGGACCCAACTTAGCGGTAATTTGGCATAGCTTATCGGCAATGCTTCACTTTGAGCTGCACATTTTGCTAATTGATCAGCCTTATCGTTTCCTTCGTTTCCTGAGTGGCCTTTAACCCAATCTACAGTGAATTGAATGCCCCTCTAGGTTAATCTTAGTAGGTTTCTCCTGATTTTTTCAATTAAGACATTGTGAATATTGTAATTTTTGAGTCCATGTATCAGTGTCATGTTATCAGTGAAAAAGTGTAGTGAGATCCCTTGTTCGATTGCTGTTGAGGAGAAGAATTCTGTTGCTTTGAGCAGAGCGAATTTTTCTGCTTGGTTGTTGCTGCAGCGACTATCCAATTTATACTCCTTCTCGTGATTATGGTTGGTACCGAATGATACCCACGCACATCCAACTTTATCATCTATTTTGCTGCCGTCTGTGTACACCTCTAGAGAGTTATCCCGGCTAAATTTGGAATTTACATTTTCCGAAATGTCAAAATGCTTACTTGGATGTATCCATGATTTGCTTTCGGTATCTCTTTCTATATCGTAATTATCAAACTGAGTATATCCTAAGTTTTGATGACGAATATTTTCTATAAGCGTTTTTTCTATAAGACTTTTTCTTCATATTTCTATGAAGAAATATGAAGAAAAAGTCATATTTCTCTATATGTTCTATAAGACTTCATATTTCTCTATATGTTCTAGAAGACTTTTTCTTCATATTTCTTACCAGCGTTACTCTTCAATAGACAGGATCTGAGATTTCCGGGTTTCAGAAAAACTTCCTCATTTAGCCAGCTTTCCATTCATGTATCACAACTCTGTATTATTGAAGTATGTGAACAATTTAGGAACAAAAGTTTAAAAACAATCATGGATCTGTGAAAGGAAAATTAATTTTTTTTATGCAGTCTATTCAAAAAGCGTAAAAGAAATATTTATTTTTATAAATTTTGACTTAAATATTAAGTAATGGTTTACTTAAAACAATAAAAAAAAAATTCCACAAAAATAAAATAAAATCCTAAAGCAGTAAATAAATACACATTTATTTTGAATTTGTTAATTACAGTAACTAATACTGGGTCCAGGAGGTGGCCATTAGTGAACCCTAATCACACATTAACTTCAAAAATTATTATTTTTAAATATATATAAAAATTATTATATATATATATATACATATATATATATATATATATATATATATATATATATATATATACATATGTATATAGCATACAATTTTTACCCCAGAAACATTTCATTTATGTTTTTCTCTTTTGTCACATTTCCGAAGCCTTATTGAAAAATTTCCTTGAAGTTATTTAAATTCCTTTTTATACTCTGTAAACACCAACATTGTTGAATCATACTTCTTGTAGTACCTACCTCAAGATAATGAAAGGAATGTTCCTTAAGTACTCTTCGAGCATTCAGCCCCGAGCTTTACCTACACAATTTATTCTAACGACACCGGCCTCCACTCCACAAACATAGATCCTCTTCAAATCACTCACTCCATGTCATATCTATTGATCAGAAGCCTTCTATAATCACACTCCAATCACAATATAGTTCAATCCATTCTATGCCTGTCGTGATATTCAATCAGGACATCTCGTTTTGTCCAATCATAGGTGAATATCTTTGTCAAAGTTACAACAAAGATTAATTTGAATACAATTTTTAGTATCCCTCGCGCTTTTGATTTTGTGTACCTTCACTGTTTTTTATAGTGAACGATTTAACAGTGGAAATTCTATAATTTCAAAATTATAATGAAGTTTTACCATCCACCATTTTCAAGTCTGTGTGGAGAGTCAAAAAAATCGTTTAGAGCCTGCTCAAATTCAGGAACATAAATATGGCTTAGGACCTTCCGACAAATCTATGTAATGTACTGTATTTTTTTTTTTTTTTTATTTTTGTTTATCGCTTACAAGGTTTCCCCATAGCGAGGAGTAGGCCTTATATAATGTGATTAGTATAACTAATGTTAGTATTACTAGGGTCATGCATTAATCTAATTTTTATTTAACATGCAACAATATCTTAATAATATTTTTAACTTAATAATTTACAAAAATAACTTATTTACATTTATTTAAATAAATATTGTTTTGGCAATCATAATACATAAAAAATATTGTATGTAACCTAGTTATTTATATTTATATACTCTATAATATATTTAAAAATAGATAAACAGGAGGAAAAATAGGAATATTCAAACAATAACAAAACAAAGTAGAATTATTCTCCGAGCAGTGAAGCCCTGAGCTTTAACATATTCTTAAGGTATAGAAATATTTTGAAATAATCCTCTTTTGAGGCTCTGTTTAGGATCTGATGGAATTGAGCGTTATCTGATGGGTAATTCAATGGTAGATATTGCTCTCTGATAGGCGTATAAATAGGGCAGTGCAACATAATATGATACAAATCTTCATAAGCATTCGATCTACAAAGGATACACATTTCTTTAATGTAATGTACTGTATAACGTATAGTCTTCTTTATCTTGCATGACCACCGCGCATTCGCGAACGCCAGCGGACACTTTCTTGTAACGTTTTTTTTTTCTGTTTAGCGATCGCTAAAGCATATTTATGCTAATGAAAAATACGCCATAGATTTCTGCCTCGCCTCATTCAGAATTTGAGTTAGTTAGAATTCCCTAAAAAAGAGTTAACAGCATATATCTTCAATCCCACGGGACGCTCTGAAATCAATGACCCAAAATAGGCTGAAAAAGTAGATGCCGAAAAGAAATATGTATATATATGTATATATATATATATATATATATATATATATATATATATACATATATATATATTCAAAATGCTCGGCATACTACCAACAGAAATTTCAAGATGAATCTGGGTAATATATAGTGAATGTACTGTGGTTCGGATCATGAGATACCATTCCTAAGAGCACAGCCATCTTCCTTGAAGAACTTGGACTAACAACAGATCACCTGGCAGCATTAGCTGGGTCTATATTAGCCAAAAAAACTAGGAATAATTGCCAATCACATGTATAGTCACTGAGTGCTTATCATCCATTCACACTGTTTCCTTATATACCTTAGACCAGAGGTCGAAAATTCAAGTTAACTTTTATTTTTAAAAATTTTAAGGTAAACTTTTATACCTGTATATTTTGTTAATCTTTATTGTAGTTTTTATTGAACATGAACTTTTTAATTATACACATTTTTGGATATAGTTATTTTAAAAATTTTAACCAAATAGCTTTTACCGTAAAAGTTCACAACAAACAATTATTCCGAAACATATTCATAAAAAGTTTTTAGCCAAAAAAAAATCAAAAATACAAAAATTTATTGTTGTAGATTACAATTTTTTTAAATATATGAATTGCTTTTAAAATACAAAAATAACTTTTACAATAAGAAATGAATGTAATATATTGATGTAATCTAATATAAATATATTGAATAAATAATTAATTATTATAGAACAATTAAACTTATACTTTAATTTTAATTCTTGAAGAAAAACTATTATCATAAAGTTATTATAAAACTTTTATTGAGCAAACCCATTCTTAATAAGGTTTTTAAATACTTTCTAAATGAAAATTTTTCAAAAAAAGTTAACAACATTTTAGATTATATTACTATATTTTCAATTCTACCAGTTCCTTTTCTTCCATCACTATTGCCTCCTTTCTTTATCATCTTCTTTATTCCCTACTAGCTGTTACCCGGCGTGCCATGCTACACCTACTTTCTGCATATAGAAAAGCCTAAGTATATTAGAAACCAAATAATCTAATAACACGAATCTGTAACAGTTTCGAAACTGTGACCTCCCAACTCTGAGTCCTAGACGACTTTGACATAACCTATAACAACCCCCGTATCATGACATACATGTATGCCAAGTTTGGTAAAAATCGGTCTAACGGTGTGGATTTTTATAAAAAGAAACAACAACATACAGACAACAGTTGGTAGACGTTTTTGACCTGGCCTATGACAATCCCCTGATCAAGACCAACCTTTGTGCCCAGTTTGATCAAAATCCGTCAAAACGGTGTGGGTTTGTATAAAGAACAAACATACAGACAGACATCTGGTAGACGTTTTTGACTTAACCTACTACACTCCCCAGATTAAGATCTACATGTCTACCGAGTTTAGTCAAAATCGGACAAACAGTGTGGATTTGTATAAGGGACAAACGTACAGACAGACAGCTGGTAGACGTTTTTGACTTAGCCTACGACTCTCCCCAGATTAAGATCTACATGTGTACCGAGTTTAGTCAAAATCGGATGAACGGTGTGGATTTGTATAAGGGACAAACATACAGACAGACAGCTGGTAGATTTTTTTGACCTAGCCTAGGATATTTCTCGTATCAAGACCTACCATTATTCCAAGTTTGGTCAAAAACGGTCAAACGGTGTGGATTTGTATAAGGAACAAACAAACAGAAAAACAGACAGACACGTGATTTTTATATATATAGATTTATCATTTCCACCTCCTTACACCTTCAACCAGTAAATTAACCCTATTTCCGAATGGATGATAAGCACGCTGTGTATCAAGCAACCCAATGTAATTCGGCAGTCCATTTTGTTTCCTTTTAAATATAAGTAAAGATGTAATGGTTGGGATTCGGCTAAAGAAACCTTAATAAGATTTTTGTTAAAAAATCTATATTTTGGACGTTTCGGCTACTCATTGGTAGCCTTCGTCAGCTAAAATGACAGAAATTAATACAGAAACAAAAAAAAGTTTATAATTGAGATAAGTGACAGAACTATAAATACAATTAACTTATTATAAAAGAACAATTTCGTCTTAAATTCTTAGAATGAGTAGAATGAAAATAAATAGAAACACAACAGAAAAAGAGGAAAAAAAAAGGCTATTTTACTGAAGTTTTTTCTTCTTTTTCCGCTATGTTTCTTTTGATTTTTATTCTACTCATTCTAAGAATTTAAGACGAAATTGTTATTTTATAATAAGTTAATTGTATTTATAGTTCTGTTACTTATCTCAATTATAAACTTTTTTTTGTTTCTGTATTAATTTCTGTTTTTCTTGTCATTTTAGCTGACGAAGGCTACCAATGAGTAGCCGAAACGTCCAAAATATAGATTTTTTAACAAAAATCTTATTAAGGTTTCTTTAGCCGAATCCCAATCATTACATCTTTACTTATCACCTCGAAGGCTAACTATCTAATCATGGTCTTTGAAATATAGTTTTCCTCCTCTTCGTCCTAAATATCTCGCTCTTTGAGTTGGAGTTTTACAAAGTGTAACATTTCATAACCAGAGCTAATACAAAAGAACTAAAAAAGTTACCCAACACCCATTTATTGGCTTCTGTTATCATTTTTCCTTATTTCCTTCAGCGTACTCGTCACTGATGAAGTCAATCTCCTACAAGTTAGATTAAAAAACTCGCATCTCCTTCGTGTTAGTCCGGCATACTACCGGACTCAGTAAGCCAATATTACTTCAGGTTATATACCATCAGAATGGCAATAACACATCTCACGTACAACCATTAGAAAAGGAATCAAGTTCTCACAGGAATCGTTCTCTGTTAATCAAAAGTTTTACTTCCTCTTTCATCCGAGTAAAGTTCTCGTTTGCATGAAAGTTTAACGGGGTTCAAGTTTCGTCTGGAGTTGAGTTTGAAATGAGGAGATGAGCGAGATAAGTTCAATTCCTATGCTTATACTGTGTATTTGACAGACGATTAAATTATTTTAAAACATTTTTCCTTCCTAGACGAATAGACCCCGCCCCTCCTATAAGGATACAAACATTAAATTAGTTTTAGTACAAATAGTTGTATTAGTTATTTAGTTTGTATTAGTTAGTTAGTGTATTAGTAAAAAATAAAAAATAATTAAAAATGAATATATAAAAAAACACATAAAAAAGAGAGAGAAAAAGAGATAAATATATATAAAAAATATATATAAAAAAAGAAATATTTATGTATTTAAAAAATAACAAAATAGAATTATACATAGAGGAAATAAAAATAAATAAATAAAATAAATAAGTAAATATTAATATTGTTATGTAGTCTATTATCTGTTGTTTATAATTAGTAAGTAACATTAGTGTTAGTAGTTTTTTTGTTGTTTTTTTTTTATTGCAATGAGGGGAAAACCTAAAATGCCCTCAGGGGTTTCGCCTCGTACAACTCCCCCAGTGTGTGGGACTCTCTCCCACCAAAAAACCCTCATTTCTGGTATTATTCCCTCTTGGAACAGCTGCTCTGGCCAATCTTCAAGAGGAGTGTTAGTCGTAAGCAACCACATAAGTAGAAAAAGCAAAACAAAATAGATTACCAACTATCAAAATAACAGTTCATTGTCATAAATGCTGAATTGGAAGCACAGCACTGTCCCAAAAACTAAATTACAAACCCTTTCACGACATATACACGACTCTCTAACATTACACTTCAGGGCGGTGAGGACCTAGACGTTTTCTGCCCTTAAACACCCAATCCATCCATCCAAACATTAAAGGCGTTACACTACCTTTTGTGGTCAAAATCAAAATAGTTTTCTCCAATTTTTGGATAGAAAATAAATCAATAATTTCAATTCTTTATGACACAAGTTTTATACGGGATATTAAAGTTACCAAAAAAAAAAAAAAGTTGTATTTCTTTGGCGCTGTGTCTGTCGAACGGAAACCCTCTTTTTTCACGAGCGATGGTCTGCAGGCGGCAATTTTTAATCTACAACAAAAAACTATATAAGTATTTCTTTCGAAAACAGTGAACTACCCTTCACTTTCTATTAAAAAATCGGTCATAAAATCGTTCATTAAATTGTAGTAATTCAATGAATAGAAAAATCCCTACGTACTTTATTAGCAAATATCATTAGGAATCTGCAGTTAACATTTGAAGTTTATCGGATGAAAATTGAAAAAGCTAGCGTATAAACCAATTTGAAAAACATATTTTTGAAAAAAAAAAAAACTACTTTAAACTTTAATAATACCGAAATATTCATTTTTTTCATAATTTCTCTTAATAAAGATAAAAAAAAAAGGTTTTTAATTGTGAAATGCATCGAGACATAAGTTGAAAAATCCGAAGTTTTGGCACATTTAAAAACTGTTTCGTCGTATAAACCCTCTTAGATATCATTTTTGATTAGTTAAGGAAGCATGTAAGCTCATAAAAAAGAAAACGGTAAAAAAAAAAAAAGTTGCAAGAAAGTGTTACCCCTTAAGAATTTCCATTTGACGTGCTTACGTTCCATTTGTAAAGCTCTTATCAGCAACCAAACAGAATATATGGAAGAGTATTATAAATATCATTCGTTTAGCAAGTTGCGTCACTTCCTCAATATGCAGGGAACCAGCTTATGACGTGGACCTTACGACGCAATCTGGCGGTGCCGATAATAAGTACTGAGATAAGATGACGCAGAGATCTGGATATTTTGCGTCATTGGGTACATGTTATGTAAGAAATCGGACGTGTGGGGCTCAATGAATCCATTTTTATCGCCATATCTATAACCGTTTTAAAGGAAATAGAAATATAGTTTATTCATATTTAAATTTTGATTACTTTACGCGCTGGGGGTTAAATAAATAATCCTCGGCACGTGGTTGTTAAAATGAGTTAAAAATCGCTAGAAAAAAAAAGTATAATTATACTCATCCAAAAAACGCTTCCAGCTGCCGAAGACTCAGGGTCTTGAGAAGTACAGCTCCTGAAATTTGAAAAAAAAGAAGGGCCTACTGGTCAGCGTAATTGGGACTAGCTTCGAGAAGCGCGCGAAACGGTGCTTTAATAAAGTTTTTAGATGAAACGTAAATGCGTAGCAGACAGCGGTAATTATGATTGTTCAGACTCTACAGGTTAAGGAGAAATTAACAGGAATTCATAGAAGAGGTGGTAGATCTGAGCTATGGGAAGAGACGCGGTACTCCTAGTACCAGAAGACGAACTGCTAGGATCGAGCCCTTTTAAGCTAGTGAGCTAGGGAGAGCTAGTCAGCTAGAAGGAACTTTGTATCTAAGTGTTCAAAGCTATTCCCAACAATTTCGAAATTTGTATTAGGCCTGAATTTTTTTGTGGCCTTTCTTTATATAAATTTACTCTTTTATTATTTTTTTTTTTTTTTTACTCATTCAACTATAATTTAAATAAATCTAACAAGGGGAGTGCAGGATGTGCCCCTCACCGAGTCAAACAAGAATTATAGTTTGTTTAGTACTTAACTAGGAAAAGGTTCTATCAAAGAAGGAAAACGTACATCTCGAAATAGAAAAAAAAAAATTGTTAAAAATTTACCTGGAGTTCTTAAGACGTTCCGAAGAGCCTATAAGTTACCGGTAGCTCGGTTGGCAGCGTTGTACTCTCATAACCCAAAGATCGCTGGATCGAATCTCGTCGTATATTAATATTTTCTTTCTTTTGTTATTTCTTTTTTGTATAATTTTTATTTTTGTTCTCAAGAATATTTTATAAGATTAATAAATAATTATCAAAATTTTTTTAAGGCAGACATTTAATTTTGTTCCATATATTCGAAAATTCGAATCCAAATATGTACAAGGGTAAATAGGTGTGAGTCTTGATAAAGACAAATAAAAAGATTTTTTCTTAGAATTGATTTTTTCATAATTATAAAGATGGTTTGATTTTTTTTTTTGTTTCTCCCAAAAACGAAGTAAAGACGGTATTATGCCAAAAACGTTTAGCATAAATATGCTTTAGCGATGCCTAAACTGAAAAAAAAAAACGTTTCAAAAAAGTGTCCACGCATCCGCGGTGGTCATGTATTAAAAAGAAGACTGTTCATTACATAAGTTTTCGGGTGGACCTAAAGCATATTTGAATCGATCCATGCAAAAAGAGCTTCAGTCCAAAATCAGTAGTTTTGATAAAACTAGACTGAAGCCCTTTCTACATGGAATAATAAAAGTCCGTCACGCAGGAGCTGCGTAACTAAGCACTTTCCTCAGAATTTGGGTAGTGTAGACTGCTTTCCAGAACAATTTGCTTAAAATATCCTACATAAATAAAATAAAAACATAAATAGTTCTCTTTTAATTTTGTAATGAGTAACTGATAAATTATTAATTTGCTTCCAGAGTTATGTTTACACATGGTACCTACAACACTTCGTAATAAATACAAAATCCTCATATTATTGTATTTTGATCTAACGCAGGAACCGGATACAGTCCCTCTAGCGCTCCTTGCGGCGCCTTTGTGAACCTATGTCTGGCTGGCTTTTCTATTGAAATATATTACAAAGTAAACCCCCCTTTCCGATTGACCGATTCAGCTCATTTTTACAACACTTCTTTCTAATGAGTTACCCACGACGTATACCGCGTTTCGTTACAATACAGCAGAAATTACGACCAGTATGAGTATATTAGTAATTTAGGTCCGGAGTAAGCCCCCCCTCCTAATGAACCGATTTAGTTTATTTTTACAACACATATTTACCTGTAGATTACCACTACGAATACCGAGTTTCGTCGAAATATACCAAAAATCATGGTTGGTAGTGGCGAATTGGTATTGTGGGTCTGGAGTAAATCCGCCCCTCCTAATGAACCGATTTAGTTTATTTTTACAACACATATTTACCTGTAGATTACCACTATGAATACCGAGTTTCGTCGAAATATACCTAAAATCACGGCTGGTAGTGGCGAATTGGTATTGTCGGTCCGGAGTAAACCCCCCCTCCTTATGAACCGATTTAGTTTATTTTTATAGCTCACTTTTCTCTCTATATTAACAGTACGAATACCAAGTTTCGTTGAAATATAACAAATATTACGGCTGAAATGGTCAAATTAGTGTTTTGGGTTCGGGGTAAACCCCCCCTTCCGGTGGACCGATTTTGGTGGTTAACGAACTCCTTCAATCGTTTGCTAATTGAATGCTATATACCAAGTTTCGTGACGAAAAAACAAAAACTCTGGCCGCTATCGTGTTAACAGACACATATATATATATATATATATATATATATATATATATATGTGCATATATATATATATATATATATATATATATATATATATATAATTTTAACGGGGGTCATTTTCGGTGTCTACTAGGTAGGATCGATAAAGATTTGAAGAAATTTTTCAAAAATTCCGTCATGAGTCCAACCTCAATAGCTACTTTCCTTCAGAGGAAAGTGCTAATAAAATGATGACTATGTTTCTATGATAATTATGTATTGGATTGAAGTCCTTCTAACATAGAAGTGTGTAGTTACCTTTAGGTACAAAGAATTCATCATCACTCATACTAACGAAAATATTATCGGAACTCATATTGGGAAAAAATGGACTGAAGTTCTTTTTGCATGGATCGATTCATTTATGTTCCTGAAGGCTCTAAACGAAATAATTTCCTTTTTTTTTTCATCCTATATCGATTCCCGAAGTTTGACCGACTTTTTGGGGCGCCCATTATATGTATACTAACATTGTTTGTTTAAACGATTTCTTAGGCCAACTTATGCAAAACTTTATTTTTTTTTTGTTTGTTTTTTTGTTTCAATAATATTGTTTAATTCAGTCTTGTCTTCCAGGTAACTTTCATTGCTTTAAACGTTATCGTGCTAAAACGACATTCAACGATTCCCATCTTTTTCCTTTTACTATTTTTAAATCTAAAATCGATAGCGATGTGGAAGTGTTTTCTTCCCATTGGTCGGTGTTGGATGGCGGTTCTTAGTTTGTGAGAGAAATAAAGCACTCCTAGATAAATCCTATTTCCCCCCCTCAGCTCCACATAAGGTTTGTCCAAGTCCTCAAGGCCAATGTTTGGAAAAAACATTTTCCCGTTTCATCTTCTCCAAGATTTATCTAAAACACAGGGAGGTCCTTCTTGCGGCTGACTCCCTTCACATCTTAGATTATTTAGTGTTGAGAATCGCATAATCAAGCACTCAATGAGTAATTATCTCAATTAAACAATAAGTAAATCCCTTAAGTAAGCTTAGTAATAAGTAAGAATTAAAATATTTAATAACTAAACAGTAAGTAAATATTGTTTTCCACCTCAAACACCGAGTAGGTGAGATACAAAGGCACAGATCAACAGAATTGACTAACGTGAGATTCATATCCAATTTCTGTTGATCACTTTCTGCCAATGTAGTTTTTAGCGCGGTTCCTCCCTCCCTCCATAGGGAGAAACCCCGCTTATAAGGTTGATCTCATGAAACAATCCGGAAGTTCTGACTAGAAAATTTCGCGTTTCAGAACCCCTAGAGACCGAAAATAACGGTAATCCTATCAAATTGGACGACGGATATTTATTTATATATATATATATATATATATATATATATATATATATTGTCTCTTCGCGGTTCTCCGGCCCCCCTAATGGTCCGATTTTGATGAAAGTAGTAGTAGTACAAAAATCCGTCGTCCAATTTGATAGGTCAAGTTCGTTAACCAGAAAGGTCCGCCCACTGGAAGATGGCGTTTGGGGCGAAATTCGCGCAAAAAAAATCGTAACGCTTACGTTTTTGAGTTCATATGCTTGTAAGTACTCGTTTTATAGGCTTCTTGGGCTAGTAAAACGAATGAAACCATTTTTAAGGCGATAGCTTTAACCGTTTCAGAGAAAATCGGAAAACTAGTTGTTAAATCAAGTTTTTGGTTTGGTAACTTAGAATCATGGGATTCGGGTAAAATATTTTCTGCATGTTTAAATTCCATACATACAAAGACGTGTAAATTTTGGTTACGTTTGGAGTTAAGGAAGAATTAGAATAAAATATTTTATTTAGAGGCATGAAAAGTTTTGGAAACTTCGCATATTTTCCTTAATATCTCGAAAACAGTTGGGAAATCGTCATAAGTGGATAGGAACTATTCAAAAGCTTACTAAATTCTCTATAGTTAATATGCTGAGAAGATTTTCGATTAGTCAATGTCAATCGGAGAAAACGGCGATGAAAACTTTGAATGTGTTCTTTTGAACGAGTTTTCGTAGTTGTTTAGCTCACTTTTTAATTCATTGTTTTAAATTCTATTTATTTTATGAAACATTTAGGAATTATAAACATTTTGATAGTTTTGAATACATTGAACAATGAAATAAAAATTTCATGTCTGTATCAGTGGATCCTGGCCAAGCCAGGCTCTAGGGTGTTTTGTCACCGGTCAAGCTGCTGGCCCTTTGTCACCTGTCCGTCTAGGTCATTCCATCGGGTTTTAGGTGATATCATCCAGAATAGGTTTTTTTAGGTTCTTCCAAATTTGCATGAATTATACTACAAGACGCGAATCATATAAAAAATCGATCTTTATCATATTTAGGAGTACTATGAAAGAAATACGTGAAAACCTAAGAATCCGGTTCCTAGCTGGAACTCAACATTTCTCTCTCTCTCTCTCTCTCTCTCTCTCTCTCTCTCTCTCTCTCTCTCTCTCTCTCTCTCTCTCTCTCATCTCTCTCTCTTCTCTCTCTATCTCCATTTTTATACATATATATATATATATATATATATATATATATATATATATATATATATATATATATTCAAAAATTCATTGATGATTGCAACCTCAAAATTTAGTTTTACTTACCTATTATAACAATCTTCTGACTACTGAATTGAAAAATGAAGTGAACTTAAAGAAAATTATGGAATCTTCATGAGCCATTCAAGCATAAAGATAATATTAAACTGTTTAATTTCCCAATTTAAGCGGTTTATTTATTCTCTTGCTCGCCTTTTACAGAAGGCATATTTGCTTCTCATTAAATTCTTTATTTTATGATAGTTCATGGCTGCATCTTTTGTTCAAGGATTCCTAAAGTATTTCTGAAGAGAAATTTCCATGGAGAACAAGTAATATTCTGCCTAAATACTAAGAATTATTGCTTTCGTCTGATTTGTCGTAAATTCCGAAAATCGAGAAGGTGCTCAACAAATAATTTTTAAAGCCACTCATAAAATCTTCATCATTCCTACCCACTAGATACTAAAAAAGTTGTCTTGTATTAAAAAAGTCCGACTCGCAGGAACTGCATCATCTTAGCGCGGTTCCGTCCTTATCCCTAGTGTAATTAATAAAGATTAAAATAGAAGCAATTATTATTTTGGTTCCACCAGTCTTGAAAGGGCTTGATTTATGATCATACCTGGAAGGGTCGGCTAACCCTAGAAGGGGGCCTTTCAAGTTACAAGGTCTTGGAATCTTGAAAATCTATATTTCTAACAATAAATTGTTTTTGTTATTTTACTTAACCTGTTTTATTGTCAAATACATTATCCTACTATAAGCAATTAAAAAATAACAAGGAATAAAACAGACAAAAAGAACCGTTCGAATAAACGAAATCAATTACTTTAAAGTTTTAAGCACTTATTTCTTCGATTGACATCGCCTAATCAAAACTTTCATCTGGACGTTTTTTGTAGAACATTTAGTAAGCTTTCTAATGGTAATCTTCCGTTTACCAAGATTCTCAATCTTTTTCGAGATATTAAGGAAAGTATACAAAGTTACCAAAACTTTTTATGTCTGTTAATAAAATATTTTATTCTAACCCTTCCTTAACTCCAAACGTAACAAAAACTTCAACATATTAGTCTTAATGAAATTAGAACATGCAGAAAATGTTTCAACTGAATCCCATGATTCTAAGTACCCAACCCAAAAACGGTATTCAAAAAATATTTTTCCAATTTTCTCGAAAACGGTTAAAGCTATCGCCTTAAAAATGGTTTCATTCGTTTTCCTAGCCCGAGAAGCCTATAAAACGAGAACTTACAAGCTTATGAACTCAAAAACGTAAGCCTTACGATTTTTTTGCGTGAATTTCGCCCCAAACGCCATCCTCCAGGGGGCGGATTCTGCTGGTTAACGTATTTGACGTTTCAAATTAGACGAAAGATTTTTGTACCAAATTCATCAAAATTGGACCATTACTCGCTGAGATATGCCGCGAACAGACAAATATATATATATATATATATATATATATATATATACAAATTTGAACCACCATCATTTTCGGTCTCTAGGGGTTCTGAAACGCAAAATTTTCTAGTCGGCACTTCTGGAATGCGTCATGGGATCAACCTTATAAGCAGGGTTCCTCCCCATGGGAGAGGGAGGAACCGCGCTAAAACTCTAAACTAATCTCAATCCGTCATTTTGAAAAAAAAATATAGTTATTATATATACTTTTACTACGAGTGTTATAAATTGTCCGTAATTACATTTTAAGTCCCTAACTTTTGATAATTTGAACTTAACAACAAATTATATATTTCCACTAGTATTAGCAAAAAATTATTTAATAATAATAATATAATTATAGTATTAGCAAAAGTTACTTAGCAAAAATAATTATTTCTCAGTTTCATTGAATATCTTGTAAACATATAATTTCGATATACAAACTCTTAACAAAACCAATCTTCGTTGGAAACACGGAATGTCTACCTACTAATAAAATAAATAATAATATAAAAAAAATAAAAGTTGTCTCTGATATCGCCCACCTCCTATGTATTTATAAATACAGATTTCTTATAAAAATCAATCCAATTTTCTTTCAATATACTTAAAAGCAAAATGAGAAAATAGCTTTTCATACATTTCCTTAATGGAATAGAGCTCCATTAATAATATTAATATTATCGAAGATGAAGTGTCATTACCTGTCGAGGAAAATGTCTGAGGAGGAAATCACAATTTTTCCGTGAAATCAGAAGCAAAACGTTGAGCTGAAAGCTTCTTAATAATAATAAAAACTTCAAAAAAATTTCTCTCTCACTCTCTCTCTCTTTCTCTCACACACACAAACACACATACACAAAACGCATACACTATCTCTCTCTCCCTGCCACTCTCTCTCACTCCTGATCTCTCTCTCTCTCTCTCTCTCTCTCTCTCTCTCTCTCTCTCTCTCTCTCTCTCTCTCACACACACTCTCTCTCTCTCACACACATACACATACACAAAACGCATACCCTATCTCTCTCTCCCTGCCTTTCTCTCTCTCACTCCAGATCTCTCTCTTTCTCTCTCTCTCTTCAATATATATTGCAGTGGTTTTGCACCATTCTCCATTCAGATCACATCGATATGAGATAGCTTCCTGAAATGGCGTTTTACTTTATCAACCCCAAGCGTCCAATTATGAATAGGTTTTCATATATGTAGATATCTGTGTTTTCCGCTTGGCGACTAAAAAAATGGTCGCTTAAAAATTCACTGCCATAAGCGAAATGAAAAGGTCTTTAACCAGGAATATCCGGCTGTTTAAGCATAATGTGTTTCATAAACTATTCTAAAACTAACGATTTTAGGTTTAAAGGCTTTTATAAATAATGCAAATTTTTTAAAATATTGATATAGTTTTCAATGGGGTATATGTATGTGTTTAAATAGAAATAGAATTATTATTTCGTGAACTCTGAAATGGCGGTCTGACTGACATTTATCTACCTCTTCCACACTTACCTGAACTATATGCAGCAATTAACCTAAACTATATGGTGTACATTTACATAAACTATATGGTGTACATTTACCTAAACTATATGGTGTACATTTACATAAACTATATGGTGTACATTTACCTAAACTATATGGTGTACATTTACCTAAACTATATGGTGTACATTTACATAAACTATATGGTGTACATTTACCTAAACTATATGGTGTACATTTACCTAAACTATATGGTGTACATTTACCTAAACTATATGGTGTACATTTACCTAAACTATGTGGTGTACATTTTCCTAAACTATATGCAGCAATTAACCTAAACTATATGGTGTACATTTACCTAAACTATATGCAGCAATTAACCTAAACTATATGGTGTACACTTACCTAAACTATATGGTGTACATTTACCTAAACTATATGCAGCAATTAACCTAAACTATATGGTGTACATTTACCTAAACTATATGGTGTACATTTACATAAACTATATGGTGTACATTTACCTAAACTATATGGTGTACATTTACCTAAACTATATGGTGTACATTTACCTAAACTATATGGTGTACATTTACCTAAACTATATGGTGTACATTTACCTAAACTATATGGTGTACATTTACCTAAACTATATGGTGTACATTTACCTAAACTATATGCAGCAATTAACCTAAACTATATGGTGTACATTTACCTAAACTATATGGTGTACATTTACATAAACTATATGGTGTACATTTACCTAAACTATATGGTGTACATTTACCTAAACTATATGGTGTACATTTACCTAAACTATATGCAGCAATTAACCTAAACTATATGGTGTACATTTACCTAAACTATATGGTGTACATTTACATAAACTATATGGTGTACATTTACCTAAACTATATGGTGTACATTTACCTAAACTATATGGTGTACATTTACCTAAACTATATGGTGTACATTTACCTAAACTATATGGTGTACATTTACCTAAACTATATGGTGTACATTTACCTAAACTATATGGTATACATTTACCTAAACTATATGGTGTACATTTACCTAAACTATATGGTGTACATTTACCTAAACTATATGGTGTACATTTACCTAAACTATATGGTGTACATTTTTGCAGCGATTAACAAGTGCAAATATTAACCCTTCCATCGGAACATCTTTCTTTCTTCTATTAGGGGGAACATCCGTCTCTGATACGGGTACCTTGTTTTCCACATTGTCAACACCCTAATAATTATTTTTAAGTCACTTATCATTTATCTAATAATTGGTACGTAGTTTTGTTTGTTAAAGGAAAAATAAATGCTACAAAAGAAAAATATTTATTTCTGTATTTCGTTAAAATTATGAAATGTTTGTATAGGAAACCCAAATAGTTACGCCTATGTAGTCTTTTACTCTTTCTTTTTTTTTTCTTTACTTTTATTACATTAATTTCAGTCTGATTTACAGTAAAAAATTACAAAGAGTACAAAAATAATAGAGTAGTAGGTAAATATTTTTCAAAATGTAGACTAATAAAAAGTTACAAAAATGTAAACTAGTAAAAAATTATAATTACAAAAAAAAAAAATGTGTTTTTGTACGCATCGCTTGAAGTTCTGCGTAATTGTGCGTCACAATGAGTACATTAATCGGAACAACCGTCTAGCAGACGGCTACCCGGAACGTACGCTAGTTGGAACATCCGTCTTATAGACGGAGTGTCATTGAGAAAAAACGCTCTTACCGACTCGAGAGACGGATGTTGGCTAAACTACCGCGATGTCCGTAGAGGGAAAGGTGTAAACTGGGCAAACTTAAAGCCACGCCAACCTTAACACTATACAACCATACATATGGTTCTTTCTTGAAACTATACCCGTCTGGGAGACGGATGTTCCGTTGGAAGGGTTAAGAAAATAATTCATTTTTTACGAGACTTGCGAGATTGTGGACTTTCTGTATATTTTGTTAAAAATCTCTAAAACAATTAAGAAATTGTGTGAGCGGAAGGTAATTCGTCAAGGGGCGTTGGTCACATACTATAAAAACCCATAATACATAAATTTCGAGAGGACTATATCAGTCACAGAATCAATTTTTTTTTTTTTTTAACGGCGCATCTACATCTTGGTCATTAGCGCCGGGCTATCTACAGGTTGCCACCCTTTTCTAATGCCAACAGCACGTGGTCGGTCACCCATTCAGGTACTGACCACGCCCGACGTTGCTTAACTTCGGTCATCTACGGGAACCGGTGCATTCAACGAGGCTACGGCCGTTGGCCACAGAATCAATATATGCATTTTTAGATATTTTGGTTGCGTTTTATTCATGTGGATGTTTAAGTTTTACAATTTTTTTTTAATTATACTTTTATTCGATGACATCGATTGAAATGTTTACGCCTTTGCACGCTAAATAATTAGGCAAGGCGTAATCAAATTGTAGCGGTGGAACGCGCGACCCCAACTACCTTTTTCCATCATGTTAGTTCAAATCTGACATTAAAACCGGACGGGAAACCATTTTTATGCAACTTGATTGCAGTTCCATCTTTTTCTGATCGTTTTTGCTATACAAAATTTCATTTTGAACAAATTGAAGCATTGTAACTAAAGTAACTCAGTAACTTTTTTTTTTTTTTTTTTTTTTTTTTTTTTTTTTTGTAAAAAAAAATTGATCGTTAATGGTAATTTACAATCTGTACAGTTATGTACAATAAGTAAATATGGTCAACAAAATATACATAAAACACAGTGAATGAGCTGAGAGGAGAAGGCAGACATTACTGCCACTCCCAATGAATGTTATGGTATTTCTTATTTTAATTAAAAATTGGTCTCTTTTTTAAACTATATACATTATTTACAATATTTACACTATTTACATTGTTTTATAAGGCAGGCTAATTAACCAGTAGTAAATTGTCTCGTGGCCAATGGCGGCGAAGGCGTCGAGGTGGATTATCTGGGATGACATTGGAAGAGAGGGATCTGCCAAGAGGATTGGGGTGGGCTGGGAGTTTAGAAAAAAAGGTCAGGAATCGGGATTTGGCTAAATCATAGACAAAGGGTATTTCAGTGTCTCGATGGATGGTTAGGTTTGAAACGTAGAAAGGAGCGTTGAGGATTTTACGAAGGACTCTGGATTGGAAACGTTGGATATTTTTTATATTTGATGGCTTAGCTGATCCCCATAGTTCTATGCCGTATGTCCATATCGGTCTTATTATGTTCTTGTGACAAAATACATATAAATAAAGTTCTGTAAGGCACTTTTCTTATAATCACAGGTACATATATGGAACTGTATGTAGGTTATAAGCAACTACAAGTAGGTCCATAGGAATATTCGACCAATGATTTTTGTCCACTGAATTTTGGTTCGATCGAAATCAAAACTAACTGTTTTCTCAATCGCAATCAGTAGGAGAGTAACTAAATGTGCATAAATGGTGATTTATGAGAGCCAGTGTGGTATCAGACCCAGATGCTGGAGAAGACCTTTGCGTACAATGTTTAATTAAACCACTTGTTCATAGATTTCAGGCAAGCTAAGAAGCCTGGTAATTTATGAAATATATCCTCCGATTGTACTGAGGGCGACCCGCACAACACACATGTAGTACGTAATTGCATAAACAATTCAGTGAAGAATGTCGATGACGCACATGGAGCGTCATGGTAAAAAAAAAAAAAATCATTTTTCAAAAGTAAATTATCCAGAATTTCAAATGGGTAGGTATTTTTCATATTAACAGAACAAATAAAATCATAAAATGAAAAAAAAATTAAATGTTTTTCAGTTATTCGGGTTTACCGCTCCTGCAGTCAAAGTGTTAATATAAATAATATATACAAATACTATAGTGTTAGATTAATAATTTAGGAATTAAATAATACCCTTCTGCTTCATTTTGTTAGTTAAAATTAAACATTTCCGCGATTTCTACGAGGCTGGCCACCTGTGGCTTCCTTAAAGAGACCAATTTTCCTCGGGGAGAAAAAAATTAAATTTATTCCAATCGCGTTGAGTATTGGCCCCATTTATCTGCCCTTGAGAATTCCCTTTCCAATACCCAGACATTTAGGGAAGGCCACGATCGGAATTTTCATTAGATCTCCAATATAGACAGTTTCTTGAACAATTCTTTACTCAAGGTCTCCTGGAATGCATCGATGGGGCTGTTCGACTATTTATGAAATTCCAGGGGGCTCCAAGTATTGGAATGGAGGATCTCTATTGCCTGCATTTATATTTGCCAAATATCTTCTTATAATACTCATCCTCTATTTCCCAATTTGGGTCTATTTGCCAAGACCACATTCAGTTACTTCCGAAGTATCTGTAGTGATTATAACAGTGATTCAGCACAAGCGCATAACTCATTAGCTTTTCTATTGGCTATACGTATGGGCAATTCTATTGGTTGTTGCTGGAAGTAAAGTAACTTTAACACTCAAGTCAATCCAACTCGCAAAAATTAATAGAATTCTATGAATTATAGCGAGTTGGATTGACTAGAGTTTTGATATCTTGTTGAGCGAGCGTAGCGAGCGGAAACGCATAGCACGTATGCCCATAATGCGAAATAAAGACAAAATATATTTATTTATTTTAGTTGACTCGCAACTATGGCGAATTAACAGCTTTGACATAATCGATACGACAAGTAAAGACAAAATATAAATATGTTATAGAACCACCAGACAAAAAAATCGGTGAGGAGGTCCCTAAACTTCACAATTACCATTGTTTTTTATAATATTAACATTATTACTAATAATTATTGCTTGCTGAAATATATTCTGCTTATTTTCATTTATGCTTTACAAGCCTAAATGTATTACTTACAAATACAAGTTATCTAATGGTTACATAGTAATTTTATAAATATAGTAGTCGAAAAAAGTTACTTTTAGTAGTGATTGCAGTGCTTTTAAATACTTTTCATTACTATATTTATAAAATATGCTTTCTAACTTTAGGTAACATCTAAAGAAGGAATAGATAACCTGCAAAGAACCTGTAAGCTAATCAGTAAGTACCAAAATCACTGTTTAAAATCACGATAGATACTTCTAAGTAACTGGATGTGGTCTTCGCAATCAGACCCGTTATTTCAAATATCGCCAATATCCTTATACCTTGATGTCGCAGCTTGGATAATAGTATACACTTCTCGCTGGTCCACATGTATATGCATCTAGTCACGAGCAGCAGATACTATAGAGGTATCTGATTCATGACCATACGGCACACTAGGGAGATAGTGTGGTCAGTACTCCGGCCAGCCTGATTTTCCCCCTTTCCTTCTTTGACTGCTAAGGTCATTAGCACCAAGATAACCATTAATAAAAATGAATTAAAGGCTGGGTTGGCCTAGGAACGGTCAGTAAGGCCGAATCCCACCCATGAACGAAGACACTAGAATAAAAAAATCTTTAGTGCTTGCTCTGGATTTCAACTCAGGTAGGTACTCAAGCATACACTCAGCGTCAAAATGTTAGACACACTATGCAAAATATAATTTTTGACTATTCATTTGAATAGATCAACAAACAAATACGAATTCAATTATTTTTAACTTTTCTTAGACTTATCTGGCAATGCCATTTACTATTATAACCCTTTACAAAATATATATAAAATAAAAACGGATTCTAGGTGTGTCAAAATGATAGACACACTAGAAGAAAAAATAATCAAAGAGGAATTTAAAATTCTGTGGTTTTTCCATCACCTTTTACTACTTCAAAAAGTCAATTTGGAATTGACTAAAATAATTTTTTTTGTTTCTTGAGGTTTGTTGTACCAGGAAGCTAGATTTTCACTTTTTAGCTCATCGATTGTGGAATATTGTCTTGACTTCCTATATACTTTTCTTGTGAGAATTCCTCAGGCATTTTTAATAATATTAAGGTCTGGAAAAATAATTGGCCAATCAAGTTTGTCTATATTCTTTTAGATGATCCATTCCTTAATAATTCTTGCCTAATGGATTGGAGCATTGTCTTGCTGAAATGCAAATGAACCTTTTGCCATGTCATTGAAAGTGTTTTTTTTGTTCTTCTAATAAGTTATAATACTCATTTGAATATATTCTCTTAGAAAGAAACGCCAAGTAGCCTTTCTTCTAGTACCTAATATTTGCCCAAACCATAACATTTCCTCCACTCACTTGCCGCCGGGGTAATATATCTTCTACTTTTCTTAAATCCTGAAAATGAAAAGAAAAACCATCAAGTCCATTCAAATCAAATGTTTTCTAATCAGAAAAAATAACTTTCCTCCATTAATCGGTCCCCATGAAAACGCTGTCTGTAAAAGCCATTTTATGATGAAAGAGGTTTTCGCGTTACTTCTTTTCTTACGTTGTTTTTTTATCTTTCCAGTAATCCATGCACAATCCTATATGCATCCGAAGTATGGAGCCTTAGGGTACGTTCATGGTGAGGATTGATTCTGCGATGCTACGATAGCTACTCCGATGAGCGCTGCTCCGATGTATTCTACATCAATGGAGGGTGTTCATGCTGACTAAGTGAATTAGCTTTTGTTTATACAAAAGCTCTGCTTATGTTAGTGAGAAAAAATGAGCCTTTACAATTAGTTCGCAATGTTCCTGACAAAGAAAAAGGGATTGGTTTCTTACTCGGAAAAATTAATGGAATCCTATTAATTTTAGCGAGTTGCATAGACTAGAGTCGCTTAAATTAATATAATTCTATTAATTGCGAGTTGGATTGGCTAGAGTTTTCTTATATCTTCTTGAGCGAGTGGAGCGTAGCGTAGCGAGTGGCAACTCATATCATGTATTGCTTAATAAATGTAAAAGATCCAAAAAAGAGAGAGAGAAAAGGAATAAAATATGTTTGTTTACAAATATCGTTGTTTGTTATCCTTCATAACCTGCAAAACAGTCAACTTTAATGCTTAATAACTTTTTTCATAGTTGAGAGAATTGATTTTGATCATATTAACCTTTTTATTAATAAATATTACTTGCCATTATCTAACATGAATTATAACCGTAGATAACGAGTCAAGTAGAAAAAGATAACCAGCAAAAAACCTGTAAGCTAATCAGTTAGCTTATCAGCGAGTACGAGTAAATGTTATAAATCACTTAACTAAATAAATACTTCAAAAGTAACTGGATGTAGTCTTCGCAAAAAGACCCAATTTTCTTTCATCTCGACAACGAAATAACCAAAAAAGAATAATCACACAAGATGAAGTAATGAGAGAGGGTAGGTGACCTGCGCACTAGAGTCCTTTTGAAGGAACCAATCACAGTCAGGCCCACATCGCGGCTTCCCTCCTCACTGCGAGGAGAAAACAAAATATTTGTTCTTCCCCGATGACACTGGGCGGGTGCGAGAATAGCATCGGAAGTAAGGATCCTCACTATGAACACTCCCACCTTAATACATGTGTTTGTTTTACATCGGGGCAGCGCTCATCGGAGTAGCTATCGTAGCATCGCAGAATCAATCCTCACCATGAACGTACCCTTAGGTATCTCGACGCCATCGAAGCAGCTTAGATGAAGTTCATGAAATACTTGTACGCTTGGCCAAAGAACACTCCCAACTATATAGTTCGACTTGAGACAGGAAGAAGCTTTCTGAATGTGAAGGCAATCAAGAGAATAATGAATTACTGGACTAAGTTGTCATTGATGTCGGAGGAGAGTCTGCCTAAACAATGTTTTAATAAACTAAGATTGCTTGATGCAGAGAGTATTGACTTAAGGTATAACTGGGTCTCACAAGTCCATACGATAGCTCAACAATATGGATGCTCTGAAGAGTTCAATGCTTTACACCCTAATGGAATGTTGCAGCATATGGATGATATTCTTGAAAAGATCCTCAACCACAATTTCTCAATGGACATCAATAGAACTTTAAATTCAAATAGGAATCCCATTTACAGAGTGCTATGTAGCTTTAATCCTTTCCAGCCAGAAACCTAGTTGACATTCAAAATACATCTTAGAAAACTAAGATGCATTAGCCGGCTAAGGGTTGGAAACCCTGAAAGTATACAGCTAAACCAAGGAAGTCAACATTTTTCCCTTAAAGCTAATGATCTCTGCCCGTTTTGCAAACAGTACATAAATAACAATAGTCTATACAACCTCCTCCTACACTGTTCAGCTCTTGAAGAAAACAGAGAAGATATTTTAAATCCATCCACTTCTGCATCCTCTCACCTTCAGGATATTCAAAATATGTTAAATATAACCACCATGAAATGGTGCACCTTGTGGAAAATCACAGTGAATCCTGAAAAATGCTGTCACGTAACATTTACTCTTAATAAGAGCACTTGCCCTCCAGTCTTCATATGCAACAGTCAACTTCCTGTATCTAATGAGGTTCGTTACCTGGGACTTCTACTAGACAGAAGACTCACATGGAACCCACACACACGACTAAAAAGACAAGAGCTGAACAGGAGATTTGGACTCTTAAGACGACTACTCGGCCCTACTTCAAAGCTTACGACACACAACAAACTTACTATATACAAAACTATAATTAGACCAATCTGGACTTACGGACTTGAATTATGGGGAACAGCAAAACACTCAAACATACAACGAATACAAGCATTCCAATCCAAAGTCCTTCGTAGAATAGTCAATGCTCCCTTTTATGTCTCCAACAAAACCCTACACAATGACCTAAATATCCCCTTCGTAAAAGACCTCGCAACATCCAGATTCCTAACGTTTCATTCCAAATTGTCATCCCACCCAAATCCTAGAGATCAATCCCTATCCACTCAGACCCACCCTAAAGACCTTCCCAGGAGGCTTAAGAGAGTTTGGCCCCGTGACCAGCTACCCTAGCAGCGGTTTAAAACAGTGAAAATATAAATGTTAGCATATATTAGGAAGTGCCAATAATGATTGGCGCCTTCCATATACTATTCACTGAATGTACGCAAGACGATCACAATTAATTATTGTACTATATAAATTGTACAGATTTTAAATAAACATTTATTAAAAAAAAAAAAAAATAATAAAAAAAATAATAAAAAATAAAAAAATAAATAAAATATAACCACCATAGAGGAATTGAATCGGCTTTATAAATTCATTGAGACTGTCTGTAACAAGTTTCACTACTCTCTTAATGTGAATGAGTAGGTCCACAATATGAACAAGTTTCCATCTTTTAGTTTCAGTTTTAATTTTTTTTTTTTTTTTTTTTTTTGTTCTAATTTGAAGCGCACATTAATTGGCACATTTAGACAATACTGTTAAATGTAAGTTAATATTAAAAATTGTAAAAAAATTATAAAAATAATCTTAGTAAGCTTTAGTATAAATGTATGATTGAATGTAATATGTATGTATTATGTATGATTGAATATGTATGATGAAATATAAATAACATATGTAATAAAATAAATATATGAATGATGCAAATTATTATATTTATTTATTTATTGTGTTTCGTATTTTGTACGATAAACACACTGAGTTAAGTCTTCTAAGAGATCAGGAATTGATTATAAATTTATATATTATTATGAATCCAGGATGTATGGATTTAAATGAAATATATTAAAGGCATAAAAATGATTAGAGCTTTAACTTTAAGTCATAAAAGTAATGCACTTTTTCATGGGATAAAAATGTGATTGCATCAAGGAATCTTCTAGGTCTTCATATGAGATGGTATAATCCTGTATTTGGTAGATATGTTAAGATACTGTCTATGTACTGGCTACCTTCAGCGTCTAAGTTCACACATGTTGTAAGGGATGGTCATGTCGTCTTAAGCAGTCTGTTAGAATATGTTTTATTGTTAATTCTGAATTACAAATTTCAAACGATGGTCTCTCTTGTCTTGTCATTAAGTATTTGTGAGTAAGTCTTGAATGGCCAATTCTAAGTCGAGCCAATACAACCTCCTCCCTTCTGTAAATTATTATAATATATTAAGTTTAGAGCTATACATAATTTATATTGTCGTTTGCTGTTAAATAGTTATAGTATTATAGCATTTACCAGACTCAAAATGGTAAGAAACAAAGCGTGTAATATTGATATTATTGTACAACATATATCTTACACAAATAAATAAATATCTATCTATCCATGCACAATCCTAGACTTGGTATAAACACCGGCTTCCTATGCAATATCTATCTATCCATGCACAATTCTAGACTTGGTATAAACACCGGCTTCCTATGCAATATCTATCTATCCATGCACAATTCTAGACTTGGTATAAACACCGGCTTCCTATGCAATATCTATCTATCCATGCACAATCCTAGACTTGGTATAAACACCGGCTTCCTATGCAATATCTATCTATCCATGCACAATCCTAGACTTGGTATAAACACCGGCTTCCTATGCAATATCTATCTATCCATGCACAATCCTAGACTTGGTATAAACACCGGCTTCCTATGCAATATCTATCTATCCATGCACAATTCTAGACTTGGTATAAACACCGGCTTCCTATGCAATATCTATCTATCCATGCACAATCCTAGACTTGGTATAAACACCGGCTTCCTATGCAATATCTATCTATCCATGCACAATTCTAGACTTGGTATAAACACCGGCTTCCTATGCAATATCTATCTATCCATGCACAATCCTAGACTTGGTATAAACACCGGCTTCCTATGCAATATCTATCTATCCATGCACAATCCTAGACTTGGTATAAACACCGGCTTCCTATGCAATATCTATCTATCCATGCACAATCCTAGACTTGGTATAAACACCGGCTTCCTATGCAATATCTATCTATCCATGCACAATTCTAGACTTGGTATAAACACCGGCTTCCTATGCAATATCTATCTATCCATGCACAATCCTAGACTTGGTATAAACACCGGCTTCCTATGCAATATCTATCTATCCATGCACAATCCTAGACTTGGTATAAACACCGGCTTCCTATGCAATATCTATCTATCCATGCACAATCCTAGACTTGGTATAAACACCGGCTTCCTATGCAATATCTATCTATCCATGCACAATTCTAGACTTGGTATAAACACCGGCTTCCTATGCAATATCTATCTATCCATGCACAATCCTAGACTTGGTATAAACACCGGCTTCCTATGCAATATCTATCTATCCATGCACAATCCTAGACTTGGTATAAACACCGGCTTCCTATGCAATATCTATCTATCCATGCACAATCCTAGACTTGGTATAAACACCGGCTTCCTATGCAATATCTATCTATCCATGCACAATTCTAGACTTGGTATAAACACCGGCTTCCTATGCAATATCTATCTATCCATGCACAATCCTAGACTTGGTATAAACACCGGCTTCCTATGCAATATCTATCTATCCATGCACAATCCTAGACTTGGTATAAACACCGGCTTCCTATGCAATATCTATCTATCCATGCACAATCCTAGACTTGGTATAAACACCGGCTTCCTATGCAATATCTATCTATCCATGCACAATCCTAGACTTGGTATAAACACCGGCTTCCTATGCAATATCTATCTATCCATGCACAATCCTAGACTTGGTATAAACACCGGCTTCCTATGCAATATCTATCTATCCCTGCACAATCCTAGACTTGGTATAAACACCGGCTTCCTATGCAATATCTATCTACCCACGCACAATCCTAGACTTGGTATAAACACCGGCTTCCTATGCAATATCTATCTATCCATGCACAATCCTAGACTTGGTATAAACACCGGCTTCCTATGCAATTGATTTCTGTTTTGCATGAGTGTGATGCGATTCTTGGATCAATTGTTTCTGCCTCATTGATAGAGTCGGTGGTCTACCAGTCGAGCAATGAGTGCCGCAAGGATCTCCGAACGGGCTAGATTCGACAAACTTAGTTTTATGTGACTTGGAAGAAATTAAAAGGCGCTCTTCTCGAGACAACCAATTCTTTTTTCTTATTCTTTAACTGGAAAATTCACAAATGTTGTCATTGAAATTGACCACAGGAGAAATGGAAAATGTCAAATCTTAGTACTTTTCAAGGTTTAAGGTCTAAAAATGCCTTATCGACCATTAGAAAATTAAAGGATTGTGAATAACAACAAGTGTTTCTATCATTTTGACGCACCAAAATAAATACATTATCAGTTATTTATTTATCTCTTGATAAAGCACAGAGGTAAACTATAAATTACGTTACTTTACAATTATATACATTTGAAATCAATTATAAAGTAAGATTGAACCACAATTTGAAAAAAAATATATTCAGTTTTCGCAATTTCAAGGGTGTATAACATTTTGACGCACCAAAATAAAGCCAATATCAGTTATTTATTTATCTCTTGATAAAGCACAGAGGTAAACTATAAATTACGTTACTTTACAATTATATACATTTGAAATCAATTATAAAGTAAGATTGAACCACAATTTGAAAAAAAATATATTCAGTTTTCGCAATTTCAAGGGTGTATAACATTTTGACGCACCAAAATAAAGCCAATATCAGTTATTTATTTACCTCTTGATAAAGCACAGAGGTAAACTATAAATTACGTTACTTTACAATTATATACATTTGAAATCAATTATGAAATAAGATTGAACCACAATTTGAAAAAAAATATATTCAGTTTTCGCAATTTCAAGGGTGTGTCTAACATTTTGACGCACCAAAATAAATACATTATCAGTTATTTATTTACCTCTTGATAAAGCACAGAGGTAAACTATAAATTACGTTACTTTACAATTATATACATTTGAAATCAATTATAAAGTAAGATTGAACCACAATTTGAAAAAAAATATATTCAGTTTTCGCAATTTCAAGGGTGTATAACATTTTGACGCACCAAAATAAATACATTATCAGTTATTTATTTACCTCTTGATAAAGCACAGAGGTAAACTATAAATTACGTTACTTTACAATTATATACATTTGAAATCAATTATAAAGTAAGATTGAACCACAATTTGAAAAAAAATATATTCAGTTTTCGCAATTTCAAGGGTGTGTCTAACATTTTGACCCACCAAAATAAAGCCAATATCAGTTATTTATTTATCTCTTGATAAAGCACAGAGGTAAACTATAAATTACGTTACTTTACAATTATATACATTTGAAATCAATTATGAAATAAGATTGAACCACAATTTGAAAAAAAATATATTCAGTTTTCGCAATTTCAAGGGTGTATAACATTTTGACGCACCAAAATAAAGCCAATATCAGTTATTTATTTACCTCTTGATAAAGCACAGAGGTAAACTATAAATTACGTTACTTTACAATTATATACATTTGAAATCAATTATGAAATAAGATTGAACCACAATTTGAAAAAAAATATATTCAGTTTTCGCAATTTCAAGGGTGTGTCTAACATTTTGACGCACCAAAATAAATACATTATCAGTTATTTATTTACCTCTTGATAAAGCACAGAGGTAAACTATAAATTACGTTACTTTACAGTTATATACATTTGAAATCAATTATAAAGTAAGATTGAACCACAATTTGAAAAAAAATATATTCAGTTTTCGCAATTTCAAGGGTGTGTCTAACATTTTGACGCACCAAAATAAATACATTATCAGTTATTTATTTACCTCTTGATAAAGCACAGAGGTAAACTATAAATTACGTTACTTTACAGTTATATACATTTGAAATCAATTATGAAATAAGATTGAACCACAATTTGAAAAAAAATATATTCAGTTTTCGCAATTTCAAGGGTGTATAACATTTTGACGCACCAAAATAAATACATTATCAGTTATTTATTTACCTCTTGATAAAGCACAGAGGTAAACTATAAATTACGTTACTTTACAGTTATATACATTTGAAATCAATTATAAAGTAAGATTGAACCACAATTTGAAAAAAAATATATTCAGTTTTCGCAATTTCAAGGGTGTATAACATTTTGACGCACCAAAATAAAGCCAATATCAGTTATTTATTTACCTCTTGATAAAGCACAGAGGTAAACTATAAATTACGTTACTTTACAATTATATACATTTGAAATCAATTATAAAGTAAGATTGAACCACAATTTGAAAAAAAATATATTCAGTTTTCGCAATTTCAAGGGTGTGTCTAACATTTTGACGCACCAAAATAAAGCCAATATCAGTTATTTATTTATCTCTTGATAAAGCACAGAGGTAAACTATAAATTACGTTACTTTACAGTTATATACATTTGAAATCAATTATGAAATAAGATTGAACCACAATTTGAAAAAAAATATATTCAGTTTTCGCAATTTCAAGGGTGTGTCTAACATTTTGACGCACCAAAATAAATACATTATCAGTTATTTATTTACCTCTTGATAAAGCACAGAGGTAAACTATAAATTACGTTACTTTACAATTATATACATTTGAAATCAATTATAAAGTAAGATTGAACCACAATTTGAAAAAAAATATATTCAGTTTTCGCAATTTCAAGGGTGTATAACATTTTGACGCACCAAAATAAATACATTATCAGTTATTTATTTACCTCTTGATAAAGCACAGAGGTAAACTATAAATTACGTTACTTTACAATTATATACATTTGAAATCAATTATAAAGTAAGATTGAACCACAATTTGAAAAAAAATATATTCAGTTTTCGCAATTTCAAGGGTGTGTCTAACATTTTGACCCACCAAAATAAAGCCAATATCAGTTATTTATTTATCTCTTGATAAAGCACAGAGGTAAACTATAAATTACGTTACTTTACAATTATATACATTTGAAATCAATTATAAAGTAAGATTGAACCACAATTTGAAAAAAAATATATTCAGTTTTCGCAATTTCAAGGGTGTGTCTAACATTTTGACCCACCAAAATAAAGCCAATATCAGTTATTTATTTATCTCTTGATAAAGCACAGAGGTAAACTATAAATTACGTTACTTTACAGTTATATACATTTGAAATCAATTATAAAGTAAGATTGAACCACAATTTGAAAAAAAATATATTCAGTTTTCGCAATTTCAAGGGTGTGTCTAACATTTTGACCCACCAAAATAAATACATTATCAGTTATTTATTTATCTCTTGATAAAGCACAGAGGTAAACTATAAATTACGTTACTTTACAATTATATACATTTGAAATCAATTATGAAATAAGATTGAACCACAATTTGAAAAAAAATATATTCAGTTTTCGCAATTTCAAGGGTGTATAACATTTTGACGCACCAAAATAAATACATTATCAGTTATTTATTTACCTCTTGATAAAGCACAGAGGTAAACTATAAATTACGTTACTTTACAGTTATATACATTTGAAATCAATTATAAAATAAGATTGAACCACAATTTGAAAAAAATTATATTCAGTTTTCGCAATTTCAAGGGTGTGTATAACATTTTGACACTGAGTGTATAAGCCCAGTGATCAACCACTGAGCTAACCTCGCCCCTTAGACAATTAGGTGTATTATGCATTATTAGATGCCGTAGCAAGGAGTTTACTACTTCCTTCCATTAGGAGGAAACCCGCTTATGACGTACATCCGATTCCAGAATCCGGAAGTCCTGACTAGAAAGTTTCACGTTTCAGAACTCATATATCACAATTATAACGTTGATGTATATAGGCGCAGGGTAATGCTCTCTTTCTCTCTCTCTCTCTCTCTCTCTCTGTCTCTCTCTCTCTCTCTCTCTCTCTCTCTCTCTCTCTCTCTCTCACACCCACTTTCCACCTCACACCCTCTTTACTTACTTCAGCTCATTCTTTAGGAGAATTCTATTACAAACAACAAATAATACGAACACGTTTCTCATATACTTACATAGCCCTCAACTGGTAACATGCAAATTTTGTATGTTATAAGTAGAGCCCGGAAGTTAGGCATTTATTTTTGCTTAAAATAGGCAGGCAAAAAGGCACTTGAAATACTGAAAATAGGCAGTACTGTAATTAAAATAGGCATTTATTAGAAGTGAAGGCAAAGAGGAATCTTACTCATTATTAATGAAAATATGTATTTTAAATACTCATTCATTTCTTTATTACCAATTTATCACAGAATTAGTGTACTTACTCTTACTTTCCCTTCTTACAAGCAACAAGATGCTTTTTCAAAGAATCATCTCTCATAGACCTTCTCAGAAAAAAAATGTTTTTCATCATGGAAAAACTTCCTCTGCATTATCCTATCATTTCGAAATCCGGAACCCTAGGTAATTACGCTTTGTCACAGCGAAAGGGGTGTCAGGAAGGAGAAGTGACGTACTTCTCTCATCCTCTCTCCTTCCTGCTATTCATTATGCTCATGCATTCCTTCTACTAAGGAAGGTTCTGTTATTTTTAACCCTTCAATTCCATGGATGGAATATGGGTTGGGAAAATAAGCTTTTGAATAGATATTTGTGACGGCAACATGTAATTTAATTTGTGCAACCTTTTTTGTCTTCGATGAACGGTGCTTTTTAAAATGTTTAAATCGCAGAAAAAATTGCATAACGAGCAAAAAAGGCAACGGAAGCCAAAATAGGCAAAATAAAAATTGTCTCTGCACTTCCTAAATGCACGAAAACATATTTATTTCTATCTGATTCTTCAATATATCCATTCAGATAAAAAAGGCATTTTTTGCTTAAAAAAGGCACTTCCGGGCTCTAGTTATAAGTAACATGCGTCTGTGAGATGTGTGCATGGTAAAAATGTTTTTGGGGCACACATTTTGAAAAAAAAAACTGTTTATAATGAAGATATAGTTTATTAAAATAATATTCACAGCTACTTATTAAAATCAGGTCTAAAAACAAGCAAACATTCATCGCTCTAGGAGCTCAAGTATTGCATACTTTTGTTGAGCACTCTAGCCATAATGGATTCAACATTATATGCATTTGTAGGCTTTATTTATGAGTATGGACTTTAGCGGCGTGTTTTATATTTGGGAAAATAATCACAAATTTCCTGAAGCCTGCTAATTGTTTCTTCAGGTTCCCCAAGCACAAGAATATCTCGTCCCATTTTCTTCAATTCATCTTGGATGTTTAACAATTATCAAACAACGTTACCTTTATTTTTTTATCAAACTGTTTATTAGTGAATTTATTTAATCATATTTTGTTATATCTTGCGTTGAATGCTAGAATTTACAATCCTGACCGCACTCATATAGTATTCTAATATACAAATATTGGCAGCGTCCACCGTCTCGATCTTCTGTTCGTTGAATAATTGGCTACGATTTTATCTAAATTATCAATGCATGATTTTGTTGAGTTATAAAAATGCCGGTTTGTTGTTCAAAAGATCTGTGAATTTTGAGCTGCGTTCCTCGAATAATCAAATTTACAGTAACGCTTTTTTTAGTGTGAAAACAAAAGAAGCATCATATTTATTTATTTATTTATTTTTTTTTTGCTTGTACTGAATATTTTTTTTTTTTTTTACATTTTAGAATTTTAGGCGGAATTCCCATTTTTTTTTCTTAGAGTGCCAATGATTCAAATTCTGTTGATCTATTTATTTACTATTTCAAGTGTAGAAAACTCATTGACAACAGTAACGTTGGGAATGAAATGTGCAATTAGTTTCGGAATAAAATATAAATAGAGAGGAAAAATAATTAAATTTTCTTTTAAATGGTTATTGTAGGTTTCCTGCGTACCTCAATTGTAGTACATAAATCGTCTTAGGTAATAAGATTGCTCTGGTGAGCTCGGATAGAACAAAGGACAAAATATGATAAAATATGGGTACAACCCTAACAAATTGTAAAAATAATAATAATCAGCCTTGCCTTCAGGGGATCCACCTCCAGGTATACGGCATTGAAAGGCGAGAAGAAAGGAAACAGGGTTTAGGAAGAGAATTGAGGGAATTATGGAAGTATCTCACCATTCGCCGGGTAGGTACGCGTCCAGAAAGGTCCAATATAACAAACTTGGGCCGGCTGTAGGAATAATAATGCCAAGAACAACTTGTAACGCCAAGGGGAGCGGAAAACCACCATTAAAACCACTGTCATAAAAACATATAAAAAGAGTTGCTTGCGCACGTGCCGGCTACAGGTGGTAGAATGAATGGCGGACCAGGCTCTCTTGCCAAGCACGAGGGCTGTGATGCCTAAATCACATACTCGCATAATCTGTGTTGCGAAACATAACAATATTTAAATGCCTCTCACAATAATTAAACTTAATAATAATAAATTTTAATAATAATGGAACCTTCCAATAATTAATCCTAATTATAATTAAATGCCATAAAAAATACCAGACGTTGTACTTTTTAGTTAGTGCCTTACTACTACCACAAAATACAATTGATCGGGTTAAAATTTCACTAGCGTTTTTTACATTATCTAACGTGAGCATACACTGGAGGTTTAATTTTACAAATAGTTCTAAACAACACATTATGGCAAAATACTACACCTAGGCGTCTCTCGGAAGTATGTTACCATTACTGAAAACTTATTTTTTGCTACCAAATGCCACTCAACGACCATTTAAACCTGAGGACCCGAGAACAAAAAAAGGTTAAGATGTCGGAACATGCCACTTTCGAATTTTAAGAAATGATTTGTCAACTTGAGATTGCTCTAGTTAGGTTATAACAGCGAAGTCCCAAAAATAACAGGAAAGTAAGTTCCAAATAAATAAACCATGAACCCTTTTATCCGAGGAGGATATTTAAACTGGGCTTGTGGGTTGAGTTAGAGGTTTAATCAAGACTAGACAAGGATTAGGGAGGTAGAGGTTTAGGTCTCTGAGGTTTAGAACCGCAGTAACCAATCACCAGGAGGATCGGAAAAACATTTACACGGATTCTTCGACAAAGGTCCTTGGTATTTATTTTTACAAATTTAAATCCTCAAATAAAAATACAAATAGTTGTTTATATTCTTTTAATTTACGATTCAATTGAGATTTAGGCCAATTTATTCCCAAGGACTATTGAGGTTACACTCGGGAAGTAATGAAATATATATATGTGTGTGTATATATATATATATATATATATATATATATATATATATATATATATTTATATATATATATATATATATATATATTTATATATATATATATATATATATTTATATATATATATATATATATATATATATATATATATATATATATATTTATATATATATATATATATATATATATATATATATATATTACCAGCAAAGTATAGAATGCCTAGGCATTTTATAGAACGCATAAATCCAGCCGGCAATGTATGAAATAAAGCGTATCATACTTTCCCTAGGCATTATATAGAATGCCTACTTCGCTTTAGGCAAAGTATGAAAGATAGAATATATAGCTTCTAGGAGTGAATAAGTGTCAAGAGTACAGAGTGTAAATGTGTAAGGAGCAAAGAAAATGGAATTCTAAGTGTGACAATACTCAGCCCTGCTCCAACAAGTAGCTCTAAATATGTAAATAACAATATCACTTAATATATTGGTTTAAATAAATTGTTTGCCGTACGAAAACAGCTTGTTTTTAACTAATTTTTAAAGTTATTCAAATTATCTAGGTTAAAGTGTTTAGATTAAACTCAAAACCTTTTTAATTTTATACAATGCCAAATAAGCACACAGGCTTTCTATAGAATACCTAGGCATTTTATACAATCCCTAGGCAATGTAATATGTAATATGTTGTAAAAACTAATACTTCCTTTACTTTGCCTAAACTGCTTAGGAATCATATAGAATGCCTGGATTCTATACTTTGCCGGTAACATGTATATATATATATATATATATATATATATATATATATATATATATATTTGACCTGCGCCATATATATCCAAAAAAATCAATATACGTAATTAATGGTCAAAAATACGTGGAATAAAATATATATAGATGTGTGTGGTTTACGTCTCTAGTAGACTCAAAAATGGTCCGATTTCAATGAAATTTTATACAACTGTCTTGAATTTCTACTTACGGAATTTCAAAGCACAACTTTCTTCAAAATATTTTCAATATATTACATTGTTGTCAACTCTGAATAAAGACATACTTAAAAAAAAAAAATCGGAAATTGCTAAAATGTATTTAATAATATAAGGTTACCAACAAAATAAGGAACACAACTTGTCATTTTATTCTTCTTCTGCTTCCAAGGAAAAGTCCAAACTTTACGGGGAGCATCAGTGTTTTTTTGTGTCAGCGGTTAAAATCGAATTAGTCAATTACTTAAAATCGATAGACTAATTCGATTTTAGCAGCTGATACTAAATAGCTGATCAATTAGCAGTTTTTTTTCGAGTTTTTAAACAGCCCAAAATAAACTGCTGATTGATACAATGTAGATGATAACACAGGAGGATCATCTAAATAGGATATGGGTAACCTTTGACATGTTGTGGGCCAAATTCTAGTGTACAGATATGTTCAGGGGCCGCGTATATGGTTCAAAATTAAAAACGTCGAATTTTAAATTAGTATTCATAATGTTTAGCGATAGATATAAATCAAAGCGTTTGTTCTTTGCCGCCCGATCTTTGATGATGGCGGTAAGCATCAAAGGCGTTGATGTTTGTCACCTCACTCTTTGACGATGGCGGTAAGCATCAAAGGCGTTGATGTTTGTCACCTCACTCTTTGATGATGGCGGTTAACATCAAACGCCTTGATGTTTGTCACCTCACTCTTTGATGATGGCGGTTAACATCAAACGCCTTGATGTTTGTCACCTCACTCTTTGATGATGGCGGTAAACATCAAAGGCGTTGGTGTTTGTCACCTCACTCTTTGATGATGGCGGTAAACATCAAAGGCGTTGATGTTTGTCGCCTCACTCTTTGATGATGGCGGTAAACAACAAAGGCGTTGATGTTTGTCGCATCACTCTTTGATGATGGCGGTAAACATCAAAGGCGTTGATGTTTGTCGCCTGACTCTTTGATGATGGCGGTAAACATCAAAGGCGTTGATGTTTGTCGCTGCACTCTTTGGTGATGGCGGTAAACATCAAAGGTGTTGATGTTTGTCGCCTAACTCTTTGACGATGGTGGTAAACATCAAAGGCGTTGATGTTTGTCACCTCACTCTTTGACGATGGCGGTAAACATCACAGGCGTTGATGTTTGTCACCTCACTCTTTGATGATCGCCGCCACTCGGCTTGCTCGCTCACTTGATTCCGCAGGAGCTTGCGTCAAACCCCATCTCAATCAATCCTCCTCATTTGGAGTGAGTGTGAATAGGTAGTGTAATATTATTTTATTTTTATTTGTTTTTGTTTTTTGTTTTTTTGTTTTTTATAAAATGTCTCGTGGCACGGATCAAATCCTACTTTGAAATAAATTTTACAAATCAGTTGTTTGTACTCAGCTCAATAGAGTTCAAACAAAAAAAAAGTCCGACTCGCAGGAACTGCGTCATCTTAGCGCGGTTCCATTCATATCCCTAGTGTTATTTTGTAGACTTAGAATAGAAACAGTTATTACTTTGTTTGCATCATTCCTAATGTAAACAAATATGAAAAAAAAAAAAAAAAAACATGACTTTCGGCTAGGGATGAAACTATCCTAAGCAGAAATTACTCTTTCTGCCGTCCCAAGTTTCGGTCTAAGAAGACTCTTCTACGAATATATTTCTAATTTACTTAACTTGCAGTGCAAACATATCCATTTTACTTTTAAATGCAATTAAACAAAATAAAATTGTACATGAAAATGAGAAAGTAGTGTTATTTTTTATTGAACTACGGCCACATTCAACCACAAAATATAATTATATTTCTAGTACAGAATTTGGCTGCATGACTTCCTACAGGTAAAGGTAACTGTCAGCTGTCCTAGAATGCTTGATGAGAACAATGAATCTTGATTTATGAAGTGCAATACCAGCCTACCTGAACCGGCCTACTACCTCGACCCGGACTGACTCTACACAGAGAATATTTACGTTTTCAGTTCTGTTACAGGTTCAAAGAATTTGTATTTATTCCCCTGTTTTATTGAGAAATACATCCTCCTCCTAGAAGCAATAACAAAATAACAAGAAATAAAAACAGACAAAAAGAACCGTATAAATTACCGAAATCAATTATCGTTTATCAAACTTCTAAGTTATATGTACTTATTTCTCCGTTTGACATCGCCTAATCAAAACTTTCTTCAGAACCTGTTTTCTAGAGCATTTAGTAAGCTTTCGAATGGAAACCATCCGTTTACCAAGATTCTCAACGGTTTTCGAGATACTAACGAAAGTATAAAAGGTTACCAAAACTTTTCTTGTCTGTTAATAAAATATTTTATTCTAACCCTTCCTTTACTCCAAACGTAACTAAAATTTCAACATATTAGTGTTGATACAATTCGAACATGCAGAAAATGTTTCAACTGAATCCCATAATTCTAAGTACCAAAATCGAAGACAAAAAGAACAGTTCGAAATAGCGGAATCAATTACTTTAAAGTTTTAAGCACTTATTTCTCCGATTGACATCGCCTAATCAAAACTTTCATCAGAACCATTTTTGAAGAGCATTTAATAAGCTTTCTAATTGTATTCTTCCGTTTACCAAGATTCTCAATCTTTTTCGAGATATTAAGGAAAGTAAACAAAGTTACCAAAACTTTTTATGTCTGTTAATAAAATATTTTATTCTAACCCTTCCTTAACTCTAAACGTAACAAAAATTTCAACATATTAGTTTTAATGAAAGTAGAACATGCAGAAAATGTTTCAACTGAATCCCATGATTGCAAGTACCCAAACCAAAAACGGTATTCAAAAACTATTTTTCCAATTTTCTCGAAAACGGTTAAAGCTATCGCCTTGAAAATGGTTTCATTCGTTTTCCTAGCCCAAGAAGCCTATAAAACGAGTACTTACAAGCTTATGAACTCAAAAACGTAAGCGTTACGATTTTTTTTACGCGAATTTCGCCCCAAACGCCATCTTCCAGTGGGCGGATTCTGCTGGCTAACGAACTTGACCTTTCAAATTAGACGACGGATTTTTGTACCAAATTTCATCACAATCGGACCATTCGTCTTCTATTTAGAGAGCGAACAGACAAATATATATATATATATATATATATATATATATATATATATATATATATATATATATATAAATAAATATATACATATATATATATATATACAAATTTGAACCACCGTTATTTTCGGTTTCTAGGGGTTCTGAAACGCAAAATTTTCTAGTCGGCACTTCCGGATTGTTTCATTGTATCAACCTTATAAGCGGGGTTCCTCCCTATGGGGGAGGGAGGAACCGCGCTAAAATTGACTAAAGATTATGTTTCGACCCTTCGATATTTTTGTAAATCAGTTATGTAATTTCCCTTGTAGCGGGTGGTTTGCCTCCTCTCTATAAGGATGTATTTAATTTGAGGCTCCTGAAGAGACAACTCAGAACGTGAAACATTTAGAACTATTTTATAAATATCTTAATTCTCATTTTAGCACTTTCCTCCGAAGGAAAGTAGCTATTGAGGTTGGACTCATGACGGAATTTTTGAAAAATTTCTTCAAATCTTTATCGATCCTACCTAGTAGACAGCGAAAATGACCCCCGTTAAAATTTATATATATATATATATATATATATATATATATATATATATGCATATATATATATATGTGTCTGTTAACACGATAGCGGCCAGAGTTTTTGTTTTTTCGTCACGAAACTTGGTATATAGCATTCAATTAGCAAACGATTGAACGAGTTCGTTAACCACCAAAATCGGTCCACCGGAAGGGGGGGTTTACCCCGAGCCCAAAACACTAATTTGACCATTTCAGCCGTAATATTTGTTATATTTCAACGAAACTTGGTATTCGTAGTAGTAATATAGAGAGAAAAGTGAGATATAAAAATGAACTAAATCGGTTCATAAGGAGGGGGGGGGTTTACTCCGGACCGACAATACCAATTCGCCACTACCAGCCATGATTTTTGGTATATTTCGACGAAACTCGGTATTCATAGTGGTAATCTACAGGTAAATATGTGTTGTAAAAATAAACTAAATCGGTTCATTAGGAGGGGGGGTTTACTCCAGACCCACAATACCAATTCGCCACTACCAACCGTGATTTTTGGTATATTTCGACGAAACTCGGTATTCGTAGTGGTAATCTACAGGTAAATATGTGTTGTAAAAATAAACTAAATCGGTTCTTTAGGAGGGGGGGTTTACTCCGGACCCAAATTACTAATATACTCATACTGGTAGTAATTTCTGCTTTATTGTAACGAAACGCGGTATACGTCGTGGGTAACTCATGAGAAAGAAGTGTTGTAAAAATGAGCTGAATCGGGGGGTTTAATTTGTAATATATTTCAATAGAAAAGGCAGCCAGACATAGGTTCTCAAAGGCGCCGCAAGGAGCGCTAGAGGGACTGTATCCGGTTCCTGCGTTAGATCAAAATACGATAATATGAGGTTTTTTGTATTTATTACGTAGTGCAGTATGTACTAGGTGTAAACATAACTCTGGAAGCAAATTAATAATTGATCAGTTACTCATTACAAATTTAAAAGAGAACTATTCATGTTTTTATTTTATTTATGTAGGATATTTTAAGCAAATTGTTCTGGAAAGCAGTCTACACTACCCAAATTCTGAGGAAAGTGCTTAGTTATGCAGCTCCTGCGTGACGGACTTTTTAGTATTGATCTTTCAGCAATGAATGAAAAATTGTTGTTTTGGGTCACCTTTTGTATGAATAGCTTTATTATAGCCATTTCTTTAGTGATAGAATATTTAGTATTATCCAATATCTGTACCCCGGAAGTAAAGGGCACCATGTCACATTTGTGTAATTGTTCAGGAGTGTATTTTTTCCATTACTTTGAACTATTAAAAATTATTTCTTCGTTCTTTGTAGAAAGGGTTTAAAGAAAATGGTTTACATTGTTACTGGTATTGATAAGTAATTGGAAGTATTGATCATAGTAAAACGAAATCACAAGTTCACATGGCGTCTTTTACCCCAATTGAAAACAGATATGATTTTATTTTTTACTCCCTTATCTTCGTTATTTATGGGAACAGGGCGTAGTTCCATATACCATTATATGGATCGGAAAATACACAATAACAACTTGGTGTTGAGTCAATTTAATAAAAAAAGTGGAAACGGTGTTCTTTACCTTCGGGGTACAGATATAAACTCATCATCAGACATGCTATCAATGAAACAACCCAGCATGATAACCCTGACGATTGATACTGCCCTGCTGCTAAAGCGTTAAGACCTGGATTGGTTTGAGCAATCTACATAATACTAGAAACCTTGTGATTGGATAGTTGAGGAAGCCTGCTATAGCAAAGGCCCCTGGAGGTAGTGTTGTAAAAGAGCGCGCCTTTAAGGCTAGAAGGCGCGGCTCCTAAAAGCTCGAGCTCCCATAGCTTGGACAGGGCTCGATAGAAGGCGCGAGCCTTGAAGGCTCGGCTCGGTAGAAGGCGCGAGCCTTGAAGGCTCGCCTCGGGAGAAGGCGCATGCTTTGAAGCCTTTTACTTTTCATTTCCAAACGGCGGATGGCGGGCAAACAGCTGTTTCATGAAATATACTTTAGTAGATTCGTCCTAAATTCTTTCCGCCACATTGAAATTATTCGCTAACAATTAAATTTACCATTTCATTGATAAACTAATTATATTGATTACTAATTGGGTAAAAATAGTAATTTTTCCTAAAAAATAAACTCTTCTGTGAGACGGTGATGGCAACACTGTCATACTACTACTATACTACTATAACCGTGCTTGCCGAAGCTCCAAGGCCGAGCCTTCAAGGCTCGAGGGAGACCCTTGTCGAACCTTCAGGGCTTGATAAGGTTAGGATGGAGCCTCACTCCCGTGCGTTCATTGAGCCCACAGAGCTCCGGCTGTAGAGGTTAGGTTCAAGGTTCAGGCCTGAAGCCTCTAGTCAGGGCTTGCTTGTAACAACACTACCTGGAGGGCACCCTCGTCGAGTCAAGCTAAACCTTGTTAGGAATGTTCAAACTAAATATTACCAAAATTGGGATAGGCCTGTAAAGTTCAAATTAGCTGCAAGCCGTTCTCAGAGTTCAGAAAATTATTTATTAATTAAAGGTTTGGACAGTCCCACAAGGTAGCGTCAATTAAGGCAGTGAAAACCATTTACCTTGTGTATGGTGAGCATAAACTCCGTCGGTGCAATTGAGTGTATAAATCTACTATACATTTGTGAAATACAACTCACTAACTCACTCACTGACCGATCATAATCCAGCCCAAACCACCAGACGGAGAAATTGGAAAGTTATCATGGACACTCTCTTTAGCATGTAAACAATCGATTAGAAAGGATTTTTTGATATTAAAATTTTGAAGTAGTTTTAGATGGTTTTGAATTTTTAGTTGGTTAAAGAGCAGGCACGCCTAGGCAGCTAGCGTTGCTAGGATGATAACAGGTCAGCTGTTACCATATTGTATTTATTTCTTAATATTATTTATATTTGAGCTTCATTTCAACTATGATGGCATACCTTGAATTACTAGAAATAAACTGTGATTTTGTCCCTCATAGAGTTTACGATATACCTGGTGATGGTCCATCCGAGGTAATAATATCCCGAACTTTTTCACTGCCCCCGAGGGTTGCATTTGGGGTCCCAGATCGTCCCTAGGCTCACCCAGCCTTTAATTAATAATGGGTACCTTGGGTGCTAATGACTCTAGCAGTCGAATCAGCCAAGGGGAAAATCAGGCGGCCGGAGCATAGTGCTGACCACACTATCTCCCTAGTGTGCCTTATGGTCAAGAATCAGATACCTCTACAGTATCTGCCCCTCTGGGCCCTTGTGGCCTGTTACGGGACTGATTTTTTTTTTTCTTCAAAATGACATCCTGGAAAAATGACTTTAAATTTCAACGTCCATTCATTATTGACAAAGAATTGTAACCTGCACTGGTTAAACTCCTGCTACTCCCAACCTACAGATAACGGTTATCTCTACATTATCTGTTCCTTGACACTGGTCCGGTGTGCCCCAATATCAAGAAACATTATCCTTTATTAGTTATCAATTGATGAATAACTTATTTTATGACGGGAACCGTGCAATAATAAATTGCACAAAATGATATAGTACCGTTAATTTTGATGATACATTATTTAACGCAATAAAAACATTTACTTATCTGCCGTGACGAAGCACGGGTATTCAGCTAGTAAAACATATAAATCTATGTTGTGGATGTTTTATTTTAATTATAGTAAGATATCCCTGTAAATGTATTAATTATAGTAAGCTATCCCTGTAAATGTATTAATTGTAGTAAGATATCCCTATAAATGTATTAATTATAGTAAGATATCCCTGTAAATGTATTAATTATAGTAAGATATCCCTGTAAATGTATTGATTATAGTAAGATATCCCTGTAAATGTATTAATTATAGTAAGATATCCCTGTAAATGTATTAATTATAGTAAGATATCCCTGTAAATGTATTAATTATTTGCTGACTCTGATAAAATTGTCTTTTATTTTAATCATTTAAACTTTTTAGAGCGCAACAGTACTAAACTTGATATATATATATATATATATATATATATATATATATATATATATATATATTGACTAAAATAGTTAGATCTGGAATTTGAATTAATTATTTGGTATGAATTCAACTAAACAGACGATGGCTTAGAATTTAGAAACCAACCCGGCATGGATAAATTATCAAAACTCTTGGGACTGGATGGCAACAAGTTACTGGAGTAAATGGACGAGATGACAGCATGCAGTTGAGGCCGAAGATGTTGTATTTAAAATATTTTGCTCTAAAGGGACACCAAAATAATGTACGAAACATGTAGGGAAAAGAAATAAATATTGTTGATAGGTATAAAGAAGTATTCTTTACCTTCCGGATATTTCGAGAATTTACCTTGGTTTTTCTGATGAGATTGCCGTAAAAATAATGACCCATTTCCACATTCAAGTAACGCTCACTTGCAAAGTCTTTATGCTATGTTTATACTTCGGATTTGCAACTCTAATGGGGCAGAAAATTACTTTGGACAAACTAGAACTTGAAAGTTTTCCTTTATCCTTCCGAGGCACTTAAAAGTCCAAAGTCGCACTATGAATTCTTCGAAGTTTGGCCAAGATTGACTTAACCTATATAAATATGGTACAAAAATCTGTCTTCTAATTTGAAAGGTCAAGTTCGTTAGCCAGCAGAATCCGCCCAAAGGAAGATGGCGTTTGGGGCGAAATTCCCGCAAAAAAATCGTAACGCTTACATTTTTGAGTTCATATGCTTCCAGAAACTTGTTTTATTGGTTTCTGAACATAGGAAAACGAATGAAACCATTTTTAAGGCGATAACTGTAACCGTTTTTGAGAAAAGTGGAATCAATGTTTTCGCATGTCATTATTTTATTGTGGGTACTTAACATGGCGCGATTCAATTGAAATTTTTTCTACATCTTGGAAATTAATCCCAACTGAGATGTTTAAATTTTGGTTATATTTGAAGTTAAAGAAGTATGCGAAAAAATAATTATTAATAGACATGAAAACTATTCGGATCTTCATACATTTTTCGTAAATATCTCGATAACGGTTGGGACATCGTGGTAAGTGGAAGGTGACCATTCGAATGCTTACTAAAGTCTCTACAATAAAGGTTCTGAAGCATTATTCGATTGGACAACGTCAATCAGACATATAAGCGCTTAAAACTTAAAAAGTGTGTTTCTATTTGTTTATCTCACTTTTTAATTGGTTGTTTTTTGTTTTAAATTGCATTTATCAGTAAAATTAGTATTGTAGTAAAATAAGCTAAGAAACGGTAAAAGGTATAGGTAATACGTTTGGAATGGCTGTGGAAATCAAGATGGCTGTGGCTAACTATGATAGCGTATACATAGGTTTGTTTTGAATTCTCCTATCTATATAAAACCTTCCTCCTGCTACAACTGAAGTTATCATTATTTCTTATTTTATAGAAAGATTTAACCCACGAGAGAATGAACTTTTATTTTCCATGAAGCACATATTTACAGTTGATTATTACAGTGAAACGAATTTGCTAGTAAAACAAGGAAATTAGAATTACAACAAATTTTCGGTTGTTTGGAACCTGCTGAGCAGTATTCGTAGAGTGAGTACGTTTTTAGTACATAATTGTATTGACTTATTCAGCCTTCCTCAAGAATGAGGATTAAGAATTATCCGCTTCTGTGTAAGTTGGCTATTGTCAGTTTCCTGTTATTTGTGATGCCTAATCTACTCCACTTCTTCAAGATATAAGGAACCGCGCTAAGATGACGCAGTTCCTGCGAGTCGGACTTCTTTTCACTTTCCTCGGAAGGAAAGTAGCTATTGAGGTTGCAATCATGACGGAATTTTGGAAAAATGTCTTTAAATCTTTATCGATCCTACCTATTAGACACCGAAAATGACCCCTGTTATCCTTTATATATATATATATATATATATATATATATATATATATATATATATTTGTATATATATATATATATGTTTACTCCGGACCTACATTACTAATTTGCTTCTACCGAACGTTCTTTCTGGTGTATTGTAACAATATTCGATATACGTCGTGGGTATCTAAAGAGAAAGATGTGTTTTAAAAATAAACTAAATCGGTTCATTAGAAGTTGGGGCTTAATTAGTATTATGGACAAATGTAATTAAAACGGCGCGGGCATTAGTTCTTGCTTCTACTACTAGGAGCGCTGAACATAGACTGCAACCGGCTTATGCTCTACATTGATTCTCTTAGGTACATATATATAAATATAATTCTCTTAATTTAAATTATAATTGTCATAGTCTTAGTTTAAATTATATAGTCTTGATTTAAATTATAATTGCCATATTGGATTTTAAGATAATGACTGTAATGGTCTTTAACTAATAAATGATATAATCTGTAACTAATTATTTTTAACAATTTGTAACTAAACGAAGTATAACACCATTACACACAGGCAAAGAACTACACCTATCCCACAAACTCACAGACGTCTCAAAATTGAATTAAATACCTAAAGCAAATATTTATAAAAGAACCCAAACCTTTTCGAACCAATATATTGGAAGGCGCAAATAACCTAGTTGTAGAGCGCCAAACTCCATATCTATTTATCTATCTATCTATCTACATTGATTCAGCTGTTCACTACGAATGTAAAAGCCCGTGTATTATTACTTATAGGATTCATGTATCAATGTTGTACTATGAAATATGTTATTAAGGGACATCGACGGCTCACCAAGTCTACAGATGGAGCTCTTCCCTACACCGGGAGACCGGCACCGTTCATATTCTTTAGCATTTTGGCGTAAATTTACTACATTTCTGAAGAAAGTGCTTAGCTATGCAGCTCCTGCGTGACGGACTTTATTTAAAACTTTTTGCTTGTGTTGTTGTTCAGCGTTAAACCCTATTATTCAGTAGTTTCTACCGGGTTGTCAATCATATGAACTGAATAGGTTTCTTACATTTTATTCTTTATCCATATCGCTCCCAGTAATAACACTAAATGCAACAGGGGCTGTAGGGTGTGGGATAGAATTTACTAAAGGGAGGAATAAATAACATCATAACAATCGTTTCTCTGAAAAGTCAGGATTTTCCTTTTAGCATAAATATGCTTTAGCGGCGACTAAACTGAAAAAAAAAAAAAAAAACGATACAAAAAAGTCTCCACTGGCTTTCGCGGATGCGCAGTGGCGATTGCGAATGCGCAGTGGCCATGTACGAAAAAGATGTCTGTACGTTATAGAGTACATTATATAGACTTATTGGGTGGACCTAGAGTTACGAAAAAGTGTCACAAGAAGGTGTACGCTGGCGTCCGCAAATGCGTGGTGGCTTGTACCAAAAAGAAGACTGAATGTTATGGCGTATATTAGAAAAATTTGTCGGGTGGACTTAAGTGTCAGAAAAATTCGTTCGCGCATGCGCGGTGGCCATGTAAGAAAAAGAAGCCTGTACGTTATGCAGTACATTACTTAGGTTTGTCGGGTGGACATAAAGCATATTTATGTTCCTGAATTTGAGCAGAAGGCTTTAAACGAATTTTCTTTTTCTTTTGTACATAGTAAAAGTAATGGTAATTTTTTCTACATGTTTGTGTTTTTCATGTGCCCAAACCTCATATTTTGCATATTATATATTTTAAAATGGGTCAAACATTTTTCTAAATAGTGTGACGTCTATAGTATTTGAATTAAATTTTCTTGGCGAGGAAGATATAATCATTTTACGACTCTAAAAGGAAATCATCATAAAAAAAGTTATTTCGTCAAAGAGAACTAAACGTTTAATTAATAAAGTCCTTTATTACGTCATTACATTCCATGGCTTAGAAAATTCATCGAGTGGATTGTAAAGTTAACAAAAAGCCAACAGAATGGTCCTTTTGTCAGTCATAAAAACATGCCATTGACGCATCCTTTACAACGTCAGCCCTCAAGAAGCTCTCAAGAGGCTTCGAAAGCCCCTCTAGATAGAGAAAATAAACCAAGTTACGGCTTAAGTTAAGTGCATAAACAAAGTTAATGATGTTTTGGCCTAAGTTGTGGCTTGAATTAGCTCATCCTAAGTGGAACAACGCTAATCCATAATATTCTTTATCTGAAAGTGGCTTTAATAATTGGCAAATATATGGGGCTCTTTCTGTCCTATTCTTCGCGAAGACAATACATTGATTACTCAAGCCTGCGAAAAAAAAAAACACTTGTAGAAAAAATTTTAATATTTATACCCTCGGCCCCATATGGAGAAATTAATCTTTTGGAGTGTGACGAATCCGTGAAAGGTATATGTCAAGAAATAAAATAAATTAACGGAATATTTAACTTATTAAATACATGAGCTTCCGGCATTTTTAAATACATTATTAAGCACAAAGGATCATAATCTCACTATATATATATGGGAAAATAGATTATTAAGCACAAAGGATCATAATCTCACTATATATATGGGAAAATAGATTATTAAGCACAAAGGATCATAATCTCACTCTATATATATGGGAAAATAGATTATTAAGCACAAAGGATCATAATCTCACTATACATATGGGAAAATAGATTATTAAGCACAAAATATCATAATCTCACTATACATATGGGAAAATAGATTATTAAGCACAAAGGATCATAATCTCACTATACATATGGGAAAATAGATTATTAAGCACAAAGGATCATAATCTCACTATACATATGGGAAAATAGATTATTAAGCACAAAGGATCATAATCTCACTATACATATGGGAAAATAGATTATTAAGCACAAAGGATCATAATCTCACTATACATATGGGAAAATAGATTATTAAGCACAAAGGATCATAATCTCACTATATATATGGGAAAATAGATTATTAAGCACAAAGGATCATAATCTCACTATATATATGGGAAAATAGAAATTGTCAGGGTTCGGTCGTTGTGTCTTATAAAACTACACTTGTGTAAGCTCTTTCCTCCGAAGGAAAGTAGCTATTGAGGTTGCACTCATGCACACCGAAAATGACCCCCGTTAAAATTTATATATATATATATATGTCTGTTAACACGATAGCGGCCAGAGTTTTTGTTTTTTCGTCACGAAACTTCGTATATAGCATTCAATTAACAAACTATTGAACGAGTTCGTTAACCACCAAAGTCGGTCCACCGGAAGGGGGGGGGGTTTACCCCGAACCCAAAACACTAATTTGACCATGTCAGCCGTAATATTTGTTATATTTCAACGAAACATGGCATTCGTAGCGGTAATATAGAGAGAAAAGTGAGATATAAAAATGAACTAAATCGGTTCATTAGGAGTGGGGGTTTACTCCGGACCAACAATAACAATTCGCCACTACCAGCCGTGATTTTTGGTATATTTCGACGAAACTCGGTATTCGTAGTGGTAATCCACAGGTAAATATGTGTTGTAAAAGTAAACTAAATCGGTTCATTAGGAGGGGGGGGTTACTCCGGACCTAAATTACTAATATACTCATACCGGTCGAATTTCTGCTGTATTGTAACGAAACGCGGTATACGTCGTGGGTAACTCATGAGAAAGAAGTGTTGTAAAAATGAGCTGAATCGGTTAATCGGAAAGGGGGGGTTTACTTTGTAATATATTTCAATAGAAAAGCCCGCCAGACGTAGGTTCACAAAGCCGCCGCAAGGAGCGCTTTCTACCACTAGAGGGACTGTGTCCTGTTCCCGCGTTAAATCAAAATACGATAATATGAGGTTTTTTCTATTTATTACGTAGTGTAGTAGGTACCATGTGTAAACAAAACTCTGGAAGCAAATTAGTAATTGATCAGTTACTCATTACAAAATTAAAAGAGATCTATTCATGTTTTTATTTTATTTATGTAGGATATTTTAAGCAAATTGTTCTGGAAAGCAATCTACACTACCCAAATTCTGAGGAAAGTGCTTAGTTATGCAGCTCCTGCGTGACGGACTTTTTTTTATAGGAAAATGATTTTATTGTTAGCAGACGTTTCGGCTTGAAATTAAATCCTTCATCGGGGCTGTAAAACAAGTAGGACGGAGTTAATACTACTATATATATATATATATATATATATATATATATATATATATATATATATATATACATATATATATATATTTATATATATATATTTATATGTATGTATATATATATATATATATATATATATATATATATATATATATATATATATATATATTTATATATAGATATAGATATAATCAGGGCCCCTTTAGGGGAAAGTAACTCGACCTCAAAGATCTATTCTGACCCTATATATATATATATATATATATATATATATATATATATATATATATATATATATATATATATATATATATATGTATGTATGTATGTATATATATATATATATATATATATATATATATATATATATATATATATATATATATATATATATATATATATATATATGTATGTAAATATAGTAGAGCTACAATAATAATACAGGAACAGATTTAGTTGTGTATTATCAAGTACTAACTCTACAACGTGATACAAAAAAAGGTTAATTTTAGTGGAATAAATAAACTTCGAGAATCCAATTACTGTTCAAAGCCTAGATAAGAGCGTTGGGAAGGACAAAGGCCCGAAAGGAAATAGATAGGAGAGAGAAGCATGGATGTAAAGGACCTGAAAGAAAGGATATTAGGGAGATATATCCAGGTATACAGGAGGCAGGATATTCTACAGATAGAAGGAGATGCATAAAAAAAGGTTTTCTTCCCCAGGGGAGCCTGTATTTACGAGCAGAGATACAATATAGGCAGTAAAAAAAGACCGAATCACAGGAACAGCGTCATCTTAGCGCGGTTTCGTTCATATCCCTAGTGCCACTAGTAAAGGAATAAAAGCAGTTATTGCTGGTCTTTACCTTTCGTGATTATATATATATATATATATATATATATATATATATATATATATATATATATATATAATCACCTTATGCAAATCCACACCGTTTGACCGATTTTGACCAATCTTGGGACACTCGTAGGCTAGGCCAAAAACGCCTTCCAGCTGTCTGTCTGCATTTTTCTTCCTTGTACAAATCCACTCCGTTTGCTTTTTTTTTTTTTTTTTTAGAGAGAATTGAGGAAGCTTTCCAGTGGTTATATTGCACTTACCACGATTTATCAACTGTTTTCGAAATGTTAACGAAAATATACAAAGATACCTTAATGTCTGTTAATAAAATATATTTTATTCTAAACTTTACACACACGTGTATATATATATATATATATATATATATATATATATATATATATATATATATATATATATAAATTTGTACTACCGTTTTTTCGTAGGTTTTGAATCGAGAAATGTTCTGGTCCGTTCTTCCCAATTCCGTTATGATTTCAAAATTAAAAAAAATACAGTGGAACGTGGATAATTCGAACTTCAATAACTCGAAATCTGCTTTAATTCGAATATTCCTCTCGGTCCCTAGAATTTAGGGCATAAACAATGTAAAAAAATCGTGGTTAATTCGAATAAAATTTTGGATAATTCGAATTTTTTACGGACCTCTGCCTCCAATGGGAAGTGGACAGAGAGGCGGTCGTTCTGAAATCTTGTAAAAAATGTCAGTCTCATAGTCTAGTTCTTGGACTTTAGGAGTTCTGCAAAGTGGTGGGTCGCGCTTCCTCCCTTCCAGGGGTTGTTATAGTTACATCCTGTCGTTTTATCCTAGAATTCCCTCCCACCATCCCTCCGATATTCATTTCTTATTCAGTCAATTTTTTGTTATTTATATTATATTATTTCATTATAAGGGCTTCGAAACTATGGCTATGAGCCCATCTAATTCAGTTTTAAGTCAGTCCTAGATTTGTTGTATTGTTTTTGCCTTGAATTTATTGTGTACAGTGCAGTTCAGTGAGTTGTTGATTTTAGACGAAGCATAGAAGTTATAAAACTTTAAAGTTGTCACAGAAAATAGCTGCGATTAAAGAAGTTGAAAAAGGAATAAAGAAAAAATCTGAAATTGCCAAGGACTAAAAAATTAATAAAAAATTCTTGCCCATGAAAATGATTTTTTTTCAAAACAATAGACTTTTATTTTTATTTTTGATAAATTATTTATTAATTATTTACGTAATCAACAATTCATGTAATGTTTCTTTTTCTTTAAATAAAATGTATTTTTTTTAAATTAAAAAATGCGAAAATATGAAGTTCGATTTTTTAGTCCTATATTTTGAAAAGCTTTTGTAATTCGAATTTTGGATAATTCGAACTTTTTTATCGATCCCTAGGGGTTCGAATTATCCAAGTTCTACTGTACCCTTTTAACCAACTGAAATGAATATGTATGCATTGCAAGTATGCAACCCAATATTTTTGGGCAGTAACTCATGATACTTCTTTAAATATAGAATTTAACATCACTCAATTCACCTATATTAGGCGGAGGGAATATAATTAACATAAAGTTAAATTAACTCCAAAACGTTGCTTGGAGACACGAGAGCCTGAATTTACGGGGCGTGGATTTAATTTGAACACCAGGATATGCTGGTTGCAAATATTGTCAACACTCTGTCTGCCTCACTTATATAAATATTTACTCCATAAAGCTCATATTCAATATGGAGTCGTCTGGTTTTCCCAAAGTTTACTTGTATCAGTTCCACTAAATCATAAATGGTCGTCAGTGCCCCAGTTAGTTGAAATCACTTCATTTTATTTCGTTGTTTTCCCATGGTTTTAATATAACTAATGCGCTAATAAGCCATGAACTAATTTTCGATCCTTCAACAAACCAACGAAAAAGGAAATAATATTATTTTCCAAGTGGCAGCATATTTTAACCCCCAAAATTTTATTTACTTTTAGAAATTCATTTTCCTTCAGCAATAAACGAGAATTGAGCTTGGAAAGGAACTTCAACAGCATATATACAGAAATAACGCAAATATATGGAAATAAGATGCAAATAAGGCTAAAAAAACATTAGGCCTTGTAAACGTTTTATGGTTCTTATATTAACAGTGCTTCTGAAATTCAACAACAAAAAAAATCTTAAAAAAACATGGTACGTTTACATCTGACACTTCTCGCAGGAAATATATCTCAGGTGTCGGATAGATATTCTATTCGATGTTTACACACTGACATGGATTTTTATAGGACAGTTTTGGATTTGGTATAATTTGCTATACACGTCTGGCCCAATTTCACACATACGTTTGTGTCCTGTGTCGTACATAATCAGTGTTTAAATCTGTTGAAATAATGTGAACCCATAAACCAGCTACCAAAAATAACTCTCATATATATCTGTATCGTTTCGTAGAGCAGAACTCTAAGAGGATAGACTTTTTCTGGACCTAAGCTCTTTAGATATAAGTAATTATTCTTATTTTTATTGTATAAGCAATGAGTGAGTATTTTCGTCATATACTTATTTAATAATATAAACGTATATATATATATATATATATATATATATATATATATATATATATATATATTTTATGGTAGGATGAATATCCATCATGGACACCTGGCGAGGAGAAAACCAGATAGTGTCGGACTCCAACCGACTAAAAACCTCCCCCCCCCTTGTTCTTCGCGATCATGATGGAAACCGCTCACGCATTACTTCATCATGATAGCTGTCTAATTAACTTTCATTGTAATTTCTTTCTACTTCGTTTCTACAATTGTCCGGATGGCCTTTCGATCCAGGTTCTTATATCCGGTATAAGCCTGTACCGATATAATATATATATATATATATATATATATATATATATATATATATATATATATTATATCGGTACAGGCTTATACCGGATATAAGAACCTGGATCGAAAGGCCATCCGGAGAGATTGACTATTTCCTCACTCAAGCTTTATCTGGCCATGGATGCTTCAGAAAGTATTTACATGATCGGAAGAGAGCAAGTACTGAAGTATGTACCTACTGTGGAGAAATAGATGATGTCGAGCACGTGCTTTTTATATGCCCGAGGTTGAAAAGCATCAGGCATGACTATAGTAAGGCTACGAAGAAGACGTTTAATTGTGACAATATGATGAGAGACCTAACTTAAGAGGTAGCATGGAACTGTTCCTACATCGCAGTCAGGACAATTGTAGAAACGAAGTAGAAAGAAATTACAATGAAAGTTAATTAGATAGGTATCATGATGAAGTAATGCGTGAGCGGTTTCCATCATGATCGCGAAGAACAAGGGGGGGGGGAGGTTTTTAGTCGGTTGGAGTCCGACACTATCTGGTTTTCTCCTCGCCAGGTGTCCATGATGGATATTCATCCTACCATAAAATATATATAAATATATATATATATATATATATATATATATATATATATATATATATATATACGTTTATATTATTAAATAAGTATATGACGAAAATACTCACTCATTGCTTATACAATAAAAATAAGAAAAATTACTTATATCTAAAGAGCTTAGGTCCAGAAAAAGTATATCCTCTTAGAGTTCTGCTCTACGAAACGATACAGTTCTCATTCCATGTATCTTCAATTCTTCTGTATCCAATTACTCTTCAATAGCTAACAGATTTAGAATAATGTATAAAGGACATTTACCAATTTTAATTATGAGAGTAAAATAGATAATAATTGTATTTCTATGAAACTATATAAAATTAACCCGACGGGCAAAAATTCATAGAAATAAAATGCAGCGCTTGGAACGCATGTTAACATTACATACATGCTGGTGTGATTACTGTTTTGCGTTTATAGGCTTCTTGGTACAGGTTTTATAGGTAATTCGACGAGGGTAGTTTTAAGCCTGTTTCAAAGCCTTATATGTTTGGTTTTTGTTTTTTAGATATTTTTTAACATTTTTAAATATCTCTAAAACGGATAAAACGTTGGTTTATCCATAATTAGATTAATAAGAAGAAGACGATAAATTTATTAAGTAGTGTAGACGACGTGTACACAAAACTCTGGAAGGAAATTAATTACAAAATTATTAATCGAAACAGTTGCTCATTACGAATTTAAAAGAGCTTAACGTTTCGTGTTTTTATATTATTTATCTACCTTATATTAAACAAATTATTTAAGAATGCACTCGACACTCCCAAATTCTGAGCGAAGTGCTTAGTTATGCAGCTCCTGCTTCACGGACTTTCATCTAATTTCAAAAACCCAACGCTGTCGTAAAAAACACAATATTCCATACCCTTTTCAACAGTGCAGTATACTAGTCTTAGTGAACAGTGTATCACTATAGTCTTAGGATGTTGATAACCTAGTAGTTTTATATCCTTAAACCCCAACCCAACCCTTTTCAGGCCACATATATATACTAGTCTTAGTAAACAGTGTATCACTATAGTCTTAGGATGTTGATAACCTAGTAGTTTTATATCCTTAAACCCCAACCCAACCCTTTTCAACAGTGCATTATACTAGTCTTAGTTAACAGTGTATCACTATAGTCTTAGGATGTTGATAACCTAGTAGTTTTATATCCTTAAACCCCAACCCAACCCTTTTCAGGCCACATATATATACTAGTCTTAGTAAACAGTGTATCACTATAGTCTTAGGATGTTGATAACCTAGTAGTTTTATATCCTTATACCCCAACCCAACCCTTTTCAGGCCACATATATATACTAGTCTTAGTAAGCAATGTATCACTATAGTCTTAGGATGTTGATAACCTAGTAGTTTTATATCCTTAAACCCCAACCCAACCCTTTTCAACAGTGCATTATACTAGTCTTAGTTAACAGTGTATCACTATAGTCTTAGGATGTTGATAACCTAGTAGTTTTATATCCTTAAACCCCAACCCAACCCTTTTCAGGCCACATATATATACTAGTCTTAGTAAACAGTGTATCACTATAGTCTTAGAATGTTGATAACCTAGTAGTTTTATATCCTTAAACCCCAACCCAACCCTTTTCAGGCCACATATATATACTAGTCTTAGTAAACAGTGTATCACTATAGTCTTAGGATGTTGATAACCTAGTAGTTCTATATCCTTAAACCCCAACCCAACCCTTTTCAGGCCACATATATATACTAGTCTTAGTTAACAGTGTATCACTATAGTCTTAGGATGTTCATAACCTAGTAGTTTTATATCCTTAAACCCCAACCCAACCCTTTTCAGGCCACATATATATACTAGTCTTAGTAAACAGTGTATCACTATAGTCTTAGGATGTTGATAACCTAGTAGTTTTATATCCTTATTCCCCAACCCAACCCTTTTCAGGCCACATATATATACTAGTCTTAGTAAACAGTGTATCACTATAGTCTTAGGATGTTCATAACCTAGTAGTTTTATATCCTTAAACCCCAACCCAACCCTTTTCAGGCCACATATATATACTAGTCTTAGTAAACAGTGTATCACTATAGTCTTAGGATGTTGATAACCTAGTAGTTTTATATCCTTAAACCCCAACCCAACCCTTTACAACAGTGCATTATACTAGTCTTAGTTAACAGTGTATCACTATAGTCTTAGGATGTTGATAACCTAGTAGTTTTATATCCTTAAACCCCAACCCAACCCTTTTCAACAGTGCATTATACTAGTCTTAGTAAACAGTGTATCACTATAGTCTTAGGATGTTGATAACCTAGTAGTTTTATATCCTTATACCCCAACCTAACCTTTTCAGGCCACATATATATACTAGTCTTAGTAAACAATGTATCACTATAGTCTTAGGATGTTGATAACCTAGTAGTTTTATATCCTTAAACCCCAACCCAACCCTTTTCAGGCCACATATATATACTAGTCTTAGTAAACAGTGTATCACTATAGTCTTAGAATGTTGATAACCTAGTAGTTTTATATCCTTAAACCCCAACCCAACCCTTTTCAGGCCACATATATATACTAGTCTTAGTAAACAGTGTATCACTATAGTCTTAGGATGTTGATAACCTAGTAGTTTTATATCCTTAAACCCCAACCCAACCCTTTTCAACAGTGCATTATACTAGTCTTAGTTAACAGTGTATCACTATAGTCTTAGGATGTTCATAACCTAGTAGTTTTATATCCTTAAACCCCAACCCATCCCTTTTCAACAGTGCATTATACTAGTCTTAGTTAACAGTGTATCACTATAGTCTTAGGATGTTCATAACCTAGTAGTTTTATATCCTTAAACCCCAACCCAACCCTTTTCAGGCCACATATATATACTAGTCTTAGTAAACAGTGTATCACTATAGTCTTAGGATGTTGATAACCTAGTAGTTTTATATCCTTATTCCCCAACCCAACCCTTTTCAGGCCACATATATATACTAGTCTTAGTAAACAGTGTATCACTATAGTCTTAGGATGTTCATAACCTAGTAGTTTTATATCCTTAAACCCCAACCCAACCCTTTTCAGGCCACATATATATACTAGTCTTAGTAAACAGTGTATCACTATAGTCTTAGGATGTTGATAACCTAGTAGTTTTATATCCTTAAACCCCAACCCAACCCTTTACAACAGTGCATTATACTAGTCTTAGTTAACAGTGTATCACTATAGTCTTAGGATGTTGATAACCTAGTAGTTTTATATCCTTAAACCCCAACCCAACCCTTTTCAACAGTGCATTATACTAGTCTTAGTAAACAGTGTATCACTATAGTCTTAGGATGTTCATAACCTAGTAGTTTTATATCCTTAAACCCCAACCCAACCCTTTTCAGGCCACATATATATACTAGTCTTAGTTAACAGTGTATCACTATAGTCTTAGGATGTTCATAACCTAGTAGTTTTATATCCTTAAACCCCAACCCAACCCTTTTCAGGCCACATATATATACTAGTCTTAGTAAACAGTGTATCACTATAGTCTTAGGATGTTGATAACCTAGTAGTTTTATATCCTTAAACCCCAACCCAACCCTTTTCAGGCCACATATATATACTAGTCTTAGTAAACAGTGTATCACTATAGTCTTAGGATGTTCATAACCTAATAGTTTTATATCCTTAAACCCCAACCCAACCCTTTTCAGGCCACATATATATACTAGTCTTAGTAAACAGTGTATCACTATAGTCTTAGGATGTTGATAACCTAGTAGTTTTATATCCTTAAACCCCAACCCAACCCTTTACAACAGTGCATTATACTAGTCTTAGTTAACAGTGTATCACTATAGTCTTAGGATGTTGATAACCTAGTAGTTTTATATCCTTAAACCCCAACCCAACCCTTTTCAACAGTGCATTATACTAGTCTTAGTAAACAGTGTATCACTATAGTCTTAGGATGTTGATAACCTAGTAGTTTTATATCCTTAAACCCCAACCCAACCCTTTTCAGGCCACATATATATACTAGTCTTAGTAAACAGTGTATCACTATAGTCTTAGGATGTTCATAACCTAGTAGTTTTATATCCTTAAACCCCAACCCAACCCTTTTCAGGCCACATATATATACTAGTCTTAGTTAACAGTGTATCACTATAGTCTTAGGATGTTCATAACCTAGTAGTTTTATATCCTTAAACCCCAACCCAACCCTTTTCAGGCCACATATATATACTAGTCTTAGTAAACAGTGTATCACTATAGTCTTAGGATGTTGATAACCTAGTAGTTTTATATCCTTAAACCCCAACCCAACCCTTTTCAGGCCACATATATATACTAGTCTTAGTAAACAGTGTATCACTATAGTCTTAGGATGTTCATAACCTAATAGTTTTATATCCTTAAACCCCAACCCAACCCTTTTCAGGCCACATATATATACTAGTCTTAGTAAACAGTGTATCACTATAGTCTTAGGATGTTGATAACCTAGTAGTTTTATATCCTTAAACCCCAACCCAACCCTTTACAACAGTGCATTATACTAGTCTTAGTTAACAGTGTATCACTATAGTCTTAGGATGTTGATAACCTAGTAGTTTTATATCCTTAAACCCCAACCCAACCCTTTTCAGGCCACATATATATACTAGTCTTAGTAAACAGTGTATCACTATAGTCTTAGGATGTTGATAACCTAGTAGTTTTATATCCTTAAACCCCAACCCAACCCTTTTCAACAGTGCATTATACTAGTCTTAGTTAACAGTGTATCACTATAGTCTTAGGATGTTGATAACCTAGTAGTTTTATATCCTTAAACCCCAACCCAACCCTTTTCAGGCCACATATATATACTAGTCTTAGTAAACAGTGTATCACTATAGTCTTAGGATGTTCATAACCTAGTAGTTTTATATCCTTAAACCCCAACCCAACCCTTTTCAGGCCACATATATATACTAGTCTTAGTAAACAGTGTATCACTATAGTCTTAGGATGTTGATAACCTAGTAGTTTTATATCCTTATTCCCCAACCCAACCCTTTTCAGGCCACATATATATACTAGTCTTAGTAAACAGTGTATCACTATAGTCTTAGGATGTTCATAACCTAGTAGTTTTATATCCTTAAACCCCAACCCAACCCTTTTCAGGCCACATATATATACTAGTCTTAGTAAACAGTGTATCACTATAGTCTTAGGATGTTGATAACCTAGTAGTTTTATATCCTTAAACCCCAACCCAACCCTTTACAACAGTGCATTATACTAGTCTTAGTTAACAGTGTATCACTATAGTCTTAGGATGTTGATAACCTAGTAGTTTTATATCCTTAAACCCCAACCCAACCCTTTTCAACAGTGCATTATACTAGTCTTAGTAAACAGTGTATCACTATAGTCTTAGGATGTTCATAACCTAGTAGTTTTATATCCTTAAACCCCAACCCAACCCTTTTCAGGCCACATATATATACTAGTCTTAGTAAACAGTGTATCACTATAGTCTTAGGATGTTCATAACCTAGTAGTTTTATATCCTTAAACCCCAACCCAACCCTTTTCAGGCCACATATATATACTAGTCTTAGTAAACAGTGTATCACTATAGTCTTAGGATGTTCATAACCTAGTAGTTTTATATCCTTAAACCCCAACCCAACCCTTTTCAGGCCACATATATATACTAGTCTTAGTAAACAGTGTATCACTATAGTCTTAGGATGTTGATAACCTAGTAGTTTTATATCCTTATTCCCCAACCCAACCCTTTTCAGGCCACATATATATACTAGTCTTAGTAAACAGTGTATCACTATAGTCTTAGGATGTTCATAACCTAGTAGTTTTATATCCTTAAACCCCAACCCAACCCTTTTCAGGCCACATATATATACTAGTCTTAGTAAACAGTGTATCACTATAGTCTTAGGATGTTGATAACCTAGTAGTTTTATATCCTTAAACCCCAACCCAACCCTTTACAACAGTGCATTATACTAGTCTTAGTTAACAGTGTATCACTATAGTCTTAGGATGTTGATAACCTAGTAGTTTTATATCCTTAAACCCCAACCCAACCCTTTTCAACAGTGCATTATACTAGTCTTAGTAAACAGTGTATCACTATAGTCTTAGGATGTTCATAACCTAGTAGTTTTATATCCTTAAACCCCAACCCAACCCTTTTCAGGCCACATATATATACTAGTCTTAGTAAACAGTGTATCACTATAGTCTTAGGATGATGATAACCTAGTAGTTTTATATCCTTAAACCCCAACCCAACCCTTTTCAGGCCACATATATATACTAGTCTTAGTAAACAGTGTATCACTATAGTCTTAGGATGTTGATAACCTAGTAGTTTTATATCCTTATACCCCAACCTAACCTTTTCAGGCCACATATATATACTAGTCTTAGTAAACAATGTATCACTATAGTCTTAGGATGTTGATAACCTAGTAGTTTTATATCCTTAAACCCCAACCCAACCCTTTTCAGGCCACATATATATACTAGTCTTAGTTAACAGTGTATCACTATAGTCTTAGGATGTTGATAACCTAGTAGTTTTATATCCTTAAACCCCAACCCAACCCTTTTCAGGCCACATATATATACTAGTCTTAGTAAACAGTGTATCACTATAGTCTTAGGATGTTGATAACCTAGTAGTTTTATATCCTTAAACCCCAACCCAACCCTTTTCAGGCCACATATATATACTAGTCTTAGTTAACAGTGTATCACTATAGTCTTAGGATGTTGATAACCTAGTAGTTTTATATCCTTAAACCCCAACCCAACCCTTTTCAGGCCACATATATATACTAGTCTTAGTAAACAGTGTATCACTATAGTCTTAGGATGTTGATAACCTAGTAGTTTTATATCCTCATACCCCAACCCAATCCTTTTCAGGCCACATATATACTAGTCTTAGTAAACAGTGTATCACTATAGTCTTAGGATGTTGATAACCTAGTAGTTTTATACCCTTAAACCCCAACCCAACCCTTTTCAGGCCACATATATATACTAGTCTTAGTAAACAGTGTATCACTATAGTCTTAGGATATTGATAACCTAGTAGTTTTATATCCTTAAACCCCAACCAAACCCTTTTCAACAGTGCATTATACTAGTCTTAGTAAACAGTGTATCACTATAGTCGTAGGATGTTGATAACCTAGTAGTTTTATACCCTTAAACCCCAACCCAACCCTTTTCAGGCCACATATATATATACTAGTCTTAGTAAACAATGTATCACTATAGTCTTAGGATGTTGATAACCTAGTAGTTTTATATCCTTAAACCCCAACCCAACCCTTTTCAGGCCACATATATATACTAGTCTTAGTTAACAGTGTATCACTATAGTCTTAGGATGTTGATAACCTAGTAGTTTTATATCCTTAAACCCCAACCCAACCCTTTTCAGGCCACATATATATACTAGTCTTAGTAAACAGTGTATCACTATAGTCTTAGGATGTTGATAACCTAGTAGTTTTATATCCTTAAACCCCAACCCAACCCTTTTCAGGCCACATATATATACTAGTCTTAGTAAACAGTGTATCACTATAGTCTTAGGATGTTCATAACCTAGTAGTTTTATATCCTTAAACCCCAACCCAACCCTTTTCAGGCCACATATATATACTAGTCTTAGTAAACAGTGTATCACTATAGTCTTAGGATGTTGATAACCTAGTATTTTTATATCCTTAAACCCCAACCCAACCCTTTACAACAGTGCATTATACTAGTCTTAGTGAACAGTGTATCACTATAGTCTTAGGATGTTGATAACCTAGTAGTTTTATATCCTTAAACCCCAACCCAACCCTTTTCAACAGTGCATTATACTAGTCTTAGTAAACAGTGTATCACTATAGTCTTAGGATGTTCATAACCTAGTAGTTTTATATCCTTAAACCCCAACCCAACCCTTTTCAGGCCACATATATATATACTAGTCTTAGTAAACAGTGTATCACTATAGTCTTAGGATGTTGATAACCTAGTAGTTTTATATCCTTAAACCCCAACCCAACCCTTTACAACAGTGCATTATACTAGTCTTAGTTAACAGTGTATCACTATAGTCTTAGGATGTTGATAACCTAGTAGTTTTATATCCTTAAACCCCAACCCAACCCTTTTCAACAGTGCATTATACTAGTCTTAGTAAACAGTGTATCACTATAGTCTTAGGATGTTCATAACCTAGTAGTTTTATATCCTTAAACCCCAACCCAACCCTTTTCAGGCCACATATATATACTAGTCTTAGTTAACAGTGTATCACTATAGACTTAGGATGTTCATAACCTAGTAGTTTTATATCCTTAAACCCCAACCCAACCCTTTTCAGGCCACATATATATACTAGTCTTAGTAAACAGTGTATCACTATAGTCTTAGGATGATGATAACCTAGTAGTTTTATATCCTTAAACCCCAACCCAACCCTTTTCAGGCCACATATATATACTAGTCTTAGTAAACAGTGTATCACTATAGTCTTAGGATGTTGATAACCTAGTAGTTTTATATCCTTATACCCCAACCTAACCTTTTCAGGCCACATATATATACTAGTCTTAGTAAACAATGTATCACTATAGTCTTAGGATGTTGATAACCTAGTAGTTTTATATCCTTAAACCCCAACCCAACCCTTTTCAGGCAACATATATATACTAGTCTTAGTTAACAGTGTATCACTATAGTCTTAGGATGTTGATAACCTAGTAGTTTTATATCCTTAAACCCCAACCCAACCCTTTTCAGGCCACATATATATACTAGTCTTAGTTAACAGTGTATCACTATAGTCTTAGGATGTTGATAACCTAGTAGTTTTATATCCTTAAACCCCAACCCAACCCTTTTCAGGCCACATATATATACTAGTCTTAGTAAACAGTGTATCACTATAGTCTTAGGATGTTGATTACCTAGTAGTTTTATATCCTTAAACCCCAACCCAACCCTTTTCAGGCCACATATATATACTAGTCTTAGTTAACAGTGTATCACTATAGTCTTAGGATGTTGATAACCTAGTAGTTTTATATCCTTAAACCCCAACCTAACCTTTTCAGGCCACATATATATACTAGTCTTAGTTAACAGTGTATCACTATAGTCTTAGGATGTTGATAACCTAGTAGTTTTATATCCTTAAACCCCAACCCAACCCTTTTCAGGCCACATATATATACTAGTCTTAGTTAACAGTGTATCACTATAGTCTTAGGATGTTGATAACCTAGTAGTTTTATATCCTTAAACCCCAACCCAACCCTTTTCAGGCCACATATATATACTAGTCTTAGTAAACAGTGTATCACTATAGTCTTAGGATGTTGATAACCTAGTAGTTTTATATCCTTAAACCCCAACCCAACCCTTTTCAGGCCACATATATATACTAGTCTTAGTTAACAGTGTATCACTATAGTCTTAGGATGTTGATAACCTAGTAGTTTTATATCCTTAAACCCCAACCCAACCCTTTTCAGGCCACATATATATACTAGTCTTAGTAAACAGTGTATCACTATAGTCTTAGGATGTTGATAACCTAGTAGTTTTATATCCTCATACCCCAACCCAATCCTTTTCAGGCTACATATATATACTAGTCTTAGTAAACAGTGTATCACTATAGTCTTAGGATGTTGATAACCTAGTAGTTTTATACCCTTAAACCCCAACCCAACCCTTTTCAGGCCACATATATATACTAGTCTTAGTAAACAGTGTATCACTATAGTCTTAGGATATTGATAACCTAGTAGTTTTATATCCTTAAACCCCAACCAAACCCTTTTCAACAGTGCATTATACTAGTCTTAGTAAACAGTGTATCACTATAGTCGTAGGATGTTGATAACCTAGTAGTTTTATACCCTTAAACCCCAACCCAACCCTTTTCAGGCCACATATATATACTAGTCTTAGTAAACAATGTATCACTATAGTCTTAGGATGTTGATAACCTAGTAGTTTTATATCCTTAAACCCCAACCCAACCCTTTTCAGGCCACATATATATACTAGTCTTAGTTAACAGTGTATCACTATAGTCTTAGGATGTTGATAACCTAGTAGTTTTATATCCTTAAACCCCAACCCAACCCTTTTCAGGCCACATATATATACTAGTCTTAGTAAACAGTGTATCACTATAGTCTTAGGATGTTGATAACCTAGTAGTTTTATATCCTTAAACCCCAACCCAACCCTTTTCAGGCCACATATATATACTAGTCTTAGTAAACAGTGTATCACTATAGTCTTAGGATGTTCATAACCTAGTAGTTTTATATCCTTAAACCCCAACCCAACCCTTTTCAGGCCACATATATATACTAGTCTTAGTAAACAGTGTATCACTATAGTCTTAGGATGTTGATAACCTAGTAGTTTTATATCCTTAAACCCCAACCCAACCCTTTACAACAGTGCATTATACTAGTCTTAGTGAACAGTGTATCACTATAGTCTTAGGATGTTGATAACCTAGTAGTTTTATATCCTTAAACCCCAACCCAACCCTTTTCAACAGTGCATTATACTAGTCATAGTAAACAGTGTATCACTATAGTCTTAGGATGTTCATAACCTAGTAGTTTTATATCCTTAAACCCCAACCCAGCCCTTTTCAGGCCACATATATATACTAGTCTTAGTTAACAGTGTATCACTATAGTCTTAGGATGTTCATAACCTAGTAGTTTTATATCCTTAAACCCCAACCCAACCCTTTTCAGGCCACATATATATACTAGTCTTAGTAAACAGTGTATCACTATAGTCTTAGGATGTTGATAACCTAGTAGTTTTATATCCTTAAACCCCAACCCAACCCTTTTCAGGCCACATATATATACTAGTCTTAGTAAACAGTGTATCACTATAGTCTTAGGATGTTGATAACCTAGTAGTTTTATATCCTTATACCCCAACCTAACCTTTTCAGGCCACATATATATACTAGTCTTAGTAAACAATGTATCACTATAGTCTTAGGATGTTGATAACCTAGTAGTTTTATATCCTTAAACCCCAACCCAACCCTTTTCAGGCCACATATATATACTAGTCTTAGTTAACAGTGTATCACTATAGTCTTAGGATGTTGATAACCTAGTAGTTTTATATCCTTAAACCCCAACCCAACCCTTTTCAGGCCACATATATATACTAGTCTTAGTAAACAGTGTATCACTATAGTCTTAGGATGTTGATAACCTAGTAGTTTTATATCCTTAAACCCCAACCCAACCCTTTTCAGGCCACATATATATACTAGTCTTAGTAAACAGTGTATCACTATAGTCTTAGGATGTTGATAACCTAGTAGTTTTATATCCTTAAACCCCAACCCAACCCTTTTCAGGCCACATATATATACTAGTCTTAGTAAACAGTGTATCACTATAGTCTTAGGATGTTGATAACCTAGTAGTTTTATATCCTTATTCCCCAACCCAACCCTTTTCAGGCCACATATATATATACTAGTCTTAGTAAACAGTGTATCACTATAGTCTTAGGATGTTCATAACCTAGTAGTTTTATATCCTTAAACCCCAACCCAACCCTTTTCAGGCCACATATATATACTAGTCTTAGTAAACAGTGTATCACTATAGTCTTAGGATGTTGATAACCTAGTAGTTTTATATCCTTAAACCCCAACCCAACCCTTTTCAGGCCACATATATATACTAGTCTTAGTAAACAGTGTATCACTATAGTCTTAGGATGTTGATAACCTAGTAGTTTTATATCCTCATACCCCAACCCAATCCTTTTCAGGCCACATATATATACTAGTCTTAGTAAACAGTGTATCACTATAGTCTTAGGATGTTGATAACCTAGTAGTTTTATACCCTTAAACCCCAACCCAACCCTTTTCAGGCCACATATATATACTAGTCTTAGTAAACAGTGTATCACTATAGTCTTAGGATATTGATAACCTAGTAGTTTTATATCCTTAAACCCCAACCAAACCCTTTTCAGGCCACATATATATACTAGTCTTAGTAAACAGTGTATCACTATAGTCGTAGGATGTTGATAACCTAGTAGTTTTATACCCTTAAACCCCAACCCAACCCTTTTCAGGCCACATATATATACTAGTCTTAGTAAACAGTGTATCACTATAGTCTTAGGATGTTGATAACCTAGTAGTTTTATATCCTTAAACCCCAACCCAACCCTTTTCAGGCCACATATATATACTAGTCTTAGTAAACAGTGTATCACTATAGTCTTAGGATGTTGATAACCTAGTAGTTTTATATCCTTAAACCCCAACCCAACCCTTTTCAGGCCACATATATATACTAGTCTTAGTAAGCAATGTATCACTATAGTCTTAGGATGTTGATAACCTAGTAGTTTTATATCCTTAAACCCCAACCCAACCCTTTTCAGGCCACATATATATACTAGTCTTAGTAAACAGTGTATCACTATAGTCTTAGGATGTTGATAACCTAGTAGTTTTATATCCTTAAACCCCAACCCAACCCTTTTCAGGCCACATATATATACTAGTTTTAGTAAACAGTGTATCACTATAGTCTTAGTATGTTGATAACCTAGTAGTTTTATATCCTTATTCCCCAACCCAACCCTTTTCAGGCCACATATATATACTAGTCTTAGTAAACAGTGTATCACTATAGTCTTAGGATGTTGATAACCTAGTAGTTTTATACCCTTAAACCCCAACCCAACCCTTTTCAGGCAACATATATATACTAGTCTTAGTAAACAGTGTATCACTATAGTCTTAGGATGTTGATAACCTAGTAGTTTTATATCCTTAAACCCCAACCCAACCCTTTTCAGGCCACATATATATACTAGTCTTAGTAAACAGTGTATCACTATAGTCTTAGGATGTTGATAACCTAGTAGTTTTATATCCTTAAACCCCAACCCAACCCTTTTCAAGCCACACATATATATATATATATATATATATATATATATTCTCGACCTCTGCAGGATGCTTATGAGCGTTGAGTAGGAAAAAGTTGAATGTGAACACCTAATAGTGAGCTCGGGCAATTTCATTTGTGTAACAATTATTTCAAGCCATGAAAAATGTATCTAAGCAGGCATACCTAGCTCCAGGAATGCAACAAGAGGCCTACCATTAGCTGTCATTTCCTTGACTAAGTGATTATCATAAAGGGCTGGATCATACCTCTAGCGGTGAAGTCTTTGATCTTCCTGGTCTGTAATCTCCGGGCTCTGGGGTGATCAACCCTCTCGAGTCTAACGAGATTGTCAGTTCGATTGTTTCTTCCTGGAATATGCCTCCCAGCAAGAAGTTACTTAGCTTCTTGTAGCGTAATTTAAAATCTTAGCATGAATTTGCCATCACGTTAGACCAAGAAAATAACGGATGTCCAAATTTGTACATTTATATAAATATATATATATATATACATATATATATATATATACATATATATATATATATATATATATATATATATATATATATATATACATGTATGTGTATATATATATATATATATCACTCACTCACTGACTCACTGATCTATCATCGCCCAGCCCAAACCAATTTTGGGTTTAAAGAGAGCATGCACGCCTACGCAGCTTGCGTTGCTAGGACGATAACAGGTCAGATGTTACCGTACTGTATCTATTTCATTATATTATTTTTATTTGTGGTTCATTTCAACTATGATGGCACACCTTGAAATATTACAAATAAACTGTGATTTTGTTCCTCATAGAGTTTACGCTATACCTGGTGATGGTCCATCCGAGGTAATAATATCCCGAACCCTTGCACAGCCTCCTCACCCATCAGCATCCCCAGTCAGAACACTTCTTGGTAATACTCGCAAATATAGTGGGTATTTTAAATGACATCTGAGAAAGATGAATTTTTAAATGATAACGTCCATTTATTATTGGTAACCTATAGATAACGGGTTATCTATAGGTCATCTGTTTGTTGACACTGGTCCGTAGCGCCCCAGTGTCAAGAAACATTATACTTTGATTACTTTTCAATTGAAAAATAACATATATGTAGTATGACGGGAACCGTACTAAAATAAACTGCACAAAATTATATAGTAGCGTTAATTTTTATGAAACATTATTTAACGCAATAAAATAACTACTTATCTGCCATGACGAAGCAGGGCATTCAGCTAGTTATCTATATTTATTAAGACCAACTGAGAAATTTTATTTTTTTTTTCTTTTAACCCAGACCCCTGTAATTATTATAAACAAAATGCAGAATTTTATCTATCCATAACAAATGATTTTAATATACTGATATGTATTTGTATACAACTGAGTGACGTTTTCACGTCTATCTCCCTTAACTCCATTATCCTACCCCTGGTAATTTTAAATTTCCAGGATGGATTTTTTTTTTCTTTTAACCCAGACCCCTGTAATTATTATAAACAAAATGCAGAATTTTATCTATCCATAACAAATGATTTTAATATACTGATATGTATTTGTATACAACTGAGTGACGTTTTCACGTCTAACTACCTTAACTCCATTATCCTACCCCTGGTAATTTTAAATTTCCAGGATGGATTTTTAAACTGAATATATTTCGCAATACGAATATATTTGAAAACATAATAATAATACGAACATATCGTGAATTTGGTGTGTTTGATGTATGGAACAGAAAAATATCATGAAACGGAAAGATTCTACGCAATGCACAGTAAATACCTATATTTTATGATTGTAGAGTCCCTAATAAATACTGAGAATAAAATAAACAATTTTTTTTTACAGGATTTAAAATATTTTTATATGATGAAATTGTTTTGAGTGCAATACCCTTTTTGTGAATTCGGAACAGAATCCGAGCTTGCCATTGTATTGAGCAGGGCCTTTGTCCGAGGAATTTTAGGCCAAGCTTCTACTTGGAACACAAAGCCGAGAGTTCTTTGAGCCTTTGTGAAAACAGATCTCTTGGTGCCTTTTTAATCTTTATTTCAGCTAAAAACAACCGATTCCACCGCCCGTTTCTTCTACAATCCCTTCATTAGGTTCTTTCGGCAAACAAAGAAAAAAGTCATTTAGGACTTATCCGGGAGTCGAATGGGGCACAAACATTTTTAAATAATATTCCCTTGAGTAGAATAATTTAAATTTCATGGCTCAGGGAATCGGAATAGAAAACCGAATTCATTGAAGCATTCTTAATGGCGAAAAATAGTCCAGTTTCAACTTAATTATATAAATATATATAGGGGGTGAGGTTAGCTGAGTGGTAGAGCACTGGACTAATAAGCTGGAAGACCTGAGTTCAAACCCCGAACAAGCGCTAAAGATTTTTATTTAGTGTCTTCGTTCATGGGTTGTATTCGGCCTTCCTGACCCTCCCTAGGCCAACCCAGCCTAAAATTAGTTTATTAATGGGTACCTGCAAAGGGGAAACTCAGGCGGCCATAGTACAGATATCTGACTATCTCCCTAGTATGTCGTAAGGTCATGAACCTGTTACTTCTTTAGTATCGAGTTCTCTGTATGGGACAGTTTTTTTTTTTTTTTTTTTTTTTTTTTTTTTTTTTTTTTTTTTTTTTTTTTTTTTTTTTTTTTTTTTTTTTTTTATGTAGGCATATAATCAAATCTAACGGATCGTTGTCTGTGCATGGAAGATATATGAGAAAAAATGTTATTGGGGATCTTTATCAACGAAATATCACCCAAAACAATGACTGTTAGAATTTTGTCAGTTTGTCTTAGCGTTTGTGCACGCCAATCTTAAAAGCGGCCTAACCGTTTTAGATGCGGTTTTAACCAATATATTGTGATAAGCTTTACCTAATATTTAGTGTTTAATTCGTGTCAATAGTTTCATTATTAAAAGATTTTTTTTTTTTTTATTTATTTATTTATGAGCATCCATGCGCATCTAAGGCGTTTCGCTCCAAACAGTTATTGCATATATACATCTAAAAACAAATGGTATACATCCAAATATATATACACATACACGCATGCATACATACATATGCACACACACACATATATATATATATATGTATACATATACATATATACACATATACATACACATACATACATACATACATACATACATACACACACACACATTTATATATATTACATCTATCATTATACATCTATAAAAAAATTATGTGTAGAAATGACAATATATTCACATCTAAAAACGAATAGTATATACAAATGACAATATATACACATCTAAACATCTAAAGACATTATTAAAAGAGTTATGCCAATGTAAAGAATCAAGTCGAACATTTAATAAATTTCTTATATTTATCTATTCTTTCTTCTATATCTTCCCTCATTCCAAACAATTTTCCGTTTAGTTTATAACGACTCCAGTTTCCAGTGAGCCTATGTTTCGCGATGACAATTAATAAAGCAGAAGGTCAGAAGCTAAAAGTTGTGGGTGTGGATCTAATTATTAGCTGTTTTTCGCACGGTCAGCTCTATGTGGCTCACTTGTTAGCAATCCTAGCAGCCTGTATGCTTTGATACCCGTCTTATAACTTGTATAGATAACCATTACTGTAAAGTAGATCCCCAAAAAAACTAACGTTGAAAAAATGGAGGCCAAGTTCCAGGCCCCTCCCAAAAACAGTTTGCCTATGAAAGTTATGATATCATAGTATTGGGCCAAGTCTTAGGCTCTTCTCAAGATTCTAATAATACCCTCTGACTTATTTGTACAATTCCAACTTGGCCAGTTTTGTTGTTTGGGACCTATTTGTTTATTTAATACATAATGTTCCCGATAAATATTCCCCTTTCAAGAACTAATAGACCCCACGTGTCTTCATCCCCCTTCATTATTCCTCATCCAAATGAGTTGCCGACGAGAACTTGGCAAAAGGCTGTTCATAAAGTAACTTAAGGAAAACTCTGTAAAACTAAAGTAGAGCAGGAGGAGAAGGAGAAAGCTCAACTTCTACCAAGTTAAACATTCAAACAGCGTATTCATCCTCCGTAAATAATGTTATTAAATTGTTTTAAATATAAGTCTCAATATTGATAGGATAATTTCTTATTCCTTTCCTTTTCTGTTTAAGCAAGTTTTAGAGAAAGTGTGTTACCTTATGTCACATATTTATATATCAATATATATAATTTTCGGGGGCGAGGTTGGCTCTGTGGTAGAGCGCTGGACTAATAAGCTGGAGGCTGAGTTCAAATCCCGAGCAAGCACTAAAGATTTTTTCTTCTAGTGTCTTCGTTCATGGGTTGAATTCGGCCTCCCTGACCGTCCCTAGGCCAACCCAGCCTTTAATTAATTAATTAATTAATTAATAATGGGTGCCTTGGTTGGTGCTAATGACTCTAGCAGTCGAAGCAGCCAAGGGGAAAATCAGGCGGCCGGAGCCTATCTCCCTAGTGTGCCGTATGGTCATGAATCAGATACCTCTATAGTATCTGCCCCTCAGGGCCCTCGTACGTACGGGACTGATTTTTTTTTATATATATATATAATTTTCACATAATTTAAAAAAAATTGTGCTACAACAAAAAGTCCGACTGCATATTGTTTACACAGGGTGATTCAGTTCTAAGTAGCCAAACTCAAGGAGGTGATTTTAGACATCATTTCCAAAAAAAAAAAAAAAAAAAAAAAAAAAAAAAATCATTTGAAGTATGGTCCGATTCAGAAAGGAAAGGAGTTATGTAGAATTTATCTTTTCTTTTTTTTTATTTTTATTTTTTTTTTTTTAAACATAAACATATTTTTTTATTGAATAAGAAAACATTGCTAATAATCCGTTCAAGATATTTAAATTCTAATTATTCCATCATAAAATAGACAACATTTCCTTTCAGAAAACCGGTATTTAATTCACTAAAAGCATCAATAGAAGATACTTTCTGGACGTCCAATAACTCACTTATGTTTTTATCGATGAATACATCATATATATATATATATATATATATATATATATATATATATATATATATATATATATAGGGGAAGGTGTTGTACCTTTGACCACTTTGCAAAATTTAATTTTTTTTTGTCTTGAATATTAAAGCTAAATTTCATTGTAATTAGTATTCTATTGCTTATCATATTTATTTATTTCAAGGTTCTAGCTTTACATTTAATATTTTTTATTAATGTTTAAAAAAATAATCGTACAGTGGTCAAAGGTACAACATGTAGTTGTACCTTTGACCGTGGGGTGTTGTACCTCTGACCACGTAAAAACAACACAGCAGTGCAGAAAAAAAAAATGTATTCAGTAATATTGTAATTAATTGTAAGTTTAATAAATACAGGACAAGGATGTAAACAGAATAAAAAAACTATTGAATTGATATTATGTTATGCTTAATATGCTGAAAAATCCAGTCCAATCGATAAACGTTTTAACTGTGAAGCAGATCCACTAGCAATAGTAGGGTATGGGAGTTTAGTCACAATGTCTTCGACATCAATATCATACAAATTTTCATCTTCTCTCGTAAACTTGTCTTTTGTTTTTTCAAATATTGGATCTTAAACATTTAGACCGGCCATACACGTTCCGGTTTACCGGAGAGGTATACCTGCGCAGGTAAACCTCTCCGGTATACCTGTACAGGTCTCTACGCCTGCACAGGTATACCGGAAGGGCTGGCACACACGCTCCGGTTTACCTGCGCAGGTCACCTGTGCAGGTAAACCTCTCCGGTATACCGGAACGTGTATGGCCGGCCTAAATACCACAGATCTCTGCGACTAAATATGTAATAGTCGTTTTACTTTTATTTTTAAAATTTCCTTTTTCCAAATCATATTTTTAATTGTTACTGGTCATCGACGTAACTCACGACATTTATCAGACAGATCGACGTCACTTTCTCCTGAAGAAATTTCGGTGTCAGTATCAGAATCTGAACTGTCATTAGAATAATTTTCTTTTTATTTACCACTTTTTTTTGGAAGGGGTTTATTTGTATGTGGTGTCTTACGTTTAGGGTGGTGCTTTCGTTTTTTTTTTTCACCCTCAATAATTAACTTTTCAGGAATATGTGTCAGGAAACAAGGCCGTTCCCTTTAGGCCCGCCCCTATTTGACATTTTCCTTGCATGAGCTTTTCGATGAGGCCTTACAACTTCAAGTGGAACGATAAGAGGCGATAGGTTCGAACTGCTACACACACACATATATATATATATATATATATATATATATATATATATATATATATATATATATATATATATATTATTAGTTTATTAGAGTAGTCAATTGCTCATTTCAAATAATTATTTATTCATTGATTTGTTTGACATATTCATTTATTCTATTATGAAATATAGGTCGTTATATTCCCTGAGATGATTGTTAGAAATTAATTAATTTTGATGAATCAAAATAAAATAAAAAAATCATGTTGTGATATTTGTCAATCGAAATGGGTGTTTACGTGAACAAACCAAAATGTTAAATGCACGGCGAAACTAGCTCTAGAACATCCGAATGTATTGAGAAATATGTATTAAAGAATTTAGTGAATTAGAAGAACTTTAATACGATATTTTTTTATTACTGAAGTACCTGTAAATAAGAAATTATTATTATTTGTTGTGAATGTTTCGCGAAAACACGAAGTTTCGCGTTGATTATGTTTTAAATTTCTCTAAGGGTGAATTGCCTTCGTTACGGGTGCCCACAAATTGATTATTTCGATTTTATTTATTAATTTATTGAAATTACATTCTGTAAAATAATAATAAATTTTGTAATGTGCTCACATAAACATAAGAAAAATAAAATAAAATCACGAGCGTCCGCACCAGCTTCCCCCGTGTCTCCTCGGGTAAGCGAGATGACTAGGGACAGCCGTACTGCACTCCTCAACCAGCAGCAGTAGGAAGTAATGGAGCTGGAAAAGGGGCGAGAGAACTGCAGACACTCTAGGGGCTTGTGGGGAGAAGATAACCACCGTTATCACTCCCTTGTATTGCTTAAAGCAGATCGCGGGTCCACATCCTGTTCAACCGTCCTGCTGGGGAATAGGGATGGTTGGGAGTGGACAGTGACTGGACAGCAGGATTAGGGTTTAGGGATAATTTGTGATGAAAATTTGCAAATCGGATGGTGATAAGGTCTTTTATTAGAGGAATGTTGAGGTCTTTATGAAGATTCTTATTGGTTATGTAAAAAGGAGCATTGACAATAGTTCGGAGTGCTTTAGCCCACAAATTAATAAATAAAACATTCTCTTAATTGTTTGTCTGTCCGTAACAAGTGTTTCAGCCAATCTTGTGATCTTTGTGTTATTTCTTTGCTACGTAAGTCCTACTTAACTACTTGCCAGATGTCTATCGTAGAGTGAAATACTTTAAAAACTAAGATATTGAAGCCCCCCCCCCCTCGGAAATGACGACCTAATGAAATATCCCTTAATAAACCTTCCTTAAAGTCCTTCCTTGCTTTAAGTATTAAGCGTTAGGTTTTCATCGGCTCTTTTCATTATCTAAAGGACATTCTTTGGAAGAGTTTAATTAGAAATCCAAGCGCCCCCTCCTCTTCTTAATCTACAAAGAAAGTATTCTTAATCTTCTCGCTTTAATTTATTTACCCAAGATGGAGGTTAATTCTGGTATTTAAAATTAAACATTTGGACGTGATAATTTGTATGTTTACAGCCCGAATAAGGGCAATCAATCCTTTGAATTTAATAATTTCAATGTTTTGATTCTTTCACAAACTTTATCGGGACGTAAACAGCAAAGTTTAGAAGAACGCAAAACATGAGGAAGATAGCCCATTATTTTAAAGTAACACAAAAACAAATAACTATTTTTTCCATGTATTTTTTTTTAAATATAAATATTTCGTCTCGATTACATCCTGTATAATAATCAGGGTGTATCGGACCTTAATGAAAATAGTCCAGGGAATTTTTTTTTTTTTTTTTTTTTTTTTTTTTAATATTTGTATTTGAGCATCCAGGCGCATCTAAGGCGTTTCGCTCCAAAATGTTATTGCATATATACATCTAAAAACAAATGGTATACATCTAAATATATATACACATACACATATACATACATATATATATATATATATATATATATATATATATATATACATACACACACACACATATATATATATTACATCTATTATTATACATCTATAAACAAATTATATGTAGAAATGGCAATATATTCACATCTAAAAACGAATAGTCTATACAAATGACAATATATATACAGCTAAAGACAAATGGTACACATATATACATTTAAAAACAAACAATACATATATATATATATATATATATATATATATATATATATATATATATATATATATATAAACAAATGGTATTATTTATATACATCTGGTTGATCAATCGGATTACATCATTAGACATAGTTACTAATTCATTAATTACACGTTATCGTTCTTTACAGTTTACCAAGTGGCGTAATACCTTCCTTATGTTTTGTACTGCAATTGTTTGAATATAATATTGAGATGGGGTTAAAAAAAAAAGAAGAAAAAACAAAAAAAGGGTGGTTGAAAGTGTTAAATTTTTCCATACATATTAATAGTTTTGAGATGTGTAAGGATTGCTGGTATGTGTGGACTGCTGTCAGTAAGTAATTCGGTCATGTCATACGGTAAGTCTAGATTTTGACGTCAGCATTCTGTTAGTATGTGTTTTACGGTTAGTTCGGTGTTACAGATTTGTAACACCGAACTCAATTTTAAAAAGTGAGAAAAAATGTAGTTCAACACCACACATTTCTATCTCACTCCGTTTTAGATATGTGCCGTATTAACTCCATTTCTATCTCACTCCGTTTTAGATATGTGCCGTATTAACTCCATTTCTATCTCACTCCGTTTTAGATATCTGCCGTATTAACTCCATTTCTATCTCACTCCGTTTTAGATATCTGCCGTATTAACTCCATTTCTATCTCACTCCGTTTTAGATATCTGCCGTATTAACTCCATTTCTATCTCACTCCGTTTTAGATATCTGCCGTATTAACTCCATTTCTATCTCACTCCGTTTTAGATATCTGCCGTATTAACTCCATTTCTATCTCACTCCGTTTTAGATATCTGCCGTATTAACTCCATTTCTATCTCACTCCGTTTTAGATATCTGCCGTATTAACTCCATTTCTATCTCACTCCGTTTTAGATATCTGCCGTATTAACTCCATTTCTATCTCACTCCGTTTTAGATATCTGCCGTATTAACTCCATTTCTATCTCACTCCGTTTTAGATATCTGCCGTATTAACTCCATTTCTATCTCACTCCGTTTTAGATATCTGCCGTATTAACTCCATTTCTATCTCACTCCGTTTTAGATATCTGCCGTATTAACTCCATTTCTATCTCACTCCGTTTTAGATATCTGCCGTATTAACTCCATTTCTATCTCACTCCGTTTTAGATATCTGCCGTATTAACTCCATTTCTATCTCACTCCGTTTTAGATATCTGCCGTATTAACTCCATTTCTATCTCACTCCGTTTTAGATATGTGCCGTATTAACTCCATTTCTATCTCACTCCGTTTTAGATATGTGCCGTATTAACTCCATTTCTATCTCACTCCGTTTTAGATATCTGCCGTATTAACTCCATTTCTATCTCACTCCGTTTTAGATATCTGCCGTATTAACTCCATTTCTATCTCACTCCGTTTTAGATATCTGCCGTATTAACTCCATTTCTATCTCACTCCGTTTTAGATATCTGCCGTATTAACTCCATTTCTATCTCACTCCGTTTTAGATATCTGCCGTATTAACTCCATTTCTATCTCACTCCGTTTTAGATATCTGCCGTATTAACTCCATTTCTATCTCACTCCGTTTTAGATATCTGCCGTATTAACTCCATTTCTATCTCACTCCGTTTTAGATATCTGCCGTATTAACTCCATTTCTATCTCACTCCGTTTTAGATATCTGCCGTATTAACTCCATTTCTATCTCACTCCGTTTTAGATATGTGCCGTATTAACTCCATTTCTATCTCACTCCGTTTTAGATATGTGCCGTATTAACTCCATTTCTATCTCACTCCGTTTTAGATATGTGCCGTATTAACTCCATTTCTATCTCACTCCGTTTTAGATATCTGCCGTATTAACTCCATTTCTATCTCACTCCGTTTTAGATATCTGCCGTATTAACTCCATTTCTATCTCACTCCGTTATAGATATGTGCCGTATTAACTCCATTTCTATCTCACTCCGTTTTAGATATCTGCCGTATTAACTCCATTTCTATCTCACTCCGTTTTAGATATCTGCCGTATTAACTCCATTTCTATCTCACTCCGTTTTAGATATCTGCCGTATTAACTCCATTTCTATCTCACTCCGTTTTAGATATCTGCCGTATTAACTCCATTTCTATCTCACTCCGTTTTAGATATCTGCCGTATTAACTCCATTTCTATCTCACTCCGTTTTAGATATCTGCCGTATTAACTCCATTTCTATCTCACTCCGTTTTAGATATCTGCCGTATTAACTCCATTTCTATCTCACTCCGTTTTAGATATCTGCCGTATTAACTCCATTTCTATCTCACTCCGTTTTAGATATCTGCCGTATTAACTCCATTTCTATCTCACTCCGTTTTAGATATCTGCCGTATTAACTCCATTTCTATCTCACTCCGTTTTAGATATGTGCCGTATTAACTCCATTTCTATCTCACTCCGTTTTAGATATCTGCCGTATTAACTCCATTTCTATCTCACTCCGTTTTAGATATCTGCCGTATTAACTCCATTTCTATCTCACTCCGTTTTAGATATCTGCCGTATTAACTCCATTTCTATCTCACTCCGTTTTAGATATGTGCCGTATTAACTCCATTTCTATCTCACTCCGTTTTAGATATCTGCCGTATTAACTCCATTTCTATCTCACTCCGTTTTAGATATCTGCCGTATTAACTCCATTTCTATCTCACTCCGTTTTAGATATCTGCCGTATTAACTCCATTTCTATCTCACTCCGTTTTAGATATCTGCCGTATTAACTCCATTTCTATCTCACTCCGTTTTAGATATCTGCCGTATTAACTCCATTTCTATCTCACTCCGTTTTAGATATGTGCCGTATTAACTCCATTTCTATCTCACTCCGTTTTAGATATGTGCCGTATTAACTCCATTTCTATCTCACTCCGTTTTAGATATCTGCCGTATTAACTCCATTTCTATCTCACTCCGTTTTAGATATCTGCCGTATTAACTCCATTTCTATCTCACTCCGTTTTAGATATGTGCCGTATTAACTCCATTTCTATCTCACTCCGTTTTAGATATCTGCCGTATTAACTCCATTTCTATCTCACTCCGTTTTAGATATCTGCCGTATTAACTCCATTTCTATCTCACTCCGTTTTAGATATCTGCCGTATTAACTCCATTTCTATCTCACTCCGTTTTAGATATCTGCCGTATTAACTCCATTTCTATCTCACTCCGTTTTAGATATCTGCCGTATTAACTCCATTTCTATCTCACTCCGTTTTAGATATCTGCCGTATTAACTCCATTTCTATCTCACTCCGTTTTAGATATCTGCCGTATTAACTCCATTTCTATCTCACTCCGTTTTAGATATCTGCCGTATTAACTCCATTTCTATCTCACTCCGTTTTAGATATCTGCCGTATTAACTCCATTTCTATCTCACTCCGTTTTAGATATCTGCCGTATTAACTCCATTTCTATCTCACTCCGTTTTAGATATGTGCCGTATTAACTCCATTTCTATCTCACTCCGTTTTAGATATGTGCCGTATTAACTCCATTTCTATCTCACTCCGTTTTAGATATCTGCCGTATTAACTCCATTTCTATCTCACTCCGTTTTAGATATCTGCCGTATTAACTCCATTTCTATCTCACTCCGTTTTAGATATCTGCCGTATTAACTCCATTTCTATCTCACTCCGTTTTAGATATCTGCCGTATTAACTCCATTTCTATCTCACTCCGTTTTAGATATCTGCCGTATTAACTCCATTTCTATCTCACTCCGTTTTAGATATCTGCCGTATTAACTCCATTTCTATCTCACTCCGTTTTAGATATCTGCCGTATTAACTCCATTTCTATCTCACTCCGTTTTAGATATCTGCCGTATTAACTCCATTTCTATCTCACTCCGTTTTAGATATCTGCCGTATTAACTCCATTTCTATCTCACTCCGTTTTAGATATCTGCCGTATTAACTCCATTTCTATCTCACTCCGTTTTAGATATCTGCCGTATTAACTCCATTTCTATCTCACTCCGTTTTAGATATCTGCCGTATTAACTCCATTTCTATCTCACTCCGTTATAGATATGTGCCGTATTAACTCCATTTCTATCTCACTCCGTTTTAGATATCTGCCGTATTAACTCCATTTCTATCTCACTCCGTTTTAGATATCTGCCGTATTAACTCCATTTCTATCTCACTCCGTTTTAGATATCTGCCGTATTAACTCCATTTCTATCTCACTCCGTTTTAGATATCTGCCGTATTAACTCCATTTCTATCTCACTCCGTTTTAGATATCTGCCGTATTAACTCCATTTCTATCTCACTCCGTTTTAGATATCTGCCGTATTAACTCCATTTCTATCTCACTCCGTTTTAGATATCTGCCGTATTAACTCCATTTCTATCTCACTCCGTTTTAGATATCTGCCGTATTAACTCCATTTCTATCTCACTCCGTTTTAGATATCTGCCGTATTAACTCCATTTCTATCTCACTCCGTTTTAGATATCTGCCGTATTAACTCCATTTCTATCTCACTCCGTTTTAGATATCTGCCGTATTAACTCCATTTCTATCTCACTCCGTTTTAGATATGTGCCGTATTAACTCCATTTCTATCTCACTCCGTTTTAGATATCTGCCGTATTAACTCCATTTCTATCTCACTCCGTTTTAGATATCTGCCGTATTAACTCCATTTCTATCTCACTCCGTTTTAGATATCTGCCGTATTAACTCCATTTCTATCTCACTCCGTTTTAGATATGTGCCGTATTAACTCCATTTCTATCTCACTCCGTTTTAGATATCTGCCGTATTAACTCCATTTCTATCTCACTCCGTTTTAGATATCTGCCGTATTAACTCCATTTCTATCTCACTCCGTTTTAGATATCTGCCGTATTAACTCCATTTCTATCTCACTCCGTTTTAGATATCTGCCGTATTAACTCCATTTTTCTCTGCTTGAACGTGTTCTTTTCAACGATTCATTACATCTTTTAAATCCCCATTAATATTGCATTAAGGCTAATGCAAAATAAATGTTCAAAATAATTTTTCAAAAACAAACAATATCAAGGGTGGCAACCTGTAGATAGCCCGGCGCTAATAGCCAAAAAGTTGATGCGCCGTAAAAAAAAACAAAAAAAAAAAAACAATATGAATTCAAAACGTAGAAATTAATAAAAGCTTCTGGTTAGCCACAACATCTAAAACACACACAGCTGAAAAACAAGCCTTAATTCTAGACTTTCAAACTACTTCTGATATCTGGTAGACAATTTTTATTATATTAATTTGTTAATTTAATTTTACTTTATTATAAAGTTTCATTTTCACTTAATCGTGGAAATTATACGTGCCTATATGTATGTACGCGAGATCATGTATACGTCTGTATGTACATATCGCCGATACAAATGCAAAGTATCGAATGTGAAAAAACGCATTTTTCATTTTCAATATTGTCTGATTGCTGTTCGACTCATGTACGGCAAACTCTCGAATCTAAGTTCACTCAGTGGAAGGGAGAGTAAACACTGCCTAAAGGTCGAATCTGCCGGCTATTTGACTGTCCAAAAGCAGAGTAATGAATAAAAGTATTTTCAATCTGAAAAGTGGTGATTTTCACATTCGATACTTAGCGATTACATTACTTTATTTACACTCAGTGAATGGGAGAGGAAACACTGCCTAAAGGTCGAATCTGCCGGCTATTTGACTGTCCAAAAGCAGAGTAATGAATAAAAGTATTTTCAATCTGAAAAGTGGTGATTTTCACATTCGATACTTAGCGATTACATTACTTTATTTACACTTAGTGTAAATAAAGTAATGTATATGTATATGCTTTTTTGCTCTTGCTTGTATGTAATGGAATTATATAGAAATATTTTATTATTATTATAAATAACAGTCTATATACTTATAACTGTTATATTAATTTTTAAAATACTATTACTGTAAATCAATGTTTCACTTTATATGAGATATAAATAGGAATATGTAATATCTGTGGGGGCGAGGTTTGCTCAGTGGTAGAGCACTGGACTAATAAGCTGGAGGAACTGAGTTCAAATCCCCACCAAGCACTTAACAATTTTTCTTCTAGTGTCTTCGTTCATGGGTTGAATTCGGCCTCTCTGACCGTCCCTAGGCCGACCCAGCCTTTAATTAATTTAACCCTTTCCGTACGCAATGAGCCGGAAGGAGTGTGTTCTGCTGTACGGGATACTAGCACCCGGCGTTGGTCCCCCTGTACGGGATACTTTTCCCACTCTCGGTCACAGCGCCTCGACTTTCAGCGATCTCCTCGTCGTACTTAAACTCGTCTTTTATCATTTTGATTTTTATTTTGCTTACAATGATTATTAATTTTTATTTATGCTGAATTAGTTTGGCATTTAAATAATTATTTTAAGTTGAATAACTTTCTTTAAAAATATGTAATAAAAAAGCTATATTATTATATACGAGAAAACGTTTTTTTTTCAGTTACCATTTGCCCTTTCTTTTATGAATAATAAGCAAGGGAATTAAATACTCAATAACTACGGCAAATAAATTTCCCATCTTCACTTTTTGTCCGTGACTTTGTACACCGGCGGAGTTAATTGTTTTTTTTTTTTATGTATAAAATTTAGTTACAAAAACAGAAGCATAATTATAAATATTTACAGTTAACGTAATGAATTATTTAATTAAATATATAATTTATTAAACATTTTAATTAAATATTTTTTTTTTTTAAATGGAGGACACGCAATAAGAAAAAAAAATTTCTAAATTTAACACAACACGAATATAAGATCTTAACTTCAGGACTAAAAGTTAACTGATTTTGCAAATAAATGGTGTTAGGAATGTACAGAAGTATAAAAACAAACGGTAATTTGACTAGGGTTGACAGGGTAACTGGGTGAAGAAGGCAACGAGTTGTAATTCGACTGAAAATGACCAAAAACTTCATTCAAATGCCATCTAGTAATAGGCAGGAGTACTAGAAGTACAATACGGTAACGCTAGATAGCTCTAAAGTCGAGAAATGAGAAGATAAAGAATCCGAGAGATACGCCGAGCTCTCGACTGCTGTACAAGTCCACGGTACGTGGGTCCCGTCTTCCTTCGACTTCTACACAAGTCCACGGTATGTGGGTCCCGACCGCTCTCGACTGCTGGAGCAGTCCACGGTACGGAAAGGGTTAATAATAGGTACCTTGGGTGCTAATGACTCTAGAAGTCGAAGCAGCAAGGGGAAAATCAGGCGGCCGGAGCATAGTACTGACCATACTATCTCCCTAGTGTGCCATATGGTCATGGCTCAGATACCTCTATTGTATCTGTCCCTCAGGACCCTCCTGGCCTGTTAAGGGACTGATTTTTTTTTTTTTTATGTAATATCTGTGATATGATAATAACAGATTTGTAATTATCGAGCGAATCTGAGATATGACGCTCGAATATTAAATAAATAAAAATATCATACGAGGCCTGCTGAGAAAATTCTTTTCAATGCAGCCAGAGAATATGAAGTAAGCGATATCAAATAAATCACACTTATGAATTTAAAAATGATAATAATAAATGTTTCTAAAAATAAACGTTACAACCTGACTGCTAATTTGCGATAAGGAAAATATCTTAGCTTCGCATGTAAATATCCCATCAATCCTGCTGTATGAACCCTGACATATATTGCAAGCACGCATTCGCATATAGCAACACGCATTCTCTGATATACCCCGAGACAGCTAGTAACTCTTAGGGGTTGTTATTCACGCCCACACGCGCTTACTTGAGGTGTTACTTATATCATAGGAAAATCCAGGATTGATTCACAGCTGTCATGTAGTGAACCATGGTTGGATTCTCCACCCAGCAGTAGTTGCTTATTGTTATTAAAGCTAGGGGATTAGAAAATAATTTAATGTGAAGTTTGATTATGCCTTATGGAGAGCAAACGGATTGCAAAATTCATTAAATAGGACTATAACCACAAGAGAATAACCATCTTAAAGAGTATAACCAATTTTTTTCATAAAATTGAGAAATTACTTTTTATCTATCGAACGTATACAGGGTGGTTCCCCGAAGGAAATCGCCATAGTTGAGGGGTGTGTACGCCGACTAAAGTGTCATTGAATGCCTCAAGGGGGAAATTTTTCCTTGCATTATTTCCCTAGAAATAGGCGTTTCCGTGCTTCTTTGTTTATACGCTACTTTTTGTGCAATTTTTCGGTCACGACATAGCGAAAATGTAATTCTGATAACATTTTCAAAATATGAATAAAATTTACCATAATATCTCATTAACCTAGTGCAAAAATGTCTTAACCCAAATCCACAGCAGCCACACAAACTTATCACGAATTATTATTTATAATATTCCACGCACGAACATTTTTTTGGTTAGTTAGATGGTACACTCATTTTTTATTTTAATTGACCAAAATTTACCCATGCAACGCATCCTTTTTTGGCCTTAAACATTTACAAAAATTAGCCATGGTTATGAAATAATGCATTTCCCCTGAGAGTCCCATTAAACGTAAACATTTAAAATAAAGACCCTTTATTTCGTGGTGAGTTATTTGTTTCGATGGCTGCTGTGAATTTGGTTTGAGAAATTTTTCCACAAGGTACATGAGATCTTAAAGTAAATTCGATCCAGATTTTGAAAATGTCATCAGAATTAAATTTTCGCTACGGCGTGACCGCCAAATAGCTCAAAAATGGAAAAAACTAGTACTTAGACAAAAGCACGAAAACGCCTATTTCTAGGGAAATAATACAAGTAAGAATTTTTCTACAATTTAGTCAGCGTACACGCCCCTCAAGTATGGCGATTTTGTTCGGGACTACACTGTATATATGTATGTGTATATATATATATATATATATATATATATATATATATATATATATATATATACCCATATTATTTATTCTCGATGACGGCTATTTCTAAATAGTCATCTGTTCAATAAAGATTAAGGTCGGTAAAGCAAGTCATCTTCTTAAACGTACAAAAAAGCAGTTGAGGCAAAACTTTCAAATGCGTCAAGCATTTGTACAGCTGAGCTTTATGTGATTTACATAGCCGTGTCAAATGTGCCAACCAGTTCACAGAAAAAAAATCACTCTTTTTACAGACTCATTAAGCTCTTTGATCTCCTACACAGACTTTTACAAAAACTCACCAACATTTATTTTTACTAGAATCCAATTATATTTGTTCAATCGCCCATGTAGTGAAAACATAAATAAAGCGGAAAGAAAAATATGCATATATATAATTATATATATATATATATATATATATATATATATATATATATATATATATATATATATATATATTTTCCTGATGATTAGATAGTTAGCCGTCGAGGTGATAAGTAAAGATGGAATGGTTGGGATTCGGCTAAATAAACCTCAATATGATTTTGTTTTAAAAAATCTATATTTCGGACGTTTCGGCTACTCATTGGTAGCCTTCGTCAGCTAAAATTACAAAAAAAACAAATTAATACAAAAAAAAAAAAATTATGATTGTGATAGGTAACAGAGCTATAGATACAATTAACTTATAAAAGAACATATCGTCTTAAATTCTTAGAATGAAAAAGTGAATAGGTACAATAATTGATTTTAATAGTAATTAGTAACGTTAATTGATTTTACAAAGAAATAAGAAGCTACATACCAATGACAAATATAGTAGCTAATTAAAGCTTGTAAAATTAATTAATGTTACTATTAGCTACTATATTTGTCATTGGTATGTAGCTTCTTATTTCTTTGTAAAATCATTTAACGTTACTAATTACTATTAAAATCAATTATTGTACCTATTCACTTTTTCATTCTAAGAATTTAAGACGATATGTTCTTTTATAAGTTAATTGTATCTATAGCTCTGTTACCTATCACAATCATAATTTTTTTTGTTTTTGTATTAATTTCTTTTTTTTTGTCATTTTAGCTGACGAAGGCTACCAATGAGTAGCCGAAACGTCCGAAATATAGATTTTTTAAAACAAAATCATATTGAGTTTTATTTAGCCGAATCCCAACCATTCCATCTTTACTTATATTTTTTCCTTCTAAAAGTACCCCTTTTAGAAGGCCGTTTATTGTACTACATGTATCATACAAGGTACAGTATATCATATGTATGTTTTTTTTCTTATCTTAGTTAATTTTGTTCAAGTTAGTATTTTAGTTAGATTTATATATAAATAATTCACGTTAACTTAAAACAATTAGTATACAACAAGGAGTATAAAAATAAACTTATATATTCAGTAAGGTCCGCTTTACTTTAAAAAAAATGCAATTTTTCATTTTTCGCTCAAGCGTTGAATAATTTCTTTGCATAAAGTTGAGAATAGTTTGTAATTATTAAAACAATTTATTTTCTTCAATAGGCCAATTGGTTATTTTCTTTTTAATTCGGTTTCTGTATTCGTTGAACAGTGTACAATTGTATATGATGTGGTGTGCTGTCTGTCCTGTATGTCTGTCACAGTAGTGCCAAGATGGCGGATTGTATATTTATATATATATATATATATATATATGTTAATATTCCAATTTTTTTTTTTAATATTATAAAAATTATAATTAGCTAAGATGTAAATTCTTCAATTTTAAGGCAAAACTGGATGATAACTACTTTCAAATTTAAAACTCAGAATTTTAGGACGGGTTATCATCAGGTTACCACCATTTTCTAGCCATAATATCGCAATAGTATTTCTAAAGTGACACAACCCAAAATAAACTCAACTGAAAAAGTTTCACTCTTGTCAGCATTAAGACAGGTAGAGTGACACAAGTGCCCTCTGGTGTACAAGCTCTGAAGCTAGGTACATACAGTTTTGATCGTTGATAAAGAGATATTTACCATATCGTTCATAGTCATAACTGTAAAACACTGATTTTTGAGTTGTGTCACTTTAGAAATACTAGTGCGATATGGTGGTTACATTTTTTGTGGAAAAAATCGCCATTAACCCTAATGAAAATCGAGCCCAAGACACCGAGTTTACGCACAATAAAACTAATGGCCAATATATTTTATTATTTAAAAATAATGAATTCAGGTAATAGAAAGTTAGGGTTTACTAAAGAACAAAGTTAAATTAAAAAGTCCGTCACGCAGGAGCTGCATAACTAAGCACTTTCCTCAGAATTTGGGTAGTGTAGACTGCTTTCCAGAACAATTTGATTAAAATATCCTACATAAATAAAATAAAAACATGAATAGTTCTCTTTTAAATTTGTAATGAGTAACTGATCAATTATTAATTTGCTTCCAGAGTTATGTTTACACATGGTACCTACTACACTACGTAATAAATACAAAAAACCTCATATTATCGTATTTTGATCTTACGCAGGAACAGGATACAATCCCTCTAGTGGTAGAAAGCGCTCCTTGCGGCGGCTTTGTGAACCTACGTCTGGCGGGCTTTTCTATTGAAATATATTACAAAGTAAACCCCCGCTTTCCGATTGACCGATTCAGCTCATTTTTACAACACTTCTTTCTCATGAGTTACCCACGACGTATACCGCGTTTCGTTACAATACAGCAGAAATTACGACCGGTATGAGTATATTAGGAATTTGGGTCCGGAGTAAACCCCCCCTTCTAATGAACCGATTTAGTTAATTTTTACAACACGTATTTACCTGTAGATTACCACTAAGAATACCGAGTTTCGTCGAAATATACCAAAAATCACGGCTGGTAGTGGCGAATTGGTATTGTGGGTCCGGAGTAAACCCTCCCTCCTAATGAACCGATTTAGTTCATTTTTATATCTCACTTTTTTCTCTATATTACCACTACGAATACCAAGTTTCAAATACAACAAATATTACGGCTGACATGGTCAAATTAGTGTTTTGGTTTCGGGGTAAACCCCTCCTTCCGGTGGACCGACTTTGGTGGTTAACGAACTCGTTCAATCGTTTGCTAATTGAATGCTATATATCAAGTTTCGTGACAAAAAACAAAAACTCTGGCCGCTATCGTGTTAACAGACATATATATATATATATATATATATATATATATATATATATATATATATATATATATAAATTTTAACGGGGGTCATTTTCGGTGTCTACTAGGTAGGATCGATAAAGATTTGAAGAAATTTTTCAAAAATTCCGTCATGAGTCCAACCTCAATAGCTACTTTCCTTCGGAGGAAAGTGCTAAAAGTAATAATTGTGTCAGCTGTTTTTAGGAATACATATTTACGACTGAATGTATTCACGCCTAAAATCCCCCCCCCCATAAAAGTATCCACGATGGCTGAATGACAAGTGTTAAAGCCCTAAATAAATACACAAAATATTCATGACAATTCGTTCTAATATTAGGGTCATTTTATATTTTCAGAAATACAGAGTCAACTTACCGCCTAGTAACAAATTTGCTTAATTTGGTCACGGATTTTATTATTGTCGCAAAAAACAAAGTTGAAGTCAATTTAATTAACTAATTGTTTTATTATTAATTGGTTACTTCTAAGTAAGGGTGAAAACATAGTGGAGCGGCGAGGGTAGAGGGTAGCCGAGAGGGTTGAAAATATTGCATGTATTTAATCTTGCCAAAACATACTGGAGCGGAGAGGGTAGCCGAGAGGGCCAAACCCATCTCGGCTACCCTCTCCGCTCCACTATGTTTTCACCCTAACACAGTGTGTTTAGGATCTCATAGTGTCAATTTGTTCAATACGCAGGCTGATTTTGTACGTTTAGAAGTTGTAGTTGGACCGGTACTTTCTGTCAACAAGGAGACGCACGGATTAAATTCACTAATTCCTCAACCAAATATTTGAGGAACAAGAACACAAATTACAGGAACTCAAAGGAAAATTAACCTTTAAGTACTGAGGTCAAAAGGTCCCAGGGACCATACCTCAGTACTTAAACTTACTAGCTGACTCAGCGAACTTCGTACCGCCTTACAGTCAATTCTTTAATTTTTTTTTTTTAATACTTATTCTGCTTTTTGGGAGACTCGGACAGCTAGTAAGATAAAAAAAAAGAAAGAAAAAACTTAATAAGTCGACAATTACATTATGTCAAAAAATAAAAATTATAAAACACTTAAAATTCTTTTAATAGTCACTAAAAAATCACAATCAAAATTACAATATCAGATTTCTTATTAAGATACCTACTTATTACATTTCATTTTATTTTTACTTATTCTAAATTAAGTTTCATTTTTATTGTAGTACTTAATGGTACACGATATTTTTTGTTTCATTACCTGTCGCGTAAATAAACAGAGCAGATGGTTTTCCAACACGGGAACAGGCAACATACAATTGACCTGAGAAACATGGGTTTTCTAGATTAATACCACAAACACTTAATGACTGCCCTGGGATTTGTTTATAGTCGAACTGAGTTCATATGTCCAATAGCAACACAGCTGCAGGCACTGTAATGAATTCACAGCAGCTCGATTCAAACTTGCACCATTATTGGTCATATGTCGCGCTTCGCGGGCCAGTCTTAACCAAATTCTTTCAGGATCATTGCGATCTTCACGTTCCTGGGCAGTACGATTAGATTGATAATTAATTTGATGCGTTGCATTTCGGGTTCTTCTGCCTAAATTTGTCCGCCGCCTTTTAGGAGGCATATTTAGTAAGTCACAAACACACAACACTTTTGTAATTTTATAGAAATTTGTGGCTTTTAGATTTTGTAATATTATAGATGCACAGCAAAGAGATGTTAACATTTCAAGTGACATTTTACCACAGACAATTTACATTTTACATATCTTATATATATATATATATATATATATATATATACATATATATATATATATATATATATATATATATATATATATATATATATATATATATCTTAACGTATAAAAACGTATGAAACCATTAAAGCGATATCTGTAACCGTTTTCGAGAAACAATGAAACATTTTCAGTGTGTGTATTCAGAAAAGATTAATTCAGTTGTAACTTGTTCCAGACGTTTGATATTCATCTAATCTAAGATATGAATTCTGGTTCCGTTTGGAGCTAAGGAAGTACTAGAAATAAAATATTTCATTAACAGGCATGAAATGTTTTGGGATTATCATATATTTTGTAAAATATCTCGAAAACGGTTGGGTTATTGTGGTAAGTGGAAAGTGGCCATTCAAAAGATTACTAAATTGTCTATAAAAAAGGTTCTAATGTAATTTTTGATGGGACGATGCCAATCGGAGAAATAAGGACTTGAAACTTGAAATAAGAATTGTTAGGTTTGCTCTCAAAACGGGTTTTTGTATCTGTTTACCTAACGTTTTAATTGGTTGTTGCTTACTTTAATCGCATTTAATAGTAAAATTAGTATTTTAATAATTAGTAATTGAGTTTCCCATGGCGAACATAGGGGGATATCGACGTAGGGGTTAAGGGGAGAGGAAATATATTCAAATTTGAACCATCGTTATTTTCGAGATCTATGGGCTCTGAAACGTAAAATTTTCAGGTCGGCACTTCCGGATAACGTCATGAGGTCAACCTCATAAGCTGGTTTCCTCCCTATAGAGGGAGGGAGGAATCGCGGTAAAAGAGACTCTTTTGTGGGAGGGCTTTGGTTCGATTCATGAAGGAAGAGGTGAAATTGGATCCTTGGTAAAGCACTCGAATCATATTCTCGAACTGATTGTGTGCCCAAACGTCGGGCGCGCACTGTAGATTCTATCTTCTAATGGAGTCGTTTGAGGGTTGGATTTGGGGCCCCAGACCGTCCCTAGGGCGAAATCAAGCCGTGGTACAGACCAGACTATCTTCCTACTCTGCCGTATGGTCAAGAATAAGATAAGTCTACATCTGGACCCTCGTGTAAGTTTACTGGAATGATTAAGATTCTGATTTCAGAGAGGAAGAAGAAGGTTTCTTCAGGAAAATGGGGTTCAGCGACGAAACTTAAGGACTCGTGTCAGAACCGATCTATGGTAGAATGATATTCTCACGTTCAGAATAATAAAAAAGGCGTAGGAGGGAAACAAAGATAAGACAAACGAAGCCGAGATGGAATTTGTAAGTAGCAATAGAATATCAATACAGAGAGAATGCTGAATCTCTTTCTGGATATCAAGGTGGTAAGAAATATATTTCTCGGAACGGGAAGGGCCAAGTAAGATAACACAAAGTAACCGTTTTGTAAACCTGATGAGTGTATTAACATTATTTAAACGGTGGAGAAAAAAAACTTCACTATAGTGATTAGAAAGATTATGTAATGGTTATAACCATTACATAATCTTTCTAATTTACAACAATAAAAAATATTTTTAATACCAACAGGTGAAGAATAACCCTTCAACATTTTTTTTTTTCAAACTTTACATTTATTTCTCCATCACATTATTTCGGACACACTGGTCCATCTTCAGGCAATCTACAATAGTATATTAATTACAGATATTACATCCTCCAAAACCATTTAATAAATTTTATTGTCATAATTTTAAACTCACCATGTCCTGTTAATTACTACAGTTACACTTGAACAGTCATGAAATAAATAAAAATGATTCCTGTAAGGAACCAAGTCAAATTACACCTACATCAATTAAACCCTCATTATCACAGCCATATTAGAAGACTTAATCAACCTACCTAGGCCTATTATATGATGTAGGTGTAATTTGACTTGGTTCCTCACAGGAATCATTTTTATTTATTTCATGACTGTTCAAGTGTAACTGTAGTAATTAACAGGACATGGTGAGTTTAAAATTATGACAATAAAATTTAGTAAATGGTTTTTGGAGGATGTAATATCTGTAATTAATATACTATTGTAGAGCGCCTGAAGATGGACCAGTGTGTCCGAAACGTTGTGATGGAGAAATAAATGTAAAGTTTCAAAAACAATTTTTGAAGGGTTATTCTTCACCTGTTGGTATTATTAATTAATGCCCTTCATTTAGTCATAAAAAAAAATATTTATAATTGGTAATAATAAGAATTCGATATTGGTAAATATTCTCGACATAACATCCAACTTGCATAAAATATGTCATCCTTGCGTCTTTACATATCGTCGATACAAATGCACTGTGTCGAATGTGAAAAAATTCCTGTTTCATTTTCAATCTTTACTGATTGCCTTTGGACTGATGTACGTTGTGAATAACTCTCAAAAATTAAAGAATAATAATTATTAATTACAGAAAATCAAACTAAAGAATGTGCGTTAAGTCTAGTTAAAATAATTAATAAGACAAACCTTATATAGAGTCATCTATAACCAACAAAACCGGTTTTTATATTCGATACTTTACATCTCTATCGAATTTTTTTTTTTTTTTTTTTTTTTTTTTTTTTTACGCATGAGAATCCAGATTGAAATGTATATGCATCAACTGGTGTGTAAGGAACAACATTTAATGTGCGAAATTTGCGCAAAAAAGTGTATTTTACGGATTTGACATTCAACTGAAAGCATTTCCATGGTCGCATTTTAACGGTTTCCGAAGAAACTGGGGGCTTATCCTGAGATTCTCGCATATTTTCTTAAATGTAAGGCGTCTATTCGAAAGCTTAGTACATTTTCTACAAAAACGGTTCTTATATAATTTTTGACAGAGAGATCTCAGTCCGTGTTGCTTCTGTTCTTTATGCCTGTTTTTTGTCACTGTTTGCCTCAGTTTTTGTAACAATTGTTTGTTTTTTTGTTATTCTTGATTGTAATTTTTGCCGATAAAGAAGATGAGTAAATGAGAAGCGTGTTTGCATTACTTGTTGTTTTTACTAGCTGAAGGTAGTGATTTCTGCTTGGCTATGAAAGTTTTATTTGCTTTGTTGTCGATTTTCATTGGGATTATTTTGCAGAGGGGGTGATTAATTTTTTTCCAAATGACACTAGGGATAAGAACGGCAACGTGCTAAGTTCACGCAACTCTTTCGTGTCGCAATTTTTGACTTCAAGCTTTCCAAATAACACCAGGAATAAGTATAATATGGAAACATGGTTGCGGTCGGATCTTACTTATTTAAACCAGTGAAATTCTATGCAAACAAATTTATTTATGAAAAGTAAGAAAGGAAAATATTCTCCAGTAAAGATATTTTAAGGTAAGCTTTGGTTTGAGAGAAGAAACGCTGCCCTTTATAAATCAGATTTATTTTGAGTGGCCTCACATGTAGGCGGAGACGGAAATAGAGAATTATATATACCTTGTGGGCAATTTTTCTTTTATTTCTTCCACCATGATCCTCTTTTTGTATTTTTTCCTGCCATATTTAAATATTTTCTTATGTTTCATAGCGAGGGTTTCATACAAAATTAAAAAGAACTGATAATGAATGAAAAATTATACTTAAAAAATATTGCCAATGAAATAGAGGAAAATTTAGAGTTTTCCAACCCTCCATGTTGGAAGGAAAACTCCCTTATACCGTTCAACCGGAATCCAGACAAAAATTATTTTTGGGTTGCTCCAAAAATAATGCAGGTTTTTATATGACCAATTCCTTCCAGATGGCTAACAATTGTTAATTGGTCAACGCCAACTTCTCTCGCAATGCACCGAGTAGTTTTGCGAGGTTTTTCATATACCAAAGCACTCAGATACAACATACACCAAAGCACACGGTTACAACATATACCAAAGCACCCAGTTACAACATATACAAAAGCACTCGGTTACAACATATACCAAAGCACGCAGTTACAACATATACCAAAGCACTCGGTTACAACATATACCAAAGCACCCAGTTACAACATATTCCAAAGCACTCAGTTACAACATATACCAAAGCACCCAGTTACAACATATACCAGAGCACTCGGTTACAACATATACCAAAGCACCCAGATACAACATATACCAAAGAACCCAGTTACAACATATACCAAAGCACTCGGTTAAACATATACCAAAACACCCAGTTACAACATATACCAAAGCACTCGGTTACAACAAAAGGCCTACCACGACCATCCTTGTCTTAGTGATCAAAATCTCCAAGACAAAATGTTTGGAACCATTGCTGCACTTTGCATTCACAGATCTTTCCTTTCACCCAAACAGCATTGATATTACGCGAGAATTTGGGCCACACTTTGACATTTTTTATTTATTTAAAATATAAGCCAAATCAACTTTTTTTTTGTACTCCTTCCGCTCATACCTTCCACCTTATACATACTAAAGACCATCTAAAGACGTAAAAATATTTGTAATACCATTTCGTATAATTCAATTATTTAACGCGAAAATTGATATGTAATTTGCAATAAGTATGAAAAAAAAGGTCAAAAGACCAACATTTTTTATATCAATTTTTGGAGAGCTTAACATGCATTGAAGAACATTTTAATTATGTTGCTTAATTATTATACAAAAAGCATCAAACTGATTTAAATGTTTGGTGGGTTGTTCTATTACGTAAAGATTTTTTCATGACATATGATTTTTTATTATTATTTATTATTTTTTTTAAATACATATCTTTATTTGTGAAAGATACAATACATCAAGTATTTTTATAATTCTTTTGTTCTTGAATTGATGGCACGAAGGACCGATAGGAAAAAAACCATTGGCCAAAACCTATTATCTTTTAATTATTCTTCAACTGACCCTTTTTTCCAATCTTATTATTTTTGTGGTAGGCGGAAGGTCAATTATTGATTAATTAATTGACCTTCCGCCTACCACGAAAATATTATCTTTTAGCACAGGTTTATATTTTCTTTTAGGGTAGCTATTTCCAATATTTACATTGCATTATTTTACATAAGTTGATCACAGTAGGTCTCTAGACCATTTGCATTTATGCTTAAGGCGATGTTGGGGGTTACCGGGAATGGAGGATGAGGATAAGTTATTGATTAGAGGATTATTATAGTGCTAAATTCAATTTAAGCTTCCGGAAGAAATGATAAGAAAAACAATTTCTTACCCTTTTTCCATACTTTTTGCTACATTGTAAAACTGCGAATAAATTTTATCATTTCTAAATAATACAGCATTTTAGGAAATGTAAGTACAAATATACACCATATTATTAATTAGCACGTTCTGTACGGATTTTTTTTTTCACTTCCTTGCATACAAATATATATTATGCCCAACTATTAAAGAACAAGTGTTGAAAAAAAAACCTGAATAGGTCTACGAGAAGTGAACTAAAGAACAACTTAGAATTGCTGAATGAGGTAAGAATTTTTTGAGTGAATAACCTGAAAAGAAGTGAGATATATTCCCTCACAACAGCCGGCCTATTCAGGTCACGTGTACTCCAGCCGTAGCCTACTCAACAAAGCCAATTCCTGAACAGCGGGTAAACTGATAATGTTTGATCATAGCTAGCGATATCTGCCTGACACTCCACGCTCGCTGTAGTCATTTTATTACTCACTTCTATGTGGCTGGGTGGAATGTAATATTTTTCTTCCTTTAGCTTTGTGAGAAAAGTGAAAGATTCTTAAGCCATCATTCTCGAAAAAAATCATCGTCTCAACATTGTATATATATATAACTTAACGGGCCCCTTAACCCCCCTCCTCCATTAACATTATTAAAAACTATTAATAGACCTACCTAAAACTGACGTTTCTCAGAAAATAAAATTAAATACATTTGTAATTGTAAAGTGTAAAATTACCACTACACAAGCCAGAGCTTATGCTTCTTCGCAACTTGGTACATAGCTTTCTCTCATCAGAAGATTGAACGAGTTCGTTAACCACCAAAATCGGTAAACCGGGAGGGGGGTTTCCTCAGGGCACGAAGCACTAATTTGTCCATACTCGCCGTTCATAAATTTTTTCATGTATTTCAACGAAACTCACAAGGGGAGTATACAGCGATGGGGTCACCGATTTGGATCAATTTTTTTCTGGTGATTCTACATCGAAAAATAGTCGACACGTGTCCGAGCGTTCCGTGCTAAAACGAATCTGACATCCGTTTTTAAATCGAAAATTTTTTTAAAATCGATAACTTTTTAAATGTAGGTATATGGAATATTTTGGCAGAATAATTACTTCTATAGAGTCGAGTATGTAAAACAATTTTTGGTTTAAAAACGGATGTCAGATTCGTTTTTAACACATTGAAAACCCCCTAAATTCAAATTTTGGAAATATTACAAAAATAAAAAAAAATGTATTTTAAATTTCGCTAAGGGGGGACCCTTAAAATGTTGTTAAAGATTCAAGAATCCGGCCATATTTCGAAGAATATTTCCGCGATTCAAACTTGGAGGGTCAATAAAGGCCATAATGAGACACATTTCCGTCCAATCGGGGTGTTTCTACGTGGTCTGGAATTGACGTTAAACGCAAAAAAGTTCACATTTTATTTTTATTTTGAGAACTATTTTTCGCAAGTACCTTTTGAGATAATACAATAGTCATTTATATGGTTAGAAAAAGGAATCTTTTTTCTTTCGAAAGATTTCAATGACGTAAAAATCGGATTATCTCAAAGGGAGATATTGGATTCCAAAACTTTTTCGCTTACAAATATATTTAGCCTCTTCCAGACTGGGAAAAATCATTATTTTTTGTTTTCAATGATATTCATTATATTAGGGTTCCTCGGGGTGCTGATTTTAAATCTGCTATTATCTGTGGTGCAAAAAAATGTATAATACTAGTTTGCCTGAAAACGTAAGCATATTTTTGAATGTATTTGACGAAATATAAATTATTGTTTAACGATTATATTTTTCTTTTAATCTACTCTATTAAACGAATGAATTTGTGAAAGAATCATGTCGATATCATTTTCTAAACTCGATATAAAAAATAAAGCACTTTCAGCCTATTTTATTTTATTTCTCGGCTCCTAAGGCGCATTGGACGGAACACTCGGACATGTGTCGACTATTTTTCGATGTAGAATCACCAGAAAAAAATTGGTCCAAATCGGTGACCCCATCGCTGTATACTCCCCTTGTCAGTATTTGTTGTGGTCATCTAAAGAGAAAATTCGTTGTAAAAATAAACTGAATCGGTTCAATAAGAGGGGGTGGGTTACTCCTAACCCAAATTACTAATTTGCTCACACCCATCGTACTCTGTAGCGTATTCTAACGAAATACGGTCGTGGGAATCTAAAGTGAAACATGAGTTTAAAAAATAAACTAAATCACTTCATTCGAACTTGAGGTTTAATCTGTATTACTTTCGAATTTAATTCATGCCTCGGGCATTGCACAATGGAGCCAAACGACTTTTCGTGTTTCAATAAAGGCTACAGCCTCCAAATCATGCCTCGGGCATTGCACAATGGACCCAAACGACTTTTCGTGTTTCAATAAAGGCTACAGCCTCCAAATCATGCCTCGGGCATTGCACAATGGACCCAAACGACTTTTCGTGTTTCAATAAAGGCTACAGCCTCTAAATCATGCCTCGGGCATTGCACAATGGAGCCAAACGACTTTTCGTGTTTCAATAAAGGCTACAGCCTCCAAATCATGCCTCGGGCATTGCACAATGGAGCCAAACGACTTTTCGTGTTTCAATAAAGGCTACAGCCTCCAAATCATGCCTCGGGCATTGCACAATGGACCCAAACGACTTTTCGTGTTTCAATAAAGGCTACAGCCTCCAAATCATGCCTCGGGCATTGCACAATGGACCCAAACGACTTTTCGTGTTTCAATAAAGGCTACAGCCTCCAAATCATGCCTCGGGCATTGCACAATGGACCCAAACGACTTTTCGTGTTTCAATAAAGGCTACAGCCTCCAAATCATGCCTCGGGCATTGCACAATGGAGCCAAACGACTTTTCGTGTTTCAATAAAGGCTACAGCCTCCAAATCATGCCTCGGGCATTGCACAATGGACCCAAACGACTTTTCGTGTTTCAATAAAGGCTACAGCCTCCAAATCATGCCTCGGGCATTGCACAATGGACCCAAACGACTTTTCGTGTTTCAATAAAGGCTACAGCCTCCAAATCGTAACCGATTTCAATGCATTTTTTTAAAAATGATAGCTAATCACATTTAGAACAACTTTTTCTGGCCAGATTTCTTTTTCTCGTTTCCCCTTTTTATTAAATTACGTGTAAATAATTCACAAACATTTACAATTGAAAATAATATCTACTATATATTTGTCAAATACCACTCACTCACTCACTGACTCACTGACCTATCATTCCCCAGCCCAAACCACTCGACAGAAAATTATGAAATTTTGCATGGACACTCCCTATATAACGTAGGCACTCACTAAGAAAGGATTTTTTGATATTCGAATTTTTAAGTATTTTTAGGGGGGTTTAAAGTTTTAGTTGGTTAGAGCAGGCAAGCCAAGGCAGCATGCGTTGCTAGGACGATAACATAACAGCTGTTACCGTACATTATCTATTTCATAGTATTATTTTTAATTGAGGTTAATTTCCACTATGATGGCAGTCCTTGAATTACTACAAATAAAATGTGATTTTGTCCCTCATAGAGTTTACGCCCTGGTGATGGCCCATCCGAGGGATAATAATAATATCCCGAACCACTTGACACAAAAATTTGTAATTTTGCACGGACAATACGTTTAGAGTGTAAAAACTCGCTAAGAAAGTTTTTTTTTTTATATTCAAATGTTTAAGTACTTTTAGGGGGGTTTAAATTATTAAGAAGTTCCTCATCGGCTCAAAAATGGTTCGATTCTGGTAACATTTGGTACAGAAATCTTTCTTCTCATTTAAAAGGTCAAGTTCATTAACCAGTTGAATCCGTTTACTGGAACATGGTTTTTGGAGCAAAATTTGTGCGAAAGATTCCTTAACGTAGGAAAACGAATGAAACCATTTTTTAAGCGAGTTCTGTAGCCATTTACCAGAACAATTGATAGAAAAACTTTTTTAAAAACTAATTTTCTGTTTGGGTATTCAGAAACGAAGTATATTAGGAAAAAAATTGTATGAATGGTGATACAAAGTTTTCGGATCTCAGTATATTTCCTAAAATATCTCGAAAACTGTTGGGAACTCTTAGTAAGTGGAAGGCGGCTATTCGAAAGGTTACTAAATTATCTACAATAAGATTCTGAATGGGTGACCGACCACGTGCTGTTGGCATTAGAAAAGGGTGGCAACCTGTAGATAGCCCGTTGCTAATGGCCAAGATGTAGATGCGCCGTTAAAAAAAAAATTAATAAAAAATAATAAATAAAAATACAATAAGATTCTGTTGTAATGTTCAGTGGGGCGATGTCAATCGAAGAGATAAGTGCTTAAAACTTCAAATTTTGATCATATCTTATTTAACTCAATATAAAAAATACATATCGGCCGTGGTGAAGCACTGGTATTCAGCTAGTAATATTATATTTTTCATCTAACTTAAAATCAGCACTGATATCCTTGAAATTAAACATTCAAAACCTGATTAGACTTGGGAAAATCAGACTGACATCATTAAAACGTAAATTTATCTTAATTCAACAATGAGATTAATTGAAATAATATGATTTTTTAATGATTTGAAAATAGATATTAATTTTTTCCAAGTTTCATTGGGCTTTGAATGTTTAATTTCAACGATATCAGTGCTGATATTAATTTCGATGAAAAATATAATATTATTTTATGTACGATTGTAAATTATTTACACGAAATTTCATAAACAGCGGAAACAAAAAAACAGAAATCTGGCCTGACTTTGTTCTAAATATTATTAGCTTTGACTCAATTTTTAAGAAAATTCATTGAAATCGGTTAAGATGTGATCCTTTTTGAAACACGAGAAGTCGTTTGGCCCCACTGTACGTTGGTTGCTCTGTCTTCTGACGCTGTAGCCGCCTTCCGCTGTTCATTTACTACCAGGTCATTCAAAAAGTCCTGTCGTTTTTTTGGGGGAAATTATAAATAAATAAATATTTTCAAATAATCACCTTTATTCATCAAAATATCCACCGTTACAGTCGGTAACCTTCTCCCAACGAGATGGTAAAGCACAAATTCCTTCCTTAAAAAACTGTTGATTTTTACTGCAAAAATAAGTGGTCAGTTCGTGAATTAGGTTGTCACGGTCTTGAAAACATTTCTGTCTCAGATTGTTGTCGAGATCTCTGAATAGGTGATAATCAGTGGGTGACAGGTCAGGTGAATATGGTGGGTGAGGCAAAACTTCCCAGCCTATTTCTGTCAATTTTTGACAGAAATTTGAAAAATTGACAGAAATTTGAAAAATTGACAGAAATAGGCTGGGAAGTTTTGCCTCACCCACCATATTCCCCTGACCTGTCACCCACTGATTATCACCTATTCAGAGATCTCGACAACAATCTGAGAGAGAAATGTTTTCAAGACCGTGACAACCTAATTCACGAACTGACCACATATTTTTGCAGTAAAAATCAACAGTTTTTTAAGGAAGGAATTTGTGCTTTACCATCTCGTTGGGAGAAGGTTACCGACTGTAACGGTGGATATTTTGATGAATAAAGGTGATTATTTGAAAATATTTATTTATTTATAATTTCCCCCAAAAAAACGACAGGACTTTTTGAATGACCTGGTATATAAAGAACAGCTGTTATCATACATTACCTATTTCATAGTATTATTTTTAATTGAGGTTAATTTCAACTATGATGGGAGACCTTGAATTAAAAACTAGAAATAAAATGTCCCTCATTGATTTTAAGCTGTGAGGGGCAAAATCACCATTTTAATTGCGGTTCATTTCGCTAGAGAGTTTTCGCTATACCTGGCGATGGTCCATCCGAGGTAATGATATCCCGAACCCTTGCACAGCCTCTTTACCCATCAGCATCCCCAGTCATAACACTTCCTGGTAATGCTCGCAAATATAATGGGTGTTTCCAAATGACATGTGAGAAACATAAATTTTAACGTACCTTTATTATTGATAACAAAATTTAACTTGTATTGGTACCGCTGTTACTGGTAACCTTGGGCGTATATACGAAATAAATTTGGGGGGCTGGAAGCATTTCTGGGGTATGGAATACTAACAATTTAGAACTTGGAAAACGCTACTACAACTAAAATGAAATGATCTAATTTAATTTATTTTTAAGGGTTTTAAGGCACATTTTACCATCAAATCAAAATTTTCGGGGGGGGGGGGAGCCTTATATATGCTCATGCTGGAAACCTATAGATAATGGGTTATCTCTAGATTATCTGTTTCTTCATATAGTATGACGGGGACCATGCTTTAAGAAACTGCAAAAAATTATGCAGTAGCGTTAATTTTGCTGATGCATTATTTAACGCAATAAAGTAACTATTTATCTACCGTGACGAAGCACGGGTATTCGGCTAGTTACAAATATAAAAGAGCAAAACTATTAATGTTTATATATATATATATATATATATATATATATATATATATATATATATATATATATACACATATGGATTTATTAAGCAAATTATTCAGGACTTCAGTGTACACTACCCATGTGCTGTTTAGATTTTTTTTCTATGCCGTCGTATGTATTATTTAGTGGATTGATGAGTCCATTGAAATATGCTAAATATAAAGTTATATCAGACATTTTTAGCATGTAACATTAATAAATTAATAATCTCTCATTTGCATGTTTGTATATTGTTGAATTAGGAAAGCCCAAGAGGTCACAATTTAAAATAGATTACATGAAACCCATCGGAGCATGCGTGAATATTATCTAAATGACCCCAAAACTACCAGTTATTGGGATTCTCTTGAAGGAAAAGCACCGTTCTGAGCATTTTACATTACCGTTCTTAATTTGAGTTTCCTGCGCAAAATTTGTACAAACTCATTATTTATTAGTCGGATTTTATTATTTTATATTTCCTTTTTTTTTAATTGTATAAAATAAAACCCCATCAATTTACAGGACATGTCAATTAAAGGGTTTATCTTCGCGCTACAACTTCAAGACTATGATTGATAACTTTCGATTCTTCGTCAATTTTCACCGGCCATAATAATCTTGTAAGTTATTTTCTCATACTTCAATACTTTTCCATAAAAATTCTATCTACAATACTTTCTTGTGATTTATATTTTTTCTTAATTCTATGTTATGTAATTTATATGTTTGTTGTTTTTAAAATTATAAAGATATAATCAATTCTATAGAAATTTTCGCGCGTTACCCCCTCCCCCTAGTGCGGAAACCCCCTTAAGACGGTGGCACGATGACGCAATCAGGAAGTGCCGACTAGAACATTTCACGTTTCAGAACCCAAAGACGACAAGGATAAAGGTTGTCCAAAAATAAAAATATTTATTTATGTTTTCGTTGGCTCTCTCAATGACTGTCCAATTTTAATGAAATTTTACACAAAAATACTTTGTCTAATTTAAAAGTTCGTTCACCAGCAGAAAACGGTTACCGAAAAGCTGTTTTTTTTGGGCGAAATTTGCACGAAAAGACTGTTGCGCTTCCAGGTACATTTTGTATAGGTTTTACAACGGAAGGACACGAATTGAACCATTTCCAAAGCAATGTCTGAACAGTTTTCGAGAAAAATAGGGAAAACTAGTTTGTTTTGTTTTTTTTTGTTTTCTTAACTAATGTTTTGTCTGGGTATTTAGAATTGTTGGATTCATTTCATATATTTTCTACTTGTTAGATATTTAAATTTTGGATAAATTTAGAGATGCTTATTAACAGACATCAGCACATATAGGATTTTCGTATATTTTCATAAATAGCTTATTTTGTTTAACGATATATCAACAATTATTGTCTTTAGTATACATCCATGTATTTTGACATTTTTCATAATGTTTGTTGTAATGCGCAGATAAGTGTCTTGTAAAGTCATTCGGTATTCGTCGGATCTTAATCTTTTTGCTGCAAGTTTTGCTTCTTTGTCCGCGTCAGCGTTTCCTACATGAGCGTATATAAGGAGGGGGCTACAGCCCCCCCCCCCCCCGAAATTTTGATTTGATCGGTACAAATTTCATAAAAACCTTTTTCCTGTTTTCCACGTTGGAGTAACCCTCCATCGTGGGAGTTTATTTAAAGTACGAGTGCTATCCTTTTAGCGCGGTTCCTCCCTCCCCCATAGGGAGGAACCCCGCTTATAAGGTTGATACAATGAAACAATCCGGAAGTGCCGACTAGAAAATTTTGCGTTTCAGAACCCCTAGAAACCAAAAATAACGGTGGTTCAAATTTGTATATATATATATATATGTATATATTTATATATATATATATATATATATATATATATATATATATATATATATATATATATATTTGTCTGTTCGCTCTCTAAATAGAAGACGAATGGTCCGATTTTGATGAAATTTGGTACAAAAATCTGTCGTCCAATTTGAAAGGTCAAGTTCGTTAACCAGCAAAATCCGCCCACTGGAAGATGGCGTTTGGGGCGAAATTCGCGCAAAAAAAATCGTAACGCTTACGTTTTTGAGTTCATAAGCTTGTAAGTACTCTTTTTATAGGCTTCTTGGGCAAGGAAAACGAATGAAACCATTTTCAAGGCGATAGCTTTAACCGTTTTCGAGAAAATTGGAAAAATAGTTTTTGAATACCGTTTTTGGTTTGGGTACTTAGAATCACGGGATTCAGTTGAAACATTATCTGCATGTTCTACTTTCATTAAAACTAATATGTTGAAAGTTATGTTACGTTTGGAGTTAAGGAAGGGTTAGAATAAAATATTTAATGAACAGACATGAAAAGTTTTGGGAACTTCGTATACTTTCATTAATATCTTGAACACGGTTGGGAAATCGTGGTAAGTGGATAGAAACTATTTGAAAGTTTAATAAATTCTCTACAAAAATGATTCTAAAACTATTTTTGATTAGGTTATGTCAATCGGAGAAATAAGTGCTTAAAACTCAAATACGTCTGTTTTGTTCTTATGAACGGGTTTTTGTCGTTCTTTTTGTAATTTTTGTCTCTTTCCCTTGGTTTTTTATTGCTTTTTATTTTTTTAATTTCTTATGTTGTATTTGTAAGGAAAATGTATGTGTGTGTAAAACAGGATAGGTAAAATGAGACCTATTTTCTGTTGTCAGAAATAATGAAAAGTTTTGGGAACTTCGTATAATTTCTTAATATCTCGAAAACGGTTGAAAATCTTGGGAAGCGAAAGGTTACCATTCGAAAGCTTACTAAATGGTCTACAAGAAAGGTTCTAAAGAAAGTTTTGAATAAGCGATGTCAATCGGAGAAATAAGTGCTTAAAATTTGAAGTAATTGATTTCGTTTATTCGAACAATTCTTTTTGTCTGTTTTTATTCCTATTTTTACATTGCTTATAGTTGGATAATGTATTTGACAATAAAATAGATTAATTAAAATAAGAAAAACAATTCATTGTTAGAAATATATCAGGCTGTACCGTATGAAATGTCAGTTTTGGATTTGCCGATTTCCTTCAAATGTCTTGAAACTGTCGAGGCTCCTAATCCGAGTTCTTTGGCATATTCCCTATTGTTTGCAATTGCTTATAGTAGTCAAATGTATTTGCCAATAAAACAGGATACGTATAATTAGAATATTTTATTTTTGCGGTATCTTGGGGTTCTCAGATCCCTTATGAATATCTATTAGGCCCCCTTCGTATTTTTTCCTTAATATCTCGAAAAGGGTTAGGAGATCGTGGCAATTGAAATGTAACAGTTCGAAAGCTTACTAAATTCTCTACAAAAAATGTTTTACAGAAATGTTTGATGGGGTCGTCACATTAGGAGAAATAAGTGCTTAAAACTTAGTTAGTTTCCTTTATTTAAACGGATCTATTTATGTGTTTCCCGAAGTTTTTTTTTCACTGCTCGTTATTTTTGTACTTGCTTATAGTAGTCTAATGTATTTTTCATTAAATAGGATATGTATAATTAAAAGCATTATTTTGTTTGTTAGAATTCGAAGATGCCGTATGAATATCTAGATTACATTACTGGTTTTGATTTCGTATTTTAGAATTGTTCTTGGTATTCCCTATTTTCATGTATTACCCTTAGTTCTTTATTGCTAGTAGTTTTTTTTTTTTTTTTTTTTTTTTATTGATTATAGAATATAAATCTATTTGGCAATAAAATAGGATACGTAAAATTAGAAACAATATTTCGGGTATTTCTGAGCGAAATGCCTTGTAAGATTGTCTACCACCACGAACGGCGTTTTTCCTCTATTTACCTCACATTTTAATTGGTTGCTGTTTTTAGCTTGTTTCCTGCTTCACTTCACAGATAGGAAACACGCTTCTGACGTCGACCCAATGACGTAATCCGAAGTGCCTAATAAATGATTTAACGTTTTAGAACAGGTAGATATCGAAAATAGCTGTTTTTAAATTAGAATCTATTGTTGAGTAATTATATGAATCTTTATACGGCTTTATTAGCCGTATTATTCTATATAGGCTTTATAAGGCAGGAGATACTACTTAATCTTGAAGACTTGTTCTTAGTCCTTCTTTATCAACTAGATAGGCTTTATTAGACATATTATTCTTCATAGGCTTTATTAGACAGGAAATTCTGATAAAATGTCGTGTTGTCGCAGCAAATTGTAATTACGATTTATCTAAGGTCAGGTAACATTAGCGAGTCTACATTGTTAAGATCACCGACAGCGAAGGTAGACAATTGCTATGATTTAGTCTACATATGTATATTAATTCCTAAATGTAGAAAATAAACTTTACAACGGTTAGATACTATGAACGAATAGACAGTCGGTTCAGTCCCAAACAAACAGAGGGTTTACTAGAAATTTACCTGCTAGGAGTTAATCCTCAAGAGAAGTAACCCTTGTAGGGTAATATAACCCAGGTATCTGCCGACACAAATACAAAGCCTTGCAAGAGTAGGTAGAGCAACTTTAAGATTTCGTTCAATAAAATTTCTTAAACTGACCTAGATTCAGACATAACATAACATAAATTATATTGTAAATATTGATAAAGATTAATTAGTTGTCAACATATACATAAATTAGCAATCAACAGTTTTCTTTGTACGACTATTATTAACGACTATTTAGTTATGAGACAATCCATAAATTAGCGATCAAAAGTTGCAGGTGATTCCGTATTAGATATTTATTAAATATTCATAAAGACTATTTGGTTGTAAACCGATTCATCAATAAGCAATCAATATTTTTAAACACTGGATATATACTAACCAATTATAACGACTGTTTAGTTATGAACCGATTCATAAATTAGCGATTAAAAAACACAGGTTTATTGACTAAATATTGATAAAAGTATTTAAATAGAAGAAAAAAAGGTTTCCTCAAGACTTGCTCTTGTTCAATTTGTATTTACTCTATTGACTTTATTAGGCATATTCTTCTATATAGGCTTCATTAGGCAGTGGTATCTACTCAATTTTGGGAACTTGTTCTTGATCCTTCTGTATCCACTAGATTGGCTTTATTTGGCATATTATTCTATATAGGCTTTATTAGGGAGTGGTATCTACTCAATTTTGAGAACTTGTTCTTGATCCTTCTGTATTCACTAGATTGGCTTTATTAGGCATATTATTCTATATAGGCGTTATTAGGGAGTGGTATCTACTCAATTTTGAGAACTTGTTCTTGATCCTTCTGTATCCACTAGATTGGCCTTATTTGGCATATTATTCTATATAGGCTTTATTAGGGAGTGGTATCTACTCAATTTTGAGAACTTGTTCTTGATCCTTCTGTATCCACTAGATTGGCTCGCTGGGAAAATTCCTCGCTGCACCCTGGATGTCGGAACTAATGACCTAGATGTAAATGCGCGGTTAAAAAATAAAAAATAAAAAAAAAAAAATAAAAAAAATAAATAAATAAATAATATTGTATATATGTGTACATAATTTAACTAATTAAGAATGTCCATACGTATTTGTTTTTATGTATTCTAAGTGAACTTGGGCACTGTGTGCGCCTCCTCGTGGCAGAATACGGGCAACTGATTGGTGGCTCTCGAGGCGGACCTGACATTCAGGTCTCCGGTTGGGGAGAAGGAATTGAGTAAGGTTTGATTGTTTTAATAGCCAAACCTTGTTCAGTTCTGTGGCAATCAGGCTAAGCACCTTAAATTCCAGGCAAGTTAGACGTAAAGAGATAATTTTAGCGCGGTTCCTCCCTCTCTCCATATGGAGGACCCCGCCCTCCAAATGGAGGCCTCATGACGCAATCCAGAAGTCCCGACAAAAAAGTTTGCGTTTAAGAACCCCTGAGAGACCGAAAATAACGGTGTTTCAAATTGGTATATATATATATATATATATATATATATATATATATATGTGTGTGTGTGTGTGTGTGTGTGTTTGATCGCTCTCTGGACACCCTTAAAAAGTTTTGGGTACTTTGTATATTTTCCTTAATTTTATTTTTTTATTTTTTTAAATTATTTTCCTTATATCTCGAAAACGGTTTGAAATCTTCATAAGCGGATCCTTACCATTCGAAAGCTTACTAAATGCTAATAATTCTGAAGCAATTATCGATTCATCGGAGAAATGAGTGCTTAAAAAAATAGTTTTTGAATACCGTTTTTGGTTTGGGTACTTAGAATCATGGGATTCAGTTGAAACATTTTCTGCATGTTCTACTTTCATTAAAACTAATATGTTGAAATTTTTGTTACGTTTAATATTTTATGTATAATGTATTTGACAATAAAACTGGTTAAGTAAAATAACAAAAACAATTTATTGTTAGAAATATAGATTTCCAAGATTCATAGACCTTGCCACTAGCGGGTCCGTTTCTAGTGTAGCCGACCCTTCCAGGTAAGATTGTAAATCATGACCTCTCAAGACTTTACTACTCACAGGAATGGCATTAGTGACCTTAAGGGTTGACACGCCATTATAATAATTAATTAAAAAAAAAGACTGGTGGAACCAAAATAATAACTGCTTCTATTTTAATCTTTCAAAATTAGACTAGGGATATGAACGGAACCGCGCTAAGATGATGCAGTTCCTGCGAGACGGACTTTTTTGGATACTGCACGTATTTTGATTACGTACATAGATGTATAAGACATTTTAATTTAATATTTAACACAATATTGAATAATAATAAAAAAAGAAAAACTAACAAAAAAAAACAAGTAAAGAAAACAAATAAAGAAATATACACATATGTAATAAGTTACATATGTGTACAATCAGATGATTTCATTGAATGTTGCAAGGTCCAAATTTTTAATAAATGCGTCAAATTCCTTAAAATATGTAAGTAGTAAGTCAGGTTTGTGAGTGGGCCAAGTTCCGTCCTGTAAGGTAATGTCCTTAATCAGTTTTGTCCTGGGTCCGTCCAGTAAATCTGTATAAATAACTTTTCGTCGGTCCATGTCCTGATATAAATTGTGTTACTTTAAAGTTGTTTAGTGTTAATTTTTTTCTCTTGAGTATTGTAGGTATGAATTTTTGTAAATTCCTGCCTTTAGTGGTGTTCGTCCATCTTTCGTCCCATTTTCGCATTGATTCGTCTCTTAGTCGTGATTTTATAGTCTGTGATGTAAGCTTAGAGTAAGATATAGGTAATGTCGTGTCTTTTGAAGCTGATTTTGCGAGTAGGTCAACTGTCTCGTTCCCTAATAGTCCTGAATGTCCTTTAATCCATGTTATTGTAACTGTCACAATTTTCTGTTTATACAGAAGTAGTAGTGTTCTAATGTTTTCAGTCTGTTCTCTAAGATTTTGATTGTTGTATATGCGTGCTATGTTTGTCTTGCTGTCAGTGTATATTATGCATGTGTCTCCGTCGTGACTGATGGAATATAGTGTTTCTACTGCTTTTATGATAGCTAAGTTTTCTGCCTGGTTGTTCGTACATAGTGGTGATAGTCTGTATTGTCCTCTGTCAATAGTTATGTCGTCCTTTAGTATTATGTATGCAGATCCAACACAGTCATTGCTTTTACTTCCGTCCGTGTAAATGTGATAAGTCCATGTTGTTTCTACATCGTCAGTCGGTACAATGTTGTCTTTAGGGTGTAACCTGTTCGTGAACCGTATGTCTTGTTCTATATCTTGTGGTTTGATATTCTGATAAGTAAAGTCTTCTGGAATTTCTTTCAATTTCAATAACCTATGTAGCCTTATCATTTCCTCAGCTTTGATGTGAATTGGCAATGTGTTAGCTAAAACACATGATGCTTCATAAGATAATGTACGATATCCCCTGGATATTTTAATCGCAGCTAATCGCTGTACTCGTTCTAGCTTTTTCACATTTCTTTTCACACTTAAAGCATGGCCCCATATTTCAATTCCGTACGTCAAAATGGGGACAATCGCCCCTTTGTAGATTGTGGCTAATGCGTCAGAATTAAGACCCCAAGTGACTCTGGCAGCCATCGATAGTCCATTTATTATTGAAAATAGTCGTGTTTGTAAGTTAGTAATGTGATAGTTCCATTTCAACTTGTTGTCAATATAAAGTCCTAAGTACTTAATAACATTTTTTCTTGAATAGTTTGTCCATTTAGAGTAATGTCTAATTTAGGTATATTTCGTCTTCTTGTAAATAGTGTGTATGTCGATTTCTCCAAGTTAAACGTAAGTTTGTTTCTGTTCGTCCATTCATTAATTGTGTCTAACGTTAAATTCGCACGTTCTTCTATTTCAGTTAAGTTTTTCCCAACTACTGTAAGTAGAATGTCGTCAGCAAATGCTATAATATAAACTCTCCATAATTAGGTTCCATAGTAGTGGTGAACAAGCTGAACCTTGCGGAGTACCTCTGTCCCTTCAGGGGTTTCTGTTGTGAGTAAACTCTCCATAATTAGGTTCCATAGTAGTGGTGAACAAGCTGAACCTTGTGGAGTACCTCTGTCCCTTCAGGGGTTTCTGTTGTGAGTAAACTCTCCATAATTAGGTTCCATAGTAGTGGTGAACAAGCTGAACCTTGTGGAGTACCTCTGTCCCTTCAGGGGTTTCTGTTGTGAGTAAACTGTCCATAATTAGGTTCCATAGTAGTGGTGAACAAGCTGATCCTTGCGGAGTACCTCTGTCCCTTCAGGGGTTTCTGTTGTGAGTAAACTCTCCATAATAAGGTTCCATAGTAGTGGTGAACAAGCTGATCCTTGCGGAGTACCTCTGTCCCTTCAGGGGTTTCTGTTGTGAGTAAACTGTCCATAATTAGGTTCCATAGTAGTGGTGAACAAGCTGATCCTTGCGGAGTACCTCTATCCCTTCAGGGGTTTCTGTTGTGAGTAAACTCTCCATAATAAGGTTCCATAGTAGTGGTGAACAAGCTGAACCTTGTGGAGTACCTCTGTCCCTTCAGGGGTTTCTGTTGTAAGTAAACTGTTCATAATTAGGTTCCATAGTAGTGGTGAACAAGCTGATCCTTGTGGAGTACCTCTGTTCTGTGATGTATGTACCGTCGTGTTTTGTAGTGTCATGTACACATGTCTATTATGGAGGTAGTCTGTTAGTAATCTGTAAATATTTTGGGGGCATTGATGTTTGTGTAGTGATTCGAATATCGATGGCCACCAAGCATGGTCAAATGCTCCTTTGATGTCCAACGAAATTACCACAATATGTTCGTTTTCTTGCAACTGCAATCTTAATAAATTCACAATTTTATGAAGAGCATCTACAGTACTTGTTTGAGGCGTGAACCCATATCGATTAGGGTGCAATGGTGCATGCTTAATAAGGTGAAAAGAAAGTCTGGGGTTGATAATTTTTTCTAGAACTTTGCCTCCGACTGGAATGATACTTATAGGTCTGTAGTTTTGTCCATTATGTTTAGGTACTGGGATTACTTTAGATATTTTCCATACATCAGGGAAGATTCCACTAATGAAACATGTTTTATACAATGCTATTATAAAATTTGGAAAAATATTGAATACTTGTTGAAATATTTCAACTTTAATTAAATCAAATCCAGCTGCTTTGCGTGGATTTAAGTTATCAATTAAGTTTTTTATCTCTATATCTGCTAAAGTACTGTCGTCCTGAGTATTGGGTAGTTGATTACTGTTTCGTCTCATGGTGATGTGTATGTCAGTGTCGTTAGTAGGGTCGTCACTTATGAAGAAGTTGTTCATTAAATGTTGTAGTGTTTCCTCAGTGTCTGTCGTGAAAGTTCCGTCACTTTTCTGTATTGTACGTAGTTGTAAATCAGTCCTTAATTTTCCAGTTGAGTGTTTATATATCCATGTCCAAGGATTAGTTTTGTCTATGTTATTGCAGTACGTTTTCCATGAATTTAATTTTTCCCTCTTTATTGTTTTAGTGTAAGTAGATTTTATTTGTAAGTAAGCATTTTTCCGAGTTAGTCTTAAATCCTGATTGTTTTTTTTACGTTGGAATTGTCGTCTTCATAAAACCCTTAAAAATAAATTAAATAAGATCATTTAGTTCATAAAACATATTCTATTTTGGGTGTAATAGCGTTTAATAGGGCTAAAACTCTTCCAACATCTAAATTGTTAGTATTCCATACCCCGGAAATGGTCTCAGCCCCCCCCCCCGAAATTTTCCCAGTCCCCTGCGAAATTATTTTCTATATACGCCCATGGTTTCCTATGATGTTTCTGTCCAGGTAGCCACACCATTACAATGTTTAGATTATGACTAATATGGCTTGCTAATTACCTAATATATTTTGTAGGTGTTGTTATAAATTTCTATGTCCTTTAAGTGTTTGATTATTGTATCAATGTGGTGGCTGTCATCTCCGAGTAGTTCAATATCAAAAGGTTTTATTTCATTTGGTAAAATCAATTCAGTTGTACTGTTTGTTGTCATATAAAAGTTGACAACTCTATCAATTCAGTTGTACTGTTTGTTGTCATATAAAAGTTGACAACTCTATCAATTCAGTTGTACTGTTTGTTGTCATTTAAAAGTTGACAACTCTATCAATTCAGTTGTACTGTTTGTTGTCATATAAAAGATGACAGCTCTATCAATTCAGTTGTACTGTTTGTTGTCATATAAAAGTTGACAACTCTATCAATTCAGTTGTACTGTTTGTTGTCATATAAAAGTTGACAACTCTATTAATTCAGTTGTACTGTTTGTTGTCATATAAAAGTTGACAACTCTATCAATTCAGTTGTACTGTTTGTTGTCATATAAAAGTTGACAACTCTATCAATTCAGTTGTACTGTTTGTTGTCATATAAAAGTTGACAACTCTATCAATTCAGTTGTACTGTTTGTTGTCATATAAAAGTTGACAACTCTATCAATTCAGTTGTACTGTTTGTTGTCATTTAAAAGCTGACAACTCTATCAATTCAGTTGTACTGTTTGTTGTCATATAAAAGATGACAGCTCTATCAATTCAGTTGTACTGTTTGTTGTCATATAAAAGATGACAGCTCTATCAATTCAGTTGTACTGTTTGTTGTCATATAAAAGTTGACCACTCTATCAATTCATTTGTACAGTTTGTTGTCATTTAAAAGTTGACAACTCTATCAATTCAGTTGTACTGTTTGTTGTCATATAAAAGTTGACAACTCTATCAATTCAGTTGTACTGTTTGTTGTCATATAAAAGTTGACAACTCTATCAATTCAGTTGTACTGTTTGTTGTCATATAAAAGTTGACAACTCTATCAATTCAGTTGTACTGTTTGTTGTCATATAAAAGTTGACAACTCTATCAATTCAGTTGTACTGTTCGTTGTCATATAAAAGTTGAAAACTCTATCAATTCAGTTGTACTGTTTGTTGTCATATAAAAGTTGACAACTCTATCAATTCAGTTGTACTGTTTGTTGTCATATAAAAGTTGACAACTCTATCAATTCAGTTGTACTGTTTGTTGTCATATAAAAGTTGACAACTCTATCAATTCATTTGTACAGTTTGTTGTCATTTAAAAGCTGACAACTCTATCAATTCAGTTGTACTGTTTGTTGTCATTTAAAAGTTGACAACTCTATCAATTCAGTTGTACTGTTTGTTGTCATATAAAAGATGACAGCTCTATCAATTCAGTTGTACTGTTTGTTGTCATATAAAAGTTGACAACTCTATCAATTCAGTTGTACTGTTTGTTGTCATATAAAAGTTGACAACTCTATCAATTATTGTGATGAAATCAGTAATTGCTGTATAAATGTATATATTAGTTTGTTGAATATTCTTATGGAGTTTGACCTACAGAAAACGCGTCATCTTGGTGGGTTTTCATATCTTTCTGGCGGTATTTGGAAAGGTAAAACAAAAACTCCTAATGTTTTGAGATGGTGATATTGACGGTGTACACAAAAAATGTGTTATATTTTTCCAGTAAATTGGCTACCGTTTCCAAGTAAGTCGGCCTATTTATCGTTTATGACAAAGTATTGTCTAATTCTGTATTCAGTTAGTAAGTGTTCTGTAGTAAGCTTGCATTGGGGGAACAGTTATATAATGTTTCAGGGAGTGTCGGGTAAAAAAAATATAAGTCTCTATAATAAAAAATAAATAATTCCTATAGAAATAAATATATAAATTTACAGTCCACTGCCAGAAGTCCATACCCAAACAGTCACCACGTTGTTGCACTACTCAACTGGGCTAGGTAACTTTCGGGTTACCTCAAAGTCGCGGGAACAAAAATTTAAATGTTAATTAATAAATTATTTCGGCATCGGCAACCACAAGGTAACCTTCCCGATGTTGACAGTCGGGTTATGTTTGTGGTGTATCAATCAGTGTTGGGCAAAAATTATTCAGAATGATGAATTATGATTAATGAATAAATGTATTATTTCATTCATGAATGAAGAATAATTACTTTTATTCATTATTCGTTATTCTGTGAATGAAGTTTATGTTTTATTACAAATTATTCGAATGATCAATCTGAATAAACATGTTTTAGTGAATAATGATGGATTTATTATAATGTTGGCAGCCAGAAATATGTATATATATGTGTGTGTTTGAGTAGGATTATTCAGTAGACCAACTAGAAATAAATAATAACGAATGATGAATAATGAATGATGAATAATGAATAACGAATAATTCTGTGAATAATTTATGATGTACTGCGTGAATAAGATAATTCAGTGAATTATTCATCATTCACTAAAAATTTATTCGAATGATCATTCGAATGGCACAATCTGAGGCGACAAGTTCTTCCCTTATTTTGTCCCTTTTAGTTGATGCAATTCACGTATTGTGCTTTCAAATTCCTTTAGTTAGCATACAAAAATTTTCTCATTCAAAAATGGCACCAAAGGGGGCCGCAATCGTCCTTTAAAGCCGCAATCGTCCTTTGAAGCCGCAATCGTCCTGAGATGCCGCAATCGTCCTGAGTAGCCGCAATCGTCCTGAGAAGCGGCAGTCGTCCTGAGAAGCCGCAGTCGCCCTGAGATGCAGCAATCGTCCTGAGAAGCCGCAATCGTCCTGAGAAGCGGCAGTCGTCCTGAGAAGCCGCAGTCGCCCTGAGATGCAGCAATCGTCCTGAGAAGCCGCAATCGTCCTGAGATGCAGCAATCGTCCTGAGAAGCCGCAATCGTCCTGAGTAGCCGCAATCGTCCTGAGATGCAGCAATCGTCCTGAGAAGCCGCAATCGTCCTGAGATGCAGCAATCGTCCTGAGAAGCCGCAATCGTCCTGAGATGCCGCAATCGTCCTGAGTAGCCGCAATCGTCCTGAGAAGCGGCAGTCGTCCTGAGAAGCCGCAGTCGTCCTGAGAAGCAGCATGAACCTTCTTGTTCAAACCCTCTCATAGATGTGACTGGCCTAAATGTGCATTTTATTGGACGATGGGAGCCAATGAAACTCTTAAACACACACACAAAAAATGAGGAAAACTAGTCCAATTTCATGAGATTTAAATATTAAAAAATATAGTAAAGGAATAAATATAAGTTCTCACGATAAAATTGTTAGTTTTGCTCTTTTGAATGGGTTTATGTATTTGTTTACCTAAAGTTTTAACTGTTTGATTCTCATTTTAATTGCATGTAACAGTAAAACGAGCATTTGACAACAAGGTAAGACACACACATTCTTTTTGTGATTCATAACTGGATCACAGCATATAACTGAATTCGAAATGTACAGAAACTACGATATGACTTTCCACTATCAAAATTAGGTACCTAATATTGAATAATCTGAAATTAATGTCAAATGTCCTTGTAATATAATAGGTTATAGTTTTATTGGTTGTAATAAATGTGTTGAGTTACTTTGAGCTCAGAAAAACTTTAAATTTACATTTTACGAAGTTGACATTTTAAGTGAACCTTTCCTAAGAAAAACATTTTTTTTTTTCATAACCGCCAAAAACACAATTTTTATTTTTTGAACATAACTAGAACATTGTTTTATCATTCTAGAAAAACATTATGATGCATGTGGTAATTGTAATTTCTGAGGTATGACCTACTGAACCTACCTAATGAAAAAGTATAAAAAATAACTTTGCGCGATTATTGGCATGACACTATTGCCTATAGTATCACTATTATAGCTTATTTTGATAGAGAAAAGCATTAGCTTTAATTTGATACCAAGAACAGCCGGATTTGTTGAAAAAAAAGTAAAACACAAATGTTTTTCAAAACTGTTATCAGAAAGGCAGTAACCAAAATCATGCAAAAAACAAGAATTTCAAAAAATTCCCCCTGGTTCAATTTTTGATAAAAAAAAATCGAAAAAATTAATTTGAGATTATCTCATACATCTCTATTCATGAAAAAATTTTGAAAAATATCTGAGACATGACGGCACTGGTCGTTTTGACATGAAATGACCCTTCTCTCTTCGAGATTTTATTTTATATTTTTCAATATAATATTTTATATTTTTCAATATAATATTTTATATTTTTCAATATAATATTTTATATTTTTCAATATAATATTTTATATTTTTCAATATAATATTTTATATTTTTCAATATAATATTTTATATTTTTCAATATAATATTTTATATTTTTCAATATAATATTTTTGAAAGATCAAAACCTACCAATAACTGCTACTACTCATTTACTAATAGCAATATAGATATAAACGCAACCGCGCTAAGATGACGCAGTTCCTGCGAGTTGGACTTTTATTTATTAAATTGACTTAACAACATGTTCTTAAGGTGGATTTTTCGATCCATATAATGGTATAGGGCACTATGCCCTGTTTCAATAAATAAAGAAGATAAGACAGTGAAAAATAAAATCATTTCCGTTTTCATTAGAAGTAAAAGACACCATGCGGAGGACTGGGTTTTTTTAAGTTCTCACGATAAAATTGATAAACATCGTTGAAAACACCGAACTGAGGCCAAAAACATTAATTATTTCCAAGGAAGAGTTAATTGGTAGTTTTGTCTTGATGGATGTGCTTCCACATATATCCATTACTCATCTTCTGACCCTTCTGGAAACCGTTAATTAAAAATTCTTCAAAAATACATATATCATCAAAGCCTAAACTTAATTAATATCACTTTTTTTCATTATAGCGTATAAAAGCATTACTAACTTTACTAATTTTAGAGAAAAAAAAATAACAGTTAAAAATAGTATTCCAAGACAAAACTTGCTTAGATATAGTCTTTCTAAACTAAAATTGTTTAATAGCTATGACATATAACTACTTTTTTGCTAAAACTACCTTATTGTTAGTATGTTAATCCTTAAACTAATAAATCAGTTAGTTTTTTTAGAAAAATTTAAATAAATATTTAGTGAATATAGGAAAAGGTTTCATTTGATTCCCAAAGTAGAATTACCCATACAAAGTTTACATGGAACTTATTTGTTTTTTTTTACCCCAATTGTGCGTGAGCGGTTTCAATCATGGTCGCGAAGAACAAGGGGGGGAGGCTTTTAGTCGGTTGGAGTCCGACACTACCTGGTTATTCTCGCCAGGTGTCCATGAAGGATTTTCCTCCCACAAAAAAAAAAGAAGATATTTAATATATATATATATATATATATTATTTCCCACGTATTTCTGACCTTTATTTACGTACATTTATTTATTTTTTATATATGGCGCAGGTCAAAAGAATAGTTCTCGATTTTCTATGTACTATTTTATTGTTGGCACGCCCTACATGTTTCGTGACTTTTAGCCACCTCCTCAGGGGCCATTACATCCTAAAAATTGTTAACAAATATTTAATGAAACATTTTTCTATTTTCGTAAATCCAATAATTCCTTGTCATTAATATATTACAATGGAATATGTACAGTGGGGTATGTACAATAGAATATTTTTATTATATTTTAACAATAGATTTAGGGTTAGGATTTAGTATAGGAAATGTAATGTTATTCTGTTTATTATATATTAATGGCAAGGAATTATTGGATTTAAAAAAATGAAAAATGTTTTATTAAATATTTGTTAAAACTTTTTAGGATGTAATGGCCCCTGAGGAGGTGGCATAAATGCCACGAAACATGTAGGGCGTGCCAACAATAAAATAGTACATAGAAAATGGAGTACTATTCTTTTGACCTGTGCCATATATAAAATATATATATATATATATATATATATATATATATATATATATATATATACCAGAGGGTGAAACAAAATTCAGTCTTCCCACAAATTTATCCCACAAAAATTTGTGGGAAGACTGAATTTTGTTTCACCCTCTGGAATTAAGCAACCCCACTACCGGAAAACATCAATAAAAAATATATATATATATATATATACATTCACAAATTTGAACCACCGTTATTAATAAACGGTTTTTCTCTATATGGAGGAAGGCAGGAAATGGGCTAAATACGTTAGACTGATGAAACTAGAATATCGTCAGGAAACCACATAACATTAAGAGTGTAACATAAGTAAACTGACAAGAGAAAATAACATGTAGATGAGATAAGGGTTGGGCTTAGGACTATACCTTGGGGAACGCCAGGAGGACTTGTTCTGCTGGAGATATCGTAATCAGCATGGAAATTAGATTTCTGCTTGGAAGAGAAACAGAACGTCTGCTAGAATCTTGAGCTACATATTTGCTTTAGAGAAGGTTTTTTTTTTTTTCAGAAATATGTAAATAGGTTGTTTTAGATTAAATCTTATAAGAGAACAAAATAATTATTTTTAAGTAAATTCTATTCAACAGAATAAACTCAGAGTCTCCCAGATTTCCGGTACAGGTAGAGTTGGGTTGGGTTGGTAGTTTAAGGCAGAAAACTGCTTGGCCATCTCTGCCCTTGTTGTGTTTAATTGTGCAAGATTAATGTTAGGATGGAGAGTGTTTTCAGTATTGTGTGTTTGAGATAGAGTTGTGTTACTAAAGTTGTATTTGTGAGAATCTAACTTTGGAAAAAAAGAGAAATTATTGTTGTTACAAAACTGCATGGATATAAGAACCAGATTCATACACTTATAAATATATTTGTACTTATATAAATATAGTATACATATATATGTATAGGGCATAGTTTCCTCCGAAGGAAAGTAGCCATTGAGGTTGCACTCATGACGGAATGTTTGAAAAATTTCTTCGTATCTTTATCGATCCTACATAGTAGACACCGAAAATGACCCCAGTTAAAATTTATATATATATATATATATATATATATATATATATATATATAGTTATATGTGTGTCCGTTAACACGATACAGGCCAGAGTTTTTGTTTTTTCGCCACGAAACAAAAACTCTGAACGAGTTCGTTAACCAACAAAATCGGTCCATCCGGAGAGGGGTACTCCGGTGCCAAAGTAGTTATTTGTCAAGACCAGCCGTAATTTTTGTTATATTTCAACGAAACTCGGTATGCGTTGTTGTCAACGGAAGAGAAAAATAAGTTGTAAAAATAAACTAAATGGGTTGACTAGAAGGGGGGTTTACTCCGGAAAGAAATTACTAATTTCCTTATACCGGTCGTAATTTCTGTTGTATTGTTACGAAACTCTATATACGTCCTGGCTATAATATAAGAAAGAAGTGTTGTGGAAATGAACTAAATCGGTCTACTGGAAGGGGGGGGGATGTTACTTTGTACTATGTTTGAATTGAATTTTCCCGCCAAACATGGGTTCGCGAAACTCATCAAGATCAATAGATGAATATGTTACGCTTTGTGTATTTATTACGTAGTGTAGTTCCACGCATACACAAAACTATTGAAGGAAATTAATTACAAAATTAATAATTGAAACAGCTGCTCATAAAAGCAAAAGAGCAGAACAATTTATGTTTTTATTTTATTTATCTATATAGGTTATTTTAAGCGAATTATTCAGGAATGCACTCGACACTACCCAATTCTGAGGAAAGTGCTTAGCTATGCAGCTCCTGCGTGACGGACTTTGTGATAATGTATTTATTTATCTACATGTGTTATGTATCGTACCGTAAAATGGGATCACATTAGTAAAGTGTAGTGAAATTGGGACGAACATATACTGCTATTTTATGTTCATTTGGTAAAATTGAAGTTTCACGCCCTCAAAACCGATTTCTCTAACACTTTTCACAACAATGTATTTTGATGCACTAAACACGAATACGTTAAAAAAAAAAAACCTTCGCTTTTAACTAGGAAAGAAGTCATTAAGCACTATAGTTCCCTGTTAGGAAGGTTATAAATCTAGGCGTCAAGAGCGTATTTTTAAACACGCGCATGCGCAGATATGTAACATTGGGAAACAGAACTCTCATTTGAAATATTCATAAACCATTTATTCAAAAATATTGTTAATTTTAAGGGCATCCTCACCCGTCGGCACCTGTCGCTTAAGGGCATACGTGCTATGCGTTTCCGCTCGCTCAAGAAGATAACAGAACACCAGTCAATCCAACTCGCTAAAATTAATAGAATTCTATTAATTTTAGCGAGTTGGATTGACTGGGGTTTTGTCATCTTCTTGAGCGAGCGTAGCTAGCGGAAACGCATAGCATGTATGCCTTAAAGTCGTCATTTACGCCTTAAAGTCATGTATGCCATAAAGTCGTCACAAATTTAGTTGTTTACATCCCACACAATACACTCATTTATCTCCAATAGATCCTTCTTTGTTTCAATAAAGTCATATACCTCTAATAAACAACCAATTCCTGCCGGCGTTCCTCAAGGTTCCTGTCTTAGCCCCACCCTCTTCAATATATACATCAACGACATACCTCAATCTAAAGACACAAATCTCTCTCTGTTTGCCGACGATATAGCCATATACACTAGCTCATTCAGGATAGACACCATAACAAACAGACTACAAAATACCTACAAGAAAATCGACAAATTCTGCAAAAAATGGAAAATTAAAATTAATCTCGCTAAAACAGACGCCATTATCTTCACAAAAAGACGCCCAAATATCCCAAGCAAACTCTATCTTGTAAACCACAGTATTTCATGGGCAGAGCACATTAAGTATTTAGGAGTGACTTTAGATAGAGGCCTAAAATTCACAAAACACATAAACAATAAAACCGAAGCTGCTAAAAATCTACTATATAAAATTTATCCTTATTTTAATAGAAATTCAAAACTCAACCCGCAAAATAAAATGATTATCTACAAGAGTGTGATCCGCCCAGTCCTTTGTTATGCCTGCCCAGTATGGAGCTGCACATCGACTGCAAACTACAAAAAACTACAAATTATACAAAACTGCTGCCTCCGAATAATCAACAATTATCCAAGATACACAAAGATCACACACATGCAGGAAGAACTAGAAATAGCTACAATAACAGACTACATATACAAACTTACTGACAAGTTTTTTGGACAAGTAACACATTCCATTAATCCACACATAGCAAACATAGGTGACTACGACAAAACATCACTAACTAGATACGTACACAGACGAACTAAACACATTTTACTTGACAGGCACAATGTAATGTAATTCAACTTAGTATTTAAAATGTTCTGGGTTTTTTTTTAAATTTTTCCCAAAAAATTACATAACTATAAAAATCAAATAATTTGCTATAAATTAGCAAGAACATGTTTATTGTACATGTTATAAACACTTATGTATGATACTATGTAAATATTGTAAATAAAGCTTTATATTATATAGTTGTTTACATTAGCTCTCATAACCCGCATAACAGTGAACTTTAGTGCTTAATAACTTCTTTCCTAGTTAAATGCGAAGGTTTTTTTTAACGTATTCGTGTTTAGTGCATCAAAATACGTTATTGTACAAAATTTGAAAGAAATCGGCTTTGAGGGCGTGAAACTTCACTTTTACCGTTCATTTTCCCAAAGGTGCGAACTGATAAATATATTTATCTGCTTGCTCTCAGACAAATATCCTAGCAGCATAGGTTTGTATCGCTTTCTCCACACTGTACTATTTTGACGCCATTTTACTGTACAGGATAAACACACTAAGGTAAGTCTTCTGCCATTATATATATCTGTACCTTGGAGGTAAAGGACACCATGTCACATTTTTGTATTCGTCCAGGAGAGCCAATTTTCCATAACCTAGAACAATTAAATTTGTTTTCTTCGTTACTTATAGAAACAGTTTAAAGACAATGTTCCGTAGCGCGCACTACGGAAAGGACCTACTCACCCTTGAAGAAGTCAAGCAGATTCTCAACGGAAACAACTGGGACACCTTATATAAATATTTAAGTAATATATGGAAATACCGACAATTTTTAATTCTTCAATTTAATTATTGATTTATATTTCATAAGTTGTTTATTTTATTTTATATTTAATTTATTTTATTTTTGTTTTCTCTCTGTCTATTTTATTATAACTGTATTTATTAATTATTATTTCATTTTATGTTTAATTATTTATTTTAATTTTTGTTTTTCTTCTTTTATCAAGCCTTCTTTAGAGGTATCCATAACTTTCAAAATGTATATTGTTATTTTATGAAATTAAGTTATGTATATAGGTATGCACTCTGGCTGATGGACAATGTCCAAGCCTAAGTAAATTGTTTTATTATTATTTTTTTGTATTTGTATATATGTATGAATGTATGAAATAATAAATACATTCATTCATTCAAGACAATGTTTCACATTATTATTGGCATTCATATGTAATTGGAAGTATTGATCATAGGCAAACAAAACCTGGTCCAAATATTTAGTCGTTTACCTCTAATGAAAACGGGCATGATTATTTTTATAACATAAATATGCTTTAGCGGTCACTAAACTGGAAAAAACCGTTAAAAAAGTGTCACAAAAAAGTGTCCGCTGGCGTTCGCGCATATGCAGTGGCGTTCACGCATGCGCAGTGGCCATGTACGAAAAAGAAGACTGTATGTGTCGTAACAAAGTTTCCGCTGGCGTTCACGCATTCGCAGTAGCGTTCGCGCATACACAATAGCGTTCACGCATGCGCAGTGGCGTTTACGAATGCGCAGTGGCCATGTACTAAAAAAAGTCCGACTCGCAGGAACTGCATCATCTTAGCGCGGTTCCGTTCATATCCCTAGTGTCATTTGAAAAGCTTAGAAAAGAAATAAACTTTTTTTTTATATATATCTCGTGAAAATTGTCGAAATCCTCTCGAACATCTCGAATAAAAGTGATGTTAAGGCGTCAGGGACACCGACAGTAGTTAACTTATACACATAAGCGGAAATTACACAATCCGGCTCTAATTCTAAAGCAAAATCTATAAATCAATACAAAATATGCCTAATAAAGCCTTTCTAGTGGATACAGAAGGATCAAGAAGAAGTACAAGAAAGATTGAGTAGAATACCATGCCTAATATAGCCCATATAGAATAATATGCCGAATAAAGCCTATCTAGTAGATAAAGAAGGACAAATAACAAGTCTTGACGAATAACAAGTCAAGATATAGAATAATATACCTAATTAAGTCTAAGGAGTAGATACAAATGGACCAAAAACAAATCTTGAGAAAGCTTGTTTTTTTTCTAATTAAATACTTTTTATCAATATTTAGTATATAACCTGCGTGGAAAACTATTGATTGCTAATTGATGAATCGGGTTACAACTAAGTAATCTTTATGAATATTTAGTATATAACCTATGTATGGAACTGTGTTATTTCCAGAACTTGTATTGTAGAATAGAACTTGTATGAAATTTAATCAGCTTTCATTTGTTATAGAATATTCATGTCGCTAGGACGCATGGTTTCCGAGATATTAGTGAAAACCAGAAAAATGGGACCTTGTAAACCCCCCTCCCCCCCCGGCTCAAAGGCGACGGGTGAGGACTTTTGATATGTTGACCACCTAACTAGCCGAAACAAAGTTATGAAGTTAAAAATTGTGTTCCAAATATTTCCACCTATAACTCTTAGTTTCCTAGGCTGTTAATCGCTAGACTTCAGACTTCACGATGAACACTGAAATTATTTTTACGTTTGAAGGAAAATACATAAAATAGCAAAGTAATATATATTATTGGAAGGAATGCAATACTCTACAGCCCTATAACCGTTATCTATTATTTTGGTACATCGTCGAAGAGTTATCCGGTCAAAACGGGGAAAAAATCTGCGGCAAAAGTGTTTTCCCCAATATGACAGACTATCAAGAGCGGATATTTCGAAAACTAAAGATATCTCGAAAAACTTTATAGAATAGAACTTGTATGAAATTTAATCACCTTTCATTTGTTATAGAATAGTCATGTCGCTAGGACGCAGGGTTTCCGAGATATTAGTGACCACCCGAAAAATGGGACCTTCTAAACCCCCCCTCCCCACCCCCCGGCTCTAAGGTTAAGGGTAAGGACTTTTGATAGGTTCACCTCCTATCCAGCCCAAACAAAGTTACGAAGTCAAAAATTGTGTTCCAAACATTTCTACCTATAGCTGTTTTCAAGCATTCGTTGCCTGGACTGCGTAGCTAGGCTTTGTATTTGTGTCGGCAGATACCTGGGGTATATTTTTTTTTTTTTTTTTTTTTTATTTTTTTTTTTTTTTGTGTTAACGCTTTATAGCGATGTACACCTTACATTTTTTATATATATATTACATTGTTTTCTGCATGTTAACATTGAGTATATATTCTTACATTATATTATATTACATTATTGTCTATATATTTATATCGTTTATACATTATTACATTATATTAAATTACATAATTGTTTATGCTTACATTATTTATATATTACTACATTATATTACGTTATTGTCTATATATGTACATTCTATATAACTAAGGCCTAATGCAATTATTACTACAATTATACAATAAATACTATATACATACACAGTTATGTTAATTAGTGCATATATACAATCCTAGGAATTTCAATTCTACGTATAAATGTAATTATACAGCCAACTGGTTTAATTCAAGGTTAGTTGTGCATCATCAAAGCAATGCCGATTCAAAAAGTTAAGCTGGATTTAGAAATGGTGCAATCAGTTGGAAAAAAAAAAAAAAAAAAAAAAAAAAAAAAAAAAAAAAAAAAAAAAAAAAAAAAAAAAAAAAAAAAAAAAAAAAGAAAAGAGCTTCTTTTGGAAGAGCTGTTTGGTCCACCTTAATGTTCTTTCTATTTTATTTTATATTTTGTCAAATATGTTGGTGTCTTTTAGGTGTGAGAGTATCTTGTCAATATGAGGGCTGCCATCTCCAAGGAGTTCTGTCATGTCGTGAGGAATGTCCAAATTAAGTCGTGACTGACAGTCTGTTAAGATATGTTGTACGGTTAGGTCACTGTTACATATTGTACAGGTTGGTTTTTCAGTTTTGGTCATCAGGTATTCATGAGTTAGCCGAGTGTGTCCGATCCTCAATCTTGCAAGTACAACTTCTTCACGACGATTGTCCCGGTTGGATGATTCCCAATTTAGAATGTAATGTTTGATATTTCTTAATTTATTGTCGGTTTTGTGAGTCCATTCCTGTTTCCATTTTTCGAGTATTGTATGTCGAGTTTGTCTAATAACGTTCTTATAGTAGAGTTCAGTCTGTGTGTATGTTTGTTTTTCTGTAATATCCTTGGCGTGTCTGTCAGCAGTGTCACTCTGTCCAAGGTTTTTGTGTCCTGGCAGCCAAAACAGTGTAACGTGTTTGCCTCTTGTTTGTAAGTCTTGTATTTTGTCTTGTATTTCAGTGCATATGGGATGTGTAGCGTAGATGTTCTGAAGATCCTGCAGTGATCCCAATGAGTCGCTGCAAATGATAACATGCGTTTTCTGGGTTGGTGGGATGTTCTTCAGAGCTAAAAGGATGGCATTTAATTCCGCATCTAAGATGCTTAAATAAGGCGGGAGCTTCTCGGCATATACATTTCTCTCTATGACAGCTGCACACCCAACTCCATTTTGTGTTTTTGATCCGTCTGTATATATTGTAAGACAGTCTGAGTGTTTGTTCAGGTACTCTGTGAAGTAATGTGTATATTGGAGTGTCGATAGTGGGTCTGATTTTTTGTACTTTGTAAGTGTAAGGTCTATATTGAAGTTTCGTGTCGTCCAGGGTGCAGTCGATGCGAGTTTGTGTCTACTGATGTTCCAAGAACCTAGGCCAAACAGCTCTTCTGTTTGACGAAATCTTACAACAAAGGGTTGGACATGTCTGGGTCTTTGCTCATATTTTCCCGTAAAATGGTTCACCATTATGTTAGTAATACAAGATTGGACAGGGTGAGATTTAAGTTTGTAGATATAAGAAGCTGATAATAACGCTCTCCTATAAGATAGAGGGGGCTCCACTGCCTCTGCGTACAGACTTTCGACTGGACTAGACCGGAAAGCTCCTAGTGCTAAGCGCAATCCAGTATTGTGTATTGTGTTCAGCATATTTAGTGTAGTGGGCTTGGCAGACGAGTAAGCCACGCATCCATAGTCCAGGAGGGATCTGGTATAACTTCGGTAGACACGTAGCAATACTTGTCTGTCGGCACCCCATCTTGTGTTACTCAGGACTCTCATAAGATTTAGAGATCTTCTACTTCTTATGAGGAGTTCTTTGAGATGAGGCACCCACGTGAGACGTTTATCGAAGTGTAGTCCTAAAAATTTAATAACATTTGTTTGGGGTATTTGAGTGTTGTACAGTTTTAGTTGATAGTCTGTGTTGTATTTCTTCCTCGTAAATAATATTGCTTTTGTTTTTTGTGTGGAGAATGTCAGTCCTGTCAAGTCAGTCCACTGTTCTAGAGAGTTAATAGCTTCTTGTATTTTATTCTGTGCATTTTCTGTGGTGTTTGAACTGTGAACTATTAGTAGATCATCAACATAAAGAAAGTACTGCACATCGGGAGGTATGTGATCTTTTACTGAGTCCATAGCAATAAGAAATAGAGTTGTACTGAGAACGCTGCCTTGAGGAACACCCATTTCTTGCTTAAAGACATCTGAGAGACAAGTTCCATTTCTGACTCTGAACGTTCTGTTCGAAAGGAGGGCACTGATGAATTTGAGCGACTTCCCACGAACACCCCATTCATAGAGTTTAGAAATAATTACTCTTTGCCAGACTGTGTCGAATGCTTTGTTTATATCGAAAGATACAGCGAGTGTGACCTTTTTGTTTATGAGCGAATCTGTGATTAATGACTCTAATCGGATTATATGGTCAAGTGTTGAGTGTCTCTCTCTGAAACCACATTGATATACTGAGAGGCGATTCCCAGATTCAAGATACCACATTAACCTTTTATTCAACATTTTTTCGAGTATCTTGCAGACACAGCTGGTAAGAGAGATTGGTCTATAGCTTGTCACGTCGGATTTATCTTTATTAGGCTTCAATATTGGAATAACGATGCTTTCACACCAAGGTTCAGGGATATTTCCCGAGTCATAAACTGAATTCATAAGCCGTAGTAGTTTTATGAGACAATTGTGTGGGAGGTGTTTTATCATACTGTAGGTAATAAGATCCTGTCCGGGTGAGCTATCTTTTGTGTTGGAAAGTGCGTAATTGAGTTCGTCGATAGTGAATGGTTCGTCTAAGTAGTTTGATTCTCTGATTGTGCTCGAAAATGGTAATTCATTCTGTGCCATGAGGTTATCGTATGTATGGTTATTTTCAGGGGGTTTTGAGATATTGCTGAAATGTTCAGCTAATGTATTTGTTACGTCTTGTCGGTTGGTCAGAATCGAGTCATGTATTTTTAGTCCACTTATAGGTGTACGGTATTTTCTGTGGGTGATTTTTTTAAGGTTGTTCCATAGGTCAGTTTGTGGCGTGTGTCTGTTAATTGTAGTAAGAAAGTCAATCCAGCATTGCTTTTTGCTCTCTGTGACTACGCGACGGCAGACGGCTTTGGCTTTTTTAAATTTAATTAAGAATTCAGTGGTCGGGTTTCTCCTGAATTTGTTGAGAGCGATACGTTTTTCCTTGACTGCCTGCTTGCATTTTTCATTCCACCAAGGGACGGGGAGGTGTTTTTGTACTGTCCTGGTTTTTGGAATTGATACTTGGGCCGCTGATATTACTAGTTTGTTAAAGTCAGAGATTGTGTTAATGTTTAGTTTGTTCATTTCGTTGGTAATATACTGTTGATATTTCGTCCAGTCAGCTTTCTTTGTAACGAATCTTGTAGGGACTTGGAATGCCTCAGAGTTGCTTTCAACATCAATAGCAATAGGAAAGTGATCGCTATTATAGAGATCGTTTTTTACTTTCCATTTGAATCGCATAATGATGTCTGGTGAACATGTAGTGACATCGATGTTAGATAGTGTTCCTGTTCGTGCACATAGATGTGTGGGGGAATTATTGTTGAGGGGGATTAAGTCGTTCAGGTCGAGTATGTTTTCTAAAATTCTTCCTCTTGTATTTGTCGTGTTTGAGTGCCATAAAGTGCTTATTGCGTTTAAATCACCAAGAAACATTAGTGGTCGAGGGAGTTGTGTCAGTAAGTCATGTAGGTCGGTTTGGTCAAGCCTATCGCTTGGTGGAAGATAAATATTGCAGATATTCATGCGGAAGGGAGCGTACACTGTACAAGCTACTGCTTGCAATGTAGTTCTGATTTGGAGGGGTTCACTGTACACCGTATCTTTTACGAATATAGCCACTCCTCCAGAGGCTTTACCTCCCAATGTATAGTCCTTTCTATATGATGTGAATCCTAATAGGGATGTGTCTTTGGCTGGTGATAAATGAGTTTCCTGGATTGCTAAGATTTGAAATTTTTTTGATCGCACTAGGTGCTTCAAGTCATCTAAGTGTTTTTGTAACCCGTTTATATTCCACTGTAATATCATGGAATTAGCAAATGTCATGTTATATAAGAGGATTTAATATAAACGTGATTTGGGAACAAGTCCTCGTCATAGATAAGATCACACGATAGAGAAAAGAAAGTATAAGAGATCATTGGAAATGGGTTTAAGTTATTGGGAGGTTTTAAGTCCTTAATCAGTGCAGGAGTATTGAAAATTAGGTCGAATGAATATGGAGAAAAGAGAAAAGTCAGTCATTTTTTCCCTTTTTGTGTGCACGATCTTAGTTGTATTTTGTCCTTCCCAACAGGTTGCTTAGACTTACTACTTACATTTTCCGAGTCGGCATCGCTTTGAGGAGATCCAATGATTTCTTGAGCTGGCGTTTTGATTACTTCTTTAGGGAGGCTTGATTCTCGCGGGCTCTTGGTCTTCTTTTCCTTGGAGTAGCCTGGAACTGGAGGATTTGTCACTTCTTCTCCTTCAGTCGGACCTTTTGAGAGTCCTTCACCAGTGCCTTTTTTCGAAATTGGGTTTAAATTTTCATTGAACATTTTTGAGCAGATGATGAACAGTTGCTCTTGGAGGAAGTTAAGTTGTTCTTTAATTGACAGTATGTCTTGTTTTGTCGGCCTGAAATGATCTGTAGTCTTGTTTTCTTCAACAGGTTTTGACGCTTTTGAAGAATAGGAGTTTCGAGGAGGCGTTGCTACTCTTTTCCTAGCTTCTCCATAAGAAAGCCTCTCGTAGACCATCTTACGCAATATCTGGGACTCTCTTGCATAGATACTGCATTTTCTATCATTTGCAGCGTGATTTTCATTGCAGTTACTGCAGTGTACTCTTGAGCATGGACCTTCGTGTTTCTCTTCTGCACAAGTTCTACACATTTCACTCTTCTTGCATCCTCTACTTGTGTGGTTATAACCCCAGCACTTGAAGCAGATAAGAGGAGGGGGTATATATGGTCTTAATGAAATTATTAAGTACCCAATCTTCATTTTTTCTGGTAGGATTTCTTTGTTGAATGTTGCGACGAACATGACTTTTTGAGGGTTCTGTCTAGTTTTGAATCGTCTTATGTGAGTAACACCCTGGTCTTTTAATTCCTGGGTTATACTCTTGTCGGTAAGGCAAACAATCTCATCACATGAGAAGATCCCTCTTGAAAAGTTCAAGGTTTTATGTGGACTTACAGTTATTTCAGATCCAAAAAACGTTTTTTCAGCGCAGATTTTTTTGGCGACGTTATTGTCCGGGCAGGAGATAAGTAAGGAGCCAGATTTTCTCATTATCTTTACATTTATGTTCTTCCCGAAGCCGCATAACCATCTTTCCACCATAAATGGACTAACTTTGTTAAACGAACTATCATTGGAGTCCATTTTTATAATAAGGTGCTTCATGTTTTGAGTCTCAGGCTTTTGACCCTCATTAATGGGTGCAATGTAACTCTTGTTGATGGCGGATGAAGAGTGTTGGTTCATTTTGGTCTTCATTTTTCTATTTCGTGGATTACACTTAGAAGATATAAATCTTTTGGTAGCGCGTATTTAATTCGGATTGAGGTCAACTCGGCTTCTTTAGACCACACACCGAACACTAAAAGCACACCAAAACACACAAAGAGCACTCCGAAAGGAAATAACTTTATACCTGCTTCGGTCCTAAGCTAGCGGCACTTGTCACAAAGGAGAGAGAGCTTTTACGACACGTCCGTACTCCACGAAGGCTGAGACAAGACTCCTCTGGGGTATATTTACAACTCTTGAGGATTAACTCCAAACAGGTAAATTTCCTGCTAGGAGGGTTCAGTCCGCGCACTGAACCGACTCTATTCGCTCGTAGTATCTAACCGTTGTGAAGTTTATTTTTTGGATTTAGGACTTAATATACATTCGTAGACTAAATCATAGCAAGAAGTCTACCTCCGTCGTCGGTTCTTCACTTTGTAGACTCGCTAATGTTACCCAATCTTAGATACATCGTAATTAAAATCCACAGCCAAAATACGACATTTCATCAGAATCCCCTGCTTAATAAAACATATATAGAATAATATGCCAAATAAAGCCTATCTGGTGGATAAAAATAGAGGAAAAACGCCGTTCGTGGTGGTAGACAATCTTACAAGGCATTTCGCTCAGAAATCTCCGAAATATTCTTACTAATTTTACGTATCCTGTTTCATAATCAAATAGATTTATATTCTATAATCAATAAGAAAAACTACTAGCAATAAAAAACTATGGGTAACAGATGAAAATAGGGAATACCAAGAACAATTCTAAAGAACGAAATCAACACCAGTACTGTAATCTAGATATTCATACGGCTTCTTCGAATTCTAACAAACAAAATATTGATTCTAATTATACGTATCCTGTTTACTGACAAATACATTTGACTGCTATAAGAAATTACAAAAATAACGAGCAGTGGAAAAAAAACTGCGGGAAACACACAAATAGATCCGTTTAAATAAACGAAACTAACTAAGTTTTAAGCACTTATGTCTCCTAATGTGACGACCCCATCAAACATTTCTTCAAAACATTTTTTGTAGAGAATTTGGTAAGCTTTCGAACTGTTACATTTCACTTGCCACGATTTCCTAACCCTTTTCGAGATATTAAGGAAAAAATACGAAGGGGGCCTAATAGAGATATTCATACGGGATCTGAGAATCCCAAGATTCCGCAAAAATAAAATATTCTAATTATACGTATCCTGTGTTATTGGCAAATACATTTGGCTACTATAAGCAATTGCAAACAATAGGGAATATGCCCAAGAACTCGGATTAGGAGCCTCGACAGCTTGAAGACATTTGAAGGAAATCGGCAAATCAAAAACTGACATTTCATACGGTACAGCCTGATATATTTCTAACAATGAATTGTTTTTCTTATTTTAATTAATTATTATTATTTTGCCTAATCTGTTTTCTTGTAAAATACATTATCCAACTATAAGCAATTAAAAAATAACAAGGAATAAAAACAGACAAAAAGAACCGTTCGAATAAACGAAATCAATTACTTCAAAGTTTAAGCACTTATTTCTCCGATTGACATCGCTTATTCAAAACTTTCCTCAGAACCTTTTTTTTAGACCATTTAGTAAGCTTTCGAATGGTAACCTTTCGCTTCCCAAGATTTTCACCGTTTTCGAGATAATAATGGAAGTATACGAAGTTCCCACAATTTTCATTATTTCTAGCAACAGAAAATTGGTCTCATTTTTCCTATCCTGTTTTACACACAAATACATTTTCCCAACATAAGAAATTACAAAAATAAAAAGCAATAAAAAACCAAGGGAAAGAGACAAAAATTACAAAAAGAACGACAAAAACCCGTTCATAAGAAAAAAACAGACATATTTGAAGATTTAAGCACTTATTTCTCCGATTGACATAACCTAATCAAAAATAGTTTTATAATCTTTTTTTTGAAAATTTAGTAAGCTTTCAAATAGTTTCTATCTACTTACCACAATTTCCCAACCGAGTTCGAGATATTAATGAAAGTATACAAAGTTCCCAAAACTTTTCATGTCTGTTAATAAAATATTTTATTCTAACCCTTCCTTAACTCCAAACGTAACAAACCTTTCAACATATTAGTTTTAATGAAAGTAGAACATGCAGATAATGTTTCAACTGAATCTCGTGATTCTAAGTACCCAAACCAAAAACGGTATTCAAAAACTATATTTCCAATTTTCTCGAAAACGGTTAAAGCTATCGCCTTGAAAATGGTTTCTTTCGTTTTCCTAGCCCAAGAAGCCTATAAAAGAGTACTTACAAGCTTATGAACTCAAAAACATAAACGTTACGATTTTTTTTGCGCGAATTTCGCCCCAAACGCCATCTTCCAGTGGGCGGATTTTGCTGGTTAACGATCTTGAACTTTCAAATTGGACGACAGATTTTTGTACCAAATTTCATCAAAATCGGACCATCAGGTAAGCCAGAAATCCGCGAATTTCGGAATTCGCCAGAAATTCGGCGAACAGACAAATATATATATATATATAAATAAGTAAATAATAACCACCGTTATTTTCGGTCTCTAGGGGTTCTGAAACGCGAAATTTTCTAGTCGGCACTTCCGGATTGTTTCATGAGATCAAACTTATAAGCGGGGTTCCTCCCTATGGGGGAGGGAGGAACCGCGCTAAAAGAAGACTATATGTCACAAAAGTGTCCGCTGGCATTCGCAGTTGCGTTGGGGCATGCGCAGTGGCGTGGCCATGTACGAAAAATAAGACTGTATTTGTAACAAAAAAAAGTGTCCGCTCGCGTTCGGTCATGCGCAGTGGCCTTGTACGAAAATGAAGACTGTATGTTATAGAGAACATTACATAGGGGTGTCGGATGGACCTAAGCGTTACAACAAAGTGTCACAAGAAGGTGTCAGCTGGCGTTCGCGCATGCGCGGTGGCCATGTACGAAAGAGAAAACTACATGTTATACAGTACATTACATAGGTTTGTCGGGTGGACCTAACGCATATTTATGATTCTGAATTTGAGCAGAAGGCTCTAAACCAAATAATTTTACCTGTCTTATTTTCTTTATTTATAGGAACTGGATATAGTGGATTTTAGTCAATTTAATAACAAACTGGACATGGTGTACTTTACCTCCGAGGTAAAGGTATATACGAATTTGAGCCACCGGTGTCATGAGCTAAGGGGTCTGCAAATTGGACTATTTTCATTGGCCCCTTCGGATTGCGTCAGAAGTTTGACATCAAATTTTCTCCCAATGGAGGTAAGAAGGAAAAGCTCTAAAGACTACGGCAAAATTAATGAATTAATAAACGACCTATTAAACAATTATTACGTGATTTATTTAAGAATTGTCTATATGAATAAGTGGCTAGATTAACTGAATTGAATTCCCCCTAAAGATGAGAGGGTGCCCTATAAAACCGGAGATAGAGAATGTAATGGCTATTAGTGGAGAAGGAAGATTGGCTTTCAGATTCCACGCCCGTTTTTACTCCAAATCCCGCCAAGGAAATTCAAGTCTTATACAGTAGAAATCCTCTTATACATTCAGTGATTATGTGATTTTTAGTGCGGTTATTTCCATACTGCGGGTAATAAATATGTTAACTAAATATAAATCCAACATCAATGGCGATCTACCGGTTCGTATTGATCTCCGAAGTTAAGCATCGTCGAGCGTAGCCAGTACCTGAATGGGTGACCGACCACGTGCTGTTGGCATTATAAAAGGCAGCGTAGACAGCCCGAGCCAACTCTTGATACGCTGTAAACAAAGCAATAGAAAAAAAACTGTCATTATGGTTGATCCCATGACACTTACTCTTTTTTTATAGGCTTGCCCAATAAAACGGGTAAGTGGTTACTATGATATTTATAACTATAATATCAACTATACTACAAATTACAAACAGAATAATAAAACAGTATTTCGAGATACTTAACACCTGTGTGTATAAAGTGATCTCTGACAGACATCAGAGAAATTTCAGTGGAGCATGTTGGCTGCAGTGAGCATCTAGAAGCTCTCTGCTGGCGAAATACTTCCCTGGAATTTCCCTCATATCCGTCAGAAATGTTACACAAACACACAACAGGGGTTAAGAATATATGCGAAGATCCCAAAATTTTTCATGTTTGATAACAAAATATTTTTTTTATAATACTTCCTTAACTTCAAACAAAACCAAAATTAAATATTTTAGTTTGGATGAATGTAAAAGATGTCGAAGAATTTTTAACGCACCCAATTGCTCTAAAACAGGTTTCATTCATTTTCCTTAAGTTAGAAAACATATAAAAAGTGATCCCCTCCAAGGGTATTAAAGCTTAAACGTAGGCGCAACGATTTCATTCGAAGAACCATGTTCTTGTAGACGGATTCTGCTGGTTAACGAAGTCCATCAAGTCAAACAAAATATTTTTGTACAACATTTCATTACCATTAGGGCAATCCCATAACCAAGTTTCTGACACGACAAGTCAACCCATAAAACCTGAATTAATCGGTAAACCGAACTGGTCAGCCGGTATATTTTTCCAACACAATATTACCAAATTTTACGAGAGTAATATATTTAAAATATATGAGACCGTTCTTTAATCATCAGAATCCCTCAAGCATCATTAAGGATTTTAAGTTCATATGATACCTCGTACCTTTTTAATAGGTATTTCCAAAAGAACAAATTCCAAGGGCTTATATTTCCGTGATTGAGAACATTGAAAATATCAGGCTCTACAGTATGAAATGTCAGTTTTGGACTTGCCGATTTCCTTTAAATGTCTTGAAACTGTCGTGGCTCTTACTCCGAGTTTTTTGGCATATTCCCTAGTGCTTTTTGAGGGACAAGCTTCAACCCTTTCTTTCAGGTGGTCATTGTCAAGCTTGGTTCGCTCCTCGTTGTCAAGGTCAACATTTCCACTTAGAAAACTGGAAAACCACCGGTAAACAGTTCGTTCACCGTTCCCTCCCCAAACGCCGTGTTAATGTTCATACACGCCTCAGCAGCGCTATGACCGAGCTTAAATTCATAACGAAAAATAATACGGATTTCCGTTGAAATCATAATTTAAGTTTTATTTTTTTCTCAGAGAATCGTTCCCACAACACAGTACGCAAGTTACTGATTGAATAATAGGAATAAAAGAGCTTTCATTCTATATGAATAACAATGATATTTGTAAATTATGAAATAAAAAAGGGAAAGGATTATATCGCAAAGTAAACAAAACTGACATTTGACATTTCATACGGTACAGCCTGATAATATTTTAACACGTATCGTAGTAAAATCATCCTTCAAGATTCATAAGGGTTGATTTAGAGTTTCTGAGGATATTTCTTAAATTGAATCATTAATAAAATGGTTTCACTATTTAGGGAAAATGTGGAAGTAGATATTTGCTTCAGATATGAAACTATTAACAGTTCTATTTCCAAGTTTTCAAATAGTATTAGGAATTAGGATTGTATTGAAGTGCTTTGACAATGCCATTATTTTTATTTTTTGGAGCCAGAAACGATCTTGGTAAAGAATAAGTTGTACATCTTAGCTTTAGGACTATAGGAAAAGGAGAGATAGAGAACTGAAATGGAGGGTTCAATATTGCTTTCGACATTCCATCACCGAACCATCCAATATTCACGCAAATCGAAATCCTATTTCCCTCAACTTAATCTTAAATTCCATAATATAATAGTTTTATATACATAGTAATGTATCTTATACATTGTTTTAAATTCGAAATAAATAAATAAAAAAAAAAAAATATACATAGTGGAGATGGAGATAGTTAGCCGTTGCAGAGATGCAGACAAGGTATAGTTGGGATTCGGCTAGGAGAAAAAAAACGTCAGACTTTCAGGAAGAAATCTGTATTGGACGTTTCGGCTGCACATTGGCAGCCTTCTTCAGCACTAGAAAATGCCTAGGGGGGAGGGAGGAAGACCTCGAGGACACTTAGGTAACCATGCATGTATGGATGTATCATACATCCAACCAAGTGTCCCCGAGGTCTTCATCCCTCCCCCCTAGGTATTTTCTAGTGCTGAAGAAGGCTGCCAATGTGCAGCCGAAACGTCCAATACAGATTTCTTCCTGAAAGTCTGACGTTTTTTTCTCCTAGCCGAATCCCAACTATACCTTGCCTGAGTTTTATATACAGTGTGTATTGCAAGCTAACGGCAATTCTCCAGGGAGTAAAACTAGGCAAAAAATGGTGTTTAACACCACCAACGATACATTTCTATCCAGGGAGTAAAACTAGGCAAAAAATGGTGTTTAACACCACCAACGATACATTTCTATCTCACTCTGTCGAAGTCATATGCCGTTATAAAGTTTCGTTAAAAAAAGAGTGTTCTTGTTGGGTTTTTTTAGACAATTGTCCCTTTTTGCACACATTTTTCTTCGAAGTGTAATTCCATTTTTGAAATTAAATTTGCTTTAAGGCTAGCGGATAGTGGACGTCTAGCAATTTATGACCACAATGTCTGCCCTTCTTGTGGAACTATCTTCAGCTGTGCAGCTGATGTATGTTTATATATATATATATATATATATATACACATATCAGACTGTACCGTATGAAATATCAGTTTTGTTTACTTTGCGATTTAATCCTTTCCCTTTTTTATTTCTTTATTTACAAACATCATTGTTATTCAAATAGAATTAAAGCTCTTGTATTCCTATTATTAAATCTGTAACTTGCGTACTGTGTTGTGAGAACGATCCTCTGAGAAAAAAATAAATCTTAAATTACGACTTCAGCGGAAATCCGTATTATTTTTCGTTATGAATTTAAGCTCGGTCATAGCACTGCTGAAGCGTGTATGAATATTAACACGGCGTTTGGGGAGGGAACGGTGAATGAACGAACTGTTTACCGGTGGTTTTCCAGGTTTCGATGTGGAAATTTTGTCCTTGACAACGAGGAGCGAGGAAGGCCAGAAAGCAAGCTTGACAATGACCACCTGAAAGAAAGGGTTGAAGCTGGTCCCTCAAAAAGCACTAGGGAATATGCGAAGTAACTCGAAGTAGGAGCCTCGACAGTTTCAAGACATTTGAAGGAAATCGGCAAGTCCAAAACTGACATTTCATACGGTACAGCCTGATATATATGTTTGTATACATATAGTCTTACTTTCCTTCGACTGTAGTGGTTAGCTACAATAATACCTTATACCGAATTATTACAGTATTTTTTTTTTTTTTTTATTGTTTGGAAGGGTGTATTCAACCGCGGGAGGTCATGGGCACCCAACAGAGGAAGGAGTTTCTTAAATCAATGTAAATATACTCTTTAAAGTTGATTATATGGAAAATGAAGAATTGAAATCAGGAAGGGAAAAATAATTTAAAAAAAAAATCTAAAAGCCTTCCACCCACATCGCGGAACGGACACCGTCCGAGCCCAGAACCACCGCGACACCGCTGCACTGCTCTCCTTGTAAAAATGCTTCATGGAAAACTTAATCATGCAAGGCTCTACAGGGAGTTGTGCTCGCCCCCTCCCCCGGGAGAGCGTCCACAATCTCCAGAGCCCGGGACTGTGACAGTCCAGAGAGTACAGCGATGCCACGGCAGGACCGAACCCGGCGGAACCCAGGCCACAGATAGGGAGAGAAGCTACACCTCACCGAAGAGACATTGTAAATATTGCTGTTTCGCATTTACAAAACTAAATTATTTATGAAAGTTAGTATTTTTGCTGGATTCAATTGAGTATTCTATATATAATTTTCTTTACTTGTTGTTTAGAAAAAATATAAGTAAATAAATAATTAGAAAATGAAAATAAATAAATGTGAGGTGAGAAGAACGATCCGAAGTAGAGGAGCAGAGGACAGCCGAGGACCCAGCACTAGCTCTCTCTTGGAGTCTATGTTGAGACTCTTACAGGCATGAGTCGTGGGATGTGCTGGGTTTACACAGCATGGCTTCCTTAGTACCCACCACATCCCACCATGGCTGGGACCGCTCTGGTCAAGAGGCCGATGCAAAGCCCCCGGACGCCACCACACCCCCACCCCGAATCGCTCCTCATTCAAACTAATTTTATATTGAAATCCAAATTACTAAAGCTATAAATTATCGAATAAACCAGTTGATTTTAAGAATTTTATCAATTTTGTTAAATTTGTTGAATCATTGCCTATAATTTCATCAATTGTTGTCCCTAGTTGATTTAATTCTCTTTCCATGGCGTATGATTGGCAGTCTAGAAGAATATGCTTGACTGTTATGATTGTGCCACAAACTTCACACATCGGTGGATCTTCCCTTGACATTAGATATGAGTGAGTAACTTTCGTGTGGCCTATACGAAGACGGGTTATAACAATTTCCTCCCTTCTCGTCCGGCGCACCGATGACCTCCACGATTGGACACTAGATTTAAGTTGCCTCAATTTATTATCAGTGATTGTAAACCATTTCTTTTCCCATGGTTCCCATGTCTTCCGTTTTACGGATAAGGCAAAATCATTGAATGTGATAGTTCGAACACGAGTCCCTTCTCTAATGGCTCTTTTCGCTAAACAATCAACTTCCTCGTTTTCCTTTATACCGGAGTGGCTGGGAATCCAGCAGAATGTGACTTCGCAGTTATTTTTAATGAGGGACACAAGAGAAGTGAATATATCTACAATTACTGGGTGCTTAGAATAGGAATTTTGTAATGCTAGAAGAGCAGAAAGAGAGTCAGAAAAAACAGTTAATTTAGATTTTTGAGGGGTTACGGTATTGAGGGCTTTGGATATGGCAACTAATTCCGCGGTGAAGATGGATGCTTCAGGGGGTAAAGAGAACATTCCTGAACCACTGTCGGACAAAAATGCTGCACCAACACCATCATCGCTTTTAGAACCGTCGGTAAAAACTACAGAAGAGGAAGGCATTTCGCTACGAATCTTATTATATTCATGTAAGAAGATTTGTTGAATCGTTTGCTTCTTAATGAACTTAGTTAAAGAAAGATTCATTGTAACAGGAGGCAGAGTCCAGGGTGCTTCATTATAAGGTATTTCCGGTAGGATTGGAGGGTTTTCTAAGAGATTTAGGCTTTGAAGGAGATCCTGAATTCTGATAGTGAAAGGTTTTCTTCTATTTCTGTAGTTTTGTATATTATTGAGGTTCGAAAAACATTCATTAAGCGGGTGGAAAGGATTGGCTTTTATAGATATATAATAATTAAGAGAAAGCTGGTTTCTACGTGTTTCAAGGGGATGTTCTCCAGATTCCGCGTAAAGACTCAGCACGGGGCTGGAACGGAAAGCTCCGGTAGCAATTCTAATGCCAGAATGGTGAATGGTGTCTATCATTTGTAGAGTTTTCGGAGAGGCAGAGCCATAGGCCATGCATCCATAGTCTAACTTGGATCTGATAAGGCTTCGATAGAGCATGAGCATACTCGTTCGATCGCCTCCCCAAGATGTATTTGCTAACATTTTAAGTATATTCATTGACTGCAAACATTTATCTTTTAGAGTTTTTAGATGTGAGCACCAATTTAGATTGCGGTCAAAGATTAGGCCCAAAAATTCTGCATTTTGATTATTCTTAATCAAAATGTTATTTATGTAGAGTGAAGGTGGATCGTTGACTTTACGAGGGGTAAATAGGACGGATACAGTCTTTGTAGAGGAGATCTGAAACCCATGCTCATTGAACCATTCATTCATTACATTTAAAGCAGACTGTATTTTATTCTGAAGTTTTTCTGTGCTTCGATCAGATGAATATAAAACGAGATCATCTGCATAGAGCATACCTTCTACCGGAGGTTGTATAATCTGCAGGACACGATTGATGGCGACGGAGAAGAGAAGAGGACTCATGACGCTTCCCTGCGGTACACCGTTTGCTTGAATAAATTCTTCCGACATTACTGTTCCGTTCCGAATTTTATATGATCGGTTTGTTAAAAAATTCTGGATAAATGTTAGAATATAACCTCGTATTCCGATTTCATTTAAACAGTCTAAGATATACCTTCTCCAAACGGTGTCAAACGCATTTTTAATGTCCACAAAAACAGCTAGTAGTTTTCTCTTTTTCCTAAAAGCCTCTCTAATTTCTACCTCGAGCTTTACCAAGTTGTCCCGCGTGCTTCTACCTCGTCGAAAACCACTCTGCCACTTAGCCTGCAAACCTTTACTTTCCAAATACCAGTGCAGGCGATTGACTATTACTTTTTCAAATAGTTTGCACAGGGAACTTGTCAATGAAATTACTCGGTAACTAGATGCATGGAAAGGGGGTTGGTTTTTTTTGGGGATCGGAATTGAAATTGATTTGGTCCAAAGCTCGGGAATTATACCGGTCTGAAAAATTTTATTATAATATTTTAATATAATGATTTTATTTTCCACTGTTAGATGTTTTATCATTCCGATGCAAATATTATCCGGACCGGGAGAGGTATCTTTGCGAGTTTTGAGGGCTTCTTCAAGTTCTATGAACGAAAAGGGGAGATTTAAAGGGTCAAGAGGATCTATGTGTATATATATTGGTTGGGATTCTTTTGCTTGCTTGATCTGAAGGAACTGTGGACTGTAATTTGAATCGGAGGAAATGGTTTCATAAAATTGGCCGAGATGGTTCGCTATTTGGAGAGGATCTGTTAGAATTTCGTTTGGAGTTTTAATAATATTAAAAGGATGTTTGCTACTTTTGTAACGGCCTATTATTTTTCTGACTGTATTCCAAATATCTGAGGGGGGTGTGTGTATATTAATATTAGAGACAAAATTCCTCCAGCAATCCCTCTTTTGTGTCCTAATTGTAAATCGCGCTTGTTTTCTGCTGTTAATGTACTCTTCTAAATGCATAGAACACGGATGTTTCTTAAATTTTTTAAGGCATTTTTTCCTTTTCTTAACAGCAGAAGCACAATCTTCGTTCCACAATGGAACTAGGACTCTATTACTACGAGGTTTTGTTTTTGGAATTGCCATCTCAGCTGAGGATAATATTACGCTATTAATTTCGTTTGTCAAAATGTTTATACAGCGGCTATTTATGTTTACACAAGTAAGATCGGTATTTGTTTTATATTTATCCCAATCGGCTTCTTCCGTCTTCCAGCGAGGTAAACGTGACTGGAGAGGATTTCTTTCCAGAAAATTTATTAGAATCGGAAAATGGTCCGACCCATAAAGGTCGTCCATGGTGAACCAAGTGCATCTAGGGAGAAGGGAAGGGCTAACTATAGAAAGGTCGATGGAAGATAGAGTTCCTGTGGAGCTGCAAAGATGGGTCGGCGAAGAATCATTCAAGACACCTAATTGAGAGGAGTTAAGAAAAGACTCAACTATACGCCCTCTGGTATCTGTTGTATCTGAGAAGCAAACACCACTATGACTATTAAAGTCTCCAAGTAAGAAAAGAGGAGATGGAAGTTGAGCAACAAGATTTACTAATTGGTTCTCATCAAAAGGTTGTCCTGGAGGTAAATAAATGGAGCATAATGTAAATGACTGGTGAGAGTATATTTTGACAGCAACAGCTTGCAAATCCGATACCAATGGAACCTCAGTGCAAGGAATATCATGACTGACAAGAACACTAACACCACCACTAGCAATAAGTCCATGACAATAATCTTTCCGGAAGTGACTATAACCATTAAGGGTGAAATTGCTAGTTTCCTTCAGATGCGTCTCCTGCAGACAGATTAAAGGGCAATATTTTTCCCTTAATATTGATAATAGATCTGCTTTGTGAAAATGTAAACCATTAATGTTCCATTGCAGAATGGTCATGGTGTGTGCTTAGAATAAATTAATACAAGTTTAACATGTGGAAACAGTGGGAAAATATGAAGATCACAATTAAGATGTAGAATATTTAAACTAACAAAGTATTGGAGTTTGAAAAGTTGGTAGAACAAAATAATATTTAAACAAAAATCTTCATTTGTATATATAAGTAAATAATTATCGGAGGATATTTTTAAACTATTTGTGTTAATGAAATAAGATTTGAATGGTGATGAAATTTGATTTTCATTGAAAAATAGATTTTTATGAAAGAACAACAATGAAAAAAAAATACTGTGCATTTGTGTGTCCATATTAAGGGCAAGTGTACAAAATTTAATGAATAATTATATAAAATACGGATCAAATTCATTTTTTTGTTGTTTTGTTTTTGTATCTATTACGAATTTTGGGATTCAGATCCCCGTCATCCACAAGAGAGGATGTTGGAGAGCCACATGTCGAAGGAGTAGAATTCTGGGAAGGAGGTCTAGTCCTTTTATCTCCTATTTTTGGAAGGGGTAGTTGGCTTGATTGAGTAATATTTTGTTTAGGGTCAGGAATTATTGATATTTCCAATGTGTTTGATAATTTTTGGTTAGAAGGAATTTTAGATTTATTTTTATTTCCAGATTTATCTTTAACTAATTGGGGAGATTTATTACCTATTGATGATTCTAAATAATTAATTTTTTCAGCAAGAGATTGCACGAGACATGTCAGTTTTTCGAATTGTTCCAGGAGTACATTTTTAGTTGGTAATGCTGAGGCGACCTCCGAGTAACTATGAGAGGTACTAGGATGAACCTGTACTCTAGGCTGGAGGGATTTATCTGCTTGGAAATAGGATACTTTATGCTTTCTTCTGTATTCCTCTATCTGTTTTTCTTTTTTATATATCGGACATGAGGAGAACCAGGCAGGATGGGGACCCGTACAATGGAGGCACTTCGCCTCACATTCTCCCTCGTGCTTTGCTAAACCACATCGACCGCACAGGGAAACTGGTTCTCTGCACTGACGTTTTCCATGCCGATATCCATAACAGTTAAAGCATATAAGAGGTCTATAATACGGAATGACTCGTACACTTAAAAAATCGAAAACTATTTTTTCAGGTAGATCGGACCGATTAAATGTAAGAATGAGAGATGGAGTTGGAATTTTTGAACCGTTTATCGTTTTAAATATTCTCTTAACTTCGACTACATTTTGTTTGGCTAATTCTTCCTTAAGCTCATCTTCTGTACAATGAAGAAATTCATCGCAGGTAATGACTCCTTTGGAAAAATTTAGCGATCGATGTAATGAAAATTGAATATCATAATTTTCATAGGATTTAATTTTTCCCAGATTAATGAAATCTTTTTCGTTTGAAATTTCCAAAATTATTATACCTGATTTCAAAAATTTAACATTTATTTGAGGGCCAAAACTTTTAATGAATCTACAAATTTTAAAAGGACTGAAATCGCGAAAGGTTTTCTTTTCTCTATTAGGGGCTAAGGTCATAACAAGAAATTTTTTTGTCCACCGACCGGGTGGTAACTCAAATTTAAAGCTATTTATTGAAGAAACCCCGGGATCTGGGGGTTTAGGTTCTATAATTATATTATTTTCCATATCCATGGAGTAAGATGTACTTTATATTAACAAGACTAAAATAAATTAAATATAAATACAAGAAAAATGATGAAAATCAAAAAGAAAATGAATTGTTTATAATGTAAAGTCTACTCCCTGAGTGAAGAAACAATTGAAGGCAGCCTCCTGTCCCAACAATGGAGCTGGCTCCTCCTCTAGCTTCAGGTTAGCAAACTTCAATATCAAATATCTTCCCTCATAGGCTATTACTAGGTGAAAAAACTACATAAACTTGATCTGAACACTTAAATGAAACTATTCTTAATAAATATTAAAAGAAATTTAAAGAAAAAACCACTTAAAATTGAAAAAAAGGAGCACTGAAAATTAGTAAGCGTCACTAGCAACCAGGGCCAAACAGCTGACTGATTACAGTATTTAATATATGTTTATTTCAACCTAAAAAATATTCTTGATAAAATATTATGTACAAGATTCAAAACTTATTATTATTTTTTTTTTTTTTTTTTTTTTTTTTTTTTTTTTTTTTTTTGCTTTGTTTCAGGAATAACTCATACAAGCAAAGTTCTAGAAGATAAAGGAGAACTTGTAATAGTTGACGAGGTAAGTTATTTCTTTCTTTTTTTCATGGAACTAATTTGTATGCAGGCAGAAAATAATAACCCATAAATTAACCATAGTTATAGGTATAATAATGATATAACTTCCAAAATGTTGTCATCACAAGATATGTGCTGTTTTATGTGGCGTGTGGTCATAACCCTCTAAAGGGTAAAATGCTTCTTTAGCTAATCAAAAATTCTATTTTAGAGCGTTTATGTAGCGGTAAAGTTGTTAAATGCCTTTAAACTTACTCCCAATACATTTCAAAATTAAAAATCTTTTTTTTTTTTTTTTTATCTTTATAAAAAGAATAATGTAAAAAAAATAAAAAGGAATAAAATGAATATTTTAATAGATTAAACTTTAGTCGATTTTCTCAAAACCATGTTTTCCAAATCGGCCGATAAGCTAGCGCCTTCAATTTTTTACCCGATTAACTTCAAATTTTAACTACAACTTACTAATGGGTTTTGGTTGTAATGTACTTAGGACTTTATCGATTTATTGAATCATAACGATTATCGACGGATTTTTCAATAGAAAATGAAGAATTTTTCAACATTTTTCGAAAAAATTAATATTTCTTGAAAATCCTACGTAACTTACTAGATTTTAACTTTATTTTTAAAATAATTTTAGTTTTTTGTTCTAAATTTAAAATTATTATCCTTGTAAAAAGAGGGGCACCGCTATTTTTGTTTTCTAATAATTACATTTTTTTTTTTTTTTTTTTTTTTTTTTTTTTATACATTAAGGTGCTATAAAAAACTGTTGTTCATAAATTAGAGGAAGTGTCTTGTATTTTGATTATACAAAGGTGAAAATAAAAATATCTCTTAATATCCGTGGTAACATAATATTTTTAAGGAAATAGTGCTTCAGGTTATCAAATAAGTTCGTACAGTCCTGTGCTCTTGAGGTAGGTCAGTATAGTGTTTATTTATTGGCTATAGGTAATAAAATAAGGGTATAAGTGTAAAAATAATAATAATGGATCTAATGAATGTTATATCCAAAAATAAGAATTTTCATTAAAATCGGCTATGATTGTGAGATAAAAGATTTTGGCTTAAATTAAAATTGTGGGTTATTTATAGTATAGATATATTTTATCGCATGGCTTTGTGATAACTAAGTAAACCAGAATGTTAGTAATATTTGTGTTAATTGTTTGTGAGAAATGCGGATACTTACGTATTAGTTGCACCGGTCTCGAGAACAGGCTCCCAGTCAGTGATCCGGATCAGGCAATATGGCGACAATTTCAATATGGCGACCTATTATTAAGACCAAGACCAAGTCTTAATATTATCAACGAGTTGGATTGACTAGAGTTTCGATTATCCTTGAGCAAGCTTAGCGAGCGGAAACACGTAGCAATTCTGCCATTAACATAAGTCCTTTTAATTTACTAGATTACTTATCATTAGATATTATTTTAATTTAATAATTGCTAATGTTATGTAATCTAATGGCCAAGAGTCGGCGCTAGTTTCCAATATAATGGCGCAAATGCGCCGTAAACAAAAAATTGCTATGCGTTTCCGGTCGGTACGTTCGCTCAACGTTATCGAAACTGTAGTTAATCCAACTCGTTGGTAATATTGATCACTGGGTTTTCGGTGGAAAATGGGTCGGTATGCAATTTAATATTGCTTCAAACGGGTCTCTATTTTCTTTTCTATTTCTTTGTCGCCATATAAATTCTACAACTCACAACTCACTAAAGCAATAAATTTTAAAGGAGACGAATTTAAGAGCAAGGCACTCAAAACAATCAAGACTAGAGCGGAAAAGAGAACAACCAATGAAATTGCCCAAAAGACCAAATTGCTCAACCAATAGAAATGCTAGATGTTTTTATTTCCGCTCTTATAATGGAGATAATCTAATCTAATCATTAAATTAAAATAATTGTAATGTTAAGCAATCTAGGAAATTAAAAGGACTTATGTTAATGGCAGAATTGCTATGTGTTTCCGCTCGCTACGCTTGCTCAAGGATAATCGAAACTCTAGTCAATCCAACTCGTTGATAATATTAAGACTTGGTCTTGGTCTTAATAATTGGTCGCCATATTGCCTGATCCGGATCACTGACTGGGAGCCAGTTCTCGAGACCGGTGCAACTAATACGTAAGTACCGAAATGCGTTTTGCGCCCTTTCAGTTCATTATCAAACTCGCCAAAATCCTATTATTAATATTGCATTTATTTATTCATTTACAACATATATTTTGTATTATAACCGTCATGAGTACTTCCGGCATTTTTTTAACGGTCTTATGCATAGAAAAGTGTTATTCATCTAATTCATAACATTTAAATTTTAACAGTATTCATTCCGATTTGAATGAAATGATTTTGGTCTGCATTAATCCTAATTATTTTTATTTAAAAAAATGGAAAGTTAAGTTTAGTTTTGATTCTTGTTTCTAATTTATTCCACAGTATCTCATTATGAAAATTGGAGGCAAAGTTCTGAGTGGAACTTTATGCCCGAGGATTTTGGCCCCGCTGACACATATGTGACATGCAAATCAGCAGATTTTGGGAGCACCACAACCTTCGCTTCAGACAGACTTTACATTTCCTTGTCTCGGCAAAATAAACACAATCTTAGGAATAAAAGTCCGTCACGGAAGAGCTGCATAACTAAGCACATTCCTCAGAGTTTGGGTAGTATAGACTGGCTTCCAGAACAATTTGCTTAAAATATCCTACATAAAAAAAATAAAAACATGAATAGTTCTCTTTTAATTTTGTAATGAGTAACTGTTCAATTATTAATTTTGTAATTAATTTGCTTCCAGAGTTATGTTTACACATGGTACCTACTACACTACTTAATAAATACAAAAAACTTCATATTTTCGTATTTTGATCTGACACAGGAACAGGATACAGTCCCTTTAATGGTAGAAAGCGCTCCTTGCGGCGGCCTTGCGAACCTACGTCTGGCAAGCTAATTCTATTGAAATATATTACAAAGTAAACCCCCCTTTCCGATTGACCGATTTAGCTCATTTTTACAACACTTCTTTCCCACGAGTATACCGCGTTTCGTTACAATACAGCAGAAATTACGACCAGTATGAGTATATTAGTAATTTGGGTCCGGGGTAACCCCCCCCCCTCCTAATAACCCGATTTAGTTTATTTTTACAACACATTTTTACCTGTAGATTACCACTACGAATACCGAGTTTCGTCGAAATATAACAAAAATCAAGGCTGGTAGAGGCGAATTGGTATTGTGGGTCCTAAGTAAACCCCCCCTTCTAATGAACCTATTTAGTTTATTTTTACATCTTACTTTTCTCTCTATATTACCACTACGAATATCAAGTTTAGTTGAAATATAACAAATATTACGGCTGGCATGGTCAAATTAGTGTTTTGGGTTCGGGGCAAACCCCCCTTCCGGTGGACCGATTTTGGTGGTTAACGAACTCGTTCAATCGTTTGATAATTGAATGCTATATACCAAGTTTCGTGACGAAAAAACAAAAACTCTGGCCGCTATCGTGTTAAAAGACACACACATATATATATATATATGTATATATATATATATATATATATATATATATATATATATATATATATATATATATAGATATATATATAAATTTTAACGGGGGTCATTTTCTGTGTCTACTAGGTAGGATGGATAAAGATTTGAAGAAATTTTTCAAAAATTCCGTCATGAGTCCAACCTCAATAGCTACTTTCCTTCGGAGGAAAGTGCTAAAAGTCCGTCTCGCTGGAGATGGATAAGCTGAGCACTTTTTAAGTAACGCAACAAAAATAATAAATCCCGTAATACGATGGATTGCGCATCTGTTACATACCTTAAGAAACGCGGGTTGGTGTCCTGCATCAGTATTAATTACTAATATATATATATATATATATATATATATATATATATATATATATATATATATATATATATAACAACGGTTAGGGCGCGGGTGCTTTAATAAATTAGTTAGTTCAGATAATAGGGAGCCAGATGAATTAAATTGGATCACTCAAATAAAATGTTTTGCAGCTTCCAATTTTGTGGGTTGCCAACAGAAATAATATAATAGTAAAAGCCAGAAATAATTTATTATCTAGAGATATTGACCGGGGGCTTAACTCAAAATACAATCCAGTTTATGGATTAATCTGTAATTTCTCACATCCAGAAACAGCCAACTATCTTCAATTTAATGTCGCTATTGAAAAGTTAAGGGCCATACGCCAATTGAGAGTCTGAAATAGTGAATATACGAGACTATCCTTTAAAGATAAAAAAATCATCAAAAAAATTGATGAAATATGTCAGTTGTGCAATATATGCATTTACAATAGTTTGAAGCACCTAATGCTGTACTGCCAAACGCATAAAATTCAAAGGCAACAATATTTACATTCATACATATTGGAAAACAGGGACGAATTATCGCTAGAAAATATGCTAAATATTGACAGTACTGTAAAGCTAAATAATATATTTTTATTCTTAAAGAGTATGTTATAATTATTTTATTTACTTTCACATTTATTGTACATAGGTATATTCATATTTTTTATATTATACTAGCCGTTACCCGGCGTGCCATGCTACACCTACTTTCTGCATATAGAAAAGCCTAAATAAATTTGAAACCAAATAAGTATTATTAAAATCTAATAACACGAATCTGTAACTGTTATAAACCCGTGGCTTCCCAACTGTGAGTCCTAGACGACTTTGATTAAGATCTACATGTGTACCGAGTTTAGTCAAAATCGGACGAACGGTGTGGATTTGTATAAGAGACAAACATACAGACAGACAGCTGGTAGATTTTTTTGACCTAGCCTAGGAGATTTCTCGTATCAAGACCTACCATTATTCCAAGTTTGGTCAAAATCGGTCAAACGGTGTAGATTTGTATAAGGAACAAACAAACAGACAAACAGAAAAACAGACAGACGCGTGATTTTTATATATATAGATTATTCAGGCTTTATTTTTATTTATAATTTGGTAGTATTAGTCTTCATTTTAGACATTGTATTACTATTAGCATTATTATGATTACTTAAATATTAAAACCACTAACACAAAATGGCCAGATCCTTGGCAATGTCAATGTACTTGTGCCAAATAAATTCTATTCTATTCCATTCTCTCTCTCTCTCTATATATATATATATATATATATATATATATATTTGTGTGTGTGTGTGTGTGTGTGTATATGTGTTTGCTCTGTCAGTTGCTGAATAATGGACCGATTTTTATGAAATTTCGTAAAAAAAAATGAATAAAATGATCCTCTAATTTTAAAGGCTAAGTCCGTTTTGGCTGTCCCCGTGGTCTAGTGGCTAACACCTATGATTCTCATGCGGGATATGGTGGGTTCGAATCCCATCAGAAGCAGAAAATTCCATATCTCACGGTTGGCTGCACCACCACCAAATAAAAAAAAAAATAAAGTCAACCGGAGAAATATGAACTTCAAACATCGAAAATTGTAGATTGGTTCCTTTTTATGTTTGATTTCCTCAGTTGTTTATGGCTTGTGGTTTATTTTATTGTGGGCGAGGTTAGCTCAGTGCTAGAGCACTGGACTAATATGCTGGAGGACCTGAGTTCAAATCCCGAGCAAGCACTAAAGAAATTCACCTTCTAGTGTCTTCGTTCGTTGGTTGGATTTAACATCCCTGACCATTCATGGACCAACACAGCCTTTGATTAGTTTATAAATGGGTACCTGCAAAGTTGAAAATCAGGCGACCGGAGGATAATACTGACCACGCTATCTCCCTAGTGTGCCTTATGGTTAAGAATTAGATACATCTAAAGTATCTGCCCCTCCGGGCCCTCGTGGCCTGTTACGGGACTGATTCTTTTTTTCATAGATTGATTGAGCAGTAATATTTACAAAATACTCATTACACGTATTTCAAGCTTACCAAATAACAACAGGAGTGGGAAATTAATAAACGCGCTAAGGTGACACTTTTCCTGCGAATCAGACTTCTTTTTTTTTTATTTATATGGGTTCTTAAACACATTTTGTTGAATAATGTCTCTTGTGTGCACTTTTATTACTTGAAAATATATTAATTAGAGAACTTCCCTTCTCAAGATATTGTAACATAAGCAATTCCAGGGTATGAATCTCTTGTTACTTGTGAATTCTCCCAGACTAACTCTTCATGAAATTCCGTTCCTTATTTGAGCAGAGTTTGGTGTGTTTTCCTTCCTTGCAGCTTTTTAGGTAAAGTTCTTTAAGTATTCTGCTTTCTCTACAGATATTTTCTGAGGAAAGGGATTGAAATAAGTTCTCTCATATTCTCTACCCGTTTAGGTGCATCAGAGCTTATTATTTATTTTATTTAATTTATTTTAAGAGCTTCGCAACGAATGTGGCTTGCTCTTTTTAAAATACAAAACAAAACATACAATATACAAAAGTAGAAACTTATGGAACTAAATATTACAAAAGTGTTAAGAATAAGAATTAAGAGCTAAACATTATTTACAGTATTGCTATTTAGAGTATAGATATTATATTTACATAATATTTGTTTACATACATATGACTTATATATACATACATGTGACTAAAACTACTAACATTAATTAATGGTTCATGGAGGACACTAAATTTTTTAGGCCTTCCTTTAATGGCCATTTCGTGTTTTTAAACTTTTTTTTTTTAATTGAAATCAGATTATTATTTTACCGTTGAAATAGTATGTCTACAGGCTTCTGTCCGACTAAATATAATCCTGGAATCAAATTTTTGTGTGTAGGTTGTGATGTTTTAAAAATGTTAATATATCGTTTATGAAGGGGCTACCCTCTGTCAGTAGTTCCTGTAAGTTGTAAGGTAATTTTAGTTGTTCTCGTATTCTGCATTCCGTTAGTAAGTGTTTTACTGTCAGAGAGCTTATTAAATGCATTTGGTTTTTGAAATTCACTATTTATATTTTTAATTCGTACTGATTTAAATACTATTATGTATCATTGATAATAAACAGCTAAGGACCCGAGGATTCGTGTAGTACGATCGGAACTGTAAAAATTTTGTTTTTGCTCTTAACACATATGTTTAACTTCGACTCCATTTTTCTCAAAACATTGAGTCTGTTACTTAGACCCCTTGACCTTTGGGGTCCTCATATGTTGTCCATCTTCAACAATATAACAGGCCACAGATCAAATAATCTTCACACTTTACGTCTCCCAATCGATAGTAAATTGAACACCCGACAACAGCATTGAAGTCCTTCACAAATCCTGGAGAACAAGGCCATGGATAACGCTGGAGAAGACTACAACCTTCTCCTCCCGATCTTCAGGACAATAGTCAGACCTACTGCTAACTACTAAGGCGTACAGGTGCCCAGAGAAAGGACTCGTTTAATCAGCTCCTTTCAACATTGTTGTGTGTCAACACTCCTGTGTGGATTTAGGTCCAAACAATAGCTTTATAGCCAACTCTAACAATGGAGCGTGGTCGGGAATTCTCAATCTAGTGGAAGACTGGCTTTGTTTTATAACGAACTAGGTGTTACCCAGTGTGCCATGCTACACCTACTTTCTGCCTATGACTCTCCCCGTATCAAGATCTACCTGTATACCCAGTTACGTCAAAATCGGTCAAACGGTGTGAATTTGTTTATATCTGTCTAGTAGTTCTTAAAACAGCCAACAGAGGCAAGCAACACAGCAATTCACAAAACAGCCGACAGAGGCCAGCACCACAGCTTGCGAGTAGATTGCTCTTATCAAAGAAAGACCAGCACTCCTTAGTTAAACAGTGACTGTTGATATAAAATTGAAATAAACTGCATTACATGATTATATAATGATGTAAAGTCATCAATGAGTTCGAGTTATTCTAATTAATTATCAAGAACATCAACAAATAAATTTGCGACATTATTCAAAATAGCTGTCGATTCAAAACGGCCGTCAGAATCTGAATGGTTCAGTGTAGCCAATTTGTCTTAATCAAAACTTTTGACCTTTCGACCAAATTTTGAAATTTGACTATTTTGACCTAGCCTAGGAGATTTCCCGTATCAAGACCTACCTGTGTGCCATGTTTGATCAAAATCGGTCAAACGGTTAAGATTTTTATAAGGAACAAACAGATAAACGGACAAACAGACAAACGGACATACAGACAGATACGTGATTTATATATATATATATATATATATATATATATATATAGATTACTTCACATATCGTACTAGTATTTCTATAGTGACAAAACTCAAAAATCGGTCTTATTCAAACCGTCATAGTTATGACTATGAAATACATGTTAAATATCTCCTTATCAACCATCAAAACTGTATGTACCTAGGCTACAGAGCTTGTACATCAGAGGATACTTGTGTCACTCTTCCAGTATTAATCCTAAGGCCCCTACGTAGGCAAGAGTGGCACATTTTCAGTTTAATTTATTTTGAGTTTAGAAATACTAGTGCGATATCTTCATTGCAAAAAAAAAGTGCGTCAAATAGGTGCGTAACGCAGTACATTTCCCACAAGTTTTAACCGCATCCCTGAAGAATGAGTTCAAATGACCAATATAATTGAATCGATCCATGCAAAAAGAGCTTCAGTCCATTTTTTTCTAAATATGAGTTAGTGATGGATTCGTTGTCTCTGACGGTCACTACACATTTCTATGTTAAGAGGACTTTAGCCCAATACATTGTTGCCATAGAAACACATGTAGCAAAAAAATTCATTAGCTGCATTGTAGCACATATCTTTCGTTAACGGCAAGGTCTTCAGGTACCAGTGTCCCTTCCCAATCCTGCCTACCCAGGAGGGAAGGTTCCCATCAAGCAGAAAAACATTGAAGACATTAAGAAGTTCATGCCATACGTTTCAGAAGAGCACAAGGATTTTTACTGAAATATTGGGTTGGCCAACAACTATAAACATAGATGAAGAAGTTCAAGACGATTAAGCATT